>BPUM01000850.1:600000-1080234 GCA_020521455.1 Prunus kanzakura
GGTTTTTAAGTGGCGACGTATGTTCTGTTTACAACGTCGGTGTTGTGTGGAAACCGCCGTCGTAAGTGCATATTAGACGTCCATATATAAGTATTTACCGTCGTCGTTGAAAAACGCGGTACTTTAAAATTTTTGACTGCGATCTAAAATTTTCAGAATTTCCCTTTAACCCTAAAATAGTTCATTCTCTCTCTTCAACATAAATTTGTCTTAAAGTTTTCGCTCTCTCTCAAAGCATTGGGTATATTCTCTCAGTTCTCTCTCAAGCTTTTGTTATATTCTCTCAGCTCTCTCTGAAACATTGGTTATCTTATCCATGTAAGTGCAAACCCTAATCTCTTTATTTAATGATATTGCACGGCTTCTTAAATCCATAAGTGTTTTCGTTCCTAGCTATATTTGGGTTATTTTATGTTTTAGTGTTTGCATTCTTGTAATAATTACTCTCTGTTTGGGTTCTTTTATGTTTGTTTGGCCATGGGTTCTTGGAAACGGAATGGGGATGGGAGATTTAAGTTGTTTTATTTTTAAACCATGACGACGGTTGATGGATTAAACCGTCGTCTAAATGTTTATTATACGTCGGTTGTTCACTTACTCCCGTCGTCTGAGTTTTAAGCCGCAACTGGTAGCCTAAAGACGACTGTTTCTCCATTAAACGTCGTCTTTAGGCTACCAGAAACCCCATACAAATTTCTGGGTTTGGGTATCTTAATAACAACGGTAACTATAGATGCCGTCGTTTGAATTTATATTAAACAACGATTATGTTGTAAAAACCGTCGTATTGTTCATGTTTTATTTTTTATTTTCAATTTGTTCTCTGCTATTTGAATGAGGTAGTGTTTCATTGCTGGTCTTATAGAGTGTGAGATGGATAAGTCATGGATGCTTGCGGATAGAAGATCGAAGGCATATGAGTTAGGGGTGGAAGGATTTTTGAATTTTGCTGTAGAAAATCTTGGAAATACAACTCATATTCGTTGTCCATGTGTTAAATGTGGGAATATTTGATTGTTTGGGGTTGGAATTATAAGGGAACACTTATACTTTAATGGAATTGACCAAAGCTATAAGATTTGGTCATGGCACGGAGAACCTTGGGAATGGACTAAGATGAGCAAAGTAGGTTCAGTTATGTTTCTGAAGAATTAGGGATGGATGATAATGATTTTGCCAATATTGGATATGATCCTTATGAGTTTGCCAATGTGATTGGGGATGGCGATGAACCCTTGTACCCTGGTTGCAGTAAGTACACGAAGTTGTCGGCTTTGGTGAAGTTATATAATTTGAAAGCAAAACATGGGATGAGTGATGTTTGTTTTACAGAATTATTGATACTTCAAGGAGAATTGCTTCCAAAAGGAAATACACTACCTTCCTCCATGTACGAGGCAAAAAAGAATTTGTCTGCTTTAGGGATGAGTTATGAGAAAATTCACGCAAGTCCCAATGACTGCATTTTGTATCGGAAGGAGTATGAGGATTCAACTAATTGTCCTACTTGGGGTATCTCAAGGTGGAAGGAAACCAAAGATGGGTTCTTGAAAGAGGGTGTGGCAGCGAAGGTGGTGTGGTATTTTCCTCCAATTCCAAGGTTTAAAACAATGTTTCAATCACATAAGACAGCTAAGAGTTTGACTTGGCATGCTGCAAGAAAATCAGTTGACGGTCATATGTCTCATCCAGCGGATTCCCCGTCTTGGAAACTTGTTGATGATAAATGGCCCGACTTTGGTAATGAGCCAAGAAACTTGAGATTGGCTCTCTCATCTGATGGATTCAATCCCCACAGTTCTTTAAGTAGCAGATACAGTTGTTGGCCAGTTATCTTAGTTACATATAATCTCCCACCATGGCTATGCATGAAGCGGAAGTTCATGATGTTGACCTTATTGATTTCCCGTCCTAAATAGCCCGGAAATGATATAGACGTCTACTTAGAGCCTTTGATTGATGATTTAAAATCTCTGTGGGATGGGATTAGAGGAGTGTATGATGCCCACATAGGAGAATACTTTACACTCAGAGGTGTATTACTGTGGACAATTAATGATTTTCCTGCTTATGGAAACTTATCTGGTTGTGTCGTTAAAGGATATAAAGCTTGTCCAATATGGGGCGATGATACACCTAGTCACAGGTTGAAAAATGGCCACAAAATTTGTTACATTGGGCATAGAAAATGGTTACCAATCAATCATCCATATAGGAGGCAACGTGCAGCTTTTAATGGGAAACCTGAATATGGCATGCCTCTTGAGCCATTAACTGGAGAAGAAGTGCTGCATATGGTTGAAGATATTAATTACATATGGGGCTCGAAAAATGGGGGAAGCGTTGGTGAGAATGATGGTGACAGAGTTTGTTGGAAGAAGAAATCAAAATTCTTTGATCTCGAGTATTGGAAATACCTCCCTGTGAGGCATGTCCTAGATGTTATGCACATTGAGAAGAATGTTTACGTTAGTATCATTGGTACATTGCTAGAGATCCCTGGAAAAAATAAAGATGGGATTGCTGCTCGGTTAGACTTATTGAACATGGGGGTCAAAACTGATTTGCAACCCGAGTATGGAGAAAGACGTACTCGCTTGCCTCTAGGGCCTTGGAATTTGTCAAGAGCAGAGAAGAGAGCGGCTTGCAATTCTTTCTATGGTATGAAGGTCCCTGAAGGTTATTCTTCAAATATAAAAAAATCTTGTATCTTTAAAAGATTCAAGACTTCTTGGCCTTAAATCTCATGATTGCCATACCTTGATGCAACAATTGCTCCATGTGGCAATTCGTTCTGTTTTGGAGAAGCCTGCAAGGTATGCAATAACTCGATTGTTCTTCTTCTTCAATGCTATATGTGCAAAGACGGTAGATGTTTCCAAGCTAGATAAGTTGGAAGAAGATGTAGTAGTTACTTTGTGTTTGCTTGAGAAGTATTTTCCCCCTTCATTCTTTGATACCATGGTTCATCTAGTAGTACATCTTGTCAGAGAACTTCGTCTATGTGGGCCAGTATATTTTAGATGGATGTATCCGTTTGAAAGATATATGAAAGTGCTAAAGGCGTATGTTCAGAATCGTACTCGTCCTGAAGGTTCACTACTACAAATATTCAAAAAGACAACGCTGAATTTACAACGGTTGGCTCCAAAACCGTTGTAATTAGTTCTTCCACAACGGTTATTACTTAACCGTTGTTAAAAGGGATTTTTAAGCGTTGTTGCTTAGGGTATGTGGTTTTTTTATTTTATTTCACAACTTTCCATAACGGTTTTCCTTTCAACCGTTGTAATTTACGCTTTAAAAAAAAAACACGGAGTGAACAGTGACTCAATATTTTTTCTTAAGCCCCGATAGTTCTCATTTTCTCTTCTCTCTTCTATCTCTTGTCTCTCGCGTCTGCCTCTCTCCACCTTCAGACCTCGTCGCCTCGCCTTCGCCACAACCATAGACAGAGAGACTCTGTCTCTCGTGTCTCCCTCTTTCACGCTCTCTCTCTCTCTCTCTCCTTCCTCTCCTGTCTCTCTCTCCTCCCTTCTTCTAGTTCAGAGGGTTTTGGGTTTTAATTTTAGGGTTACTGATTTGGGTTTTAATCTAACCATTTGTTTGTGTGCTTGTAAAGGTGATGGCGTCAAAACTGATCTTGAAGGAGCTGAAGGACCTCCAGAAAGATCCTCCTACTTCATGCAGCGCTGGTATTTTCCATTTCCAAACCCGATCTATTTCCTCTTCTTTTTCATTTTGATTTTGCTAAAGTTTTAATTTTGTGTTTTTGGGTAAGAATTGATGTAGGAGTTTGTTGATTGCCTCCTCTTTGGAGATTTGGCTCACGTGTACCATCTGATTTGAGCTTCCATCTCTTTTGACATCACAGGACTCAAGTTTTGTCTAGGTGCGCAGATACCACTAGAACAGGTCCCAGCAGCCCAGCACAGGATTGTTCAAGTTTGTCGGCAGCTAAATAAGCCAGTCATTGTGGCTTCTCAATCTCAACTACTCGAATCTATGATTGAATATCCTACACCAACTAGAGCTGAAGTGGCTGATGTTTCTGAAGCAGTGAGGCAGCGAGCTGATGCTTTGATGCTCTCTGGTGAGTCTGCTATGGGCCAGTTCCCGGAGAAGTGTTAGTCTGAGGATTGAGAGATGGTGGAGGGAAGAGAAACATCATGAAGCTATGGAACTCCCAGGCGTTGGATCGTCATTTTCAGACAGTATTTCAGAGGAGATTTGCATTTCTGCTGCCAAGATGGGTAAGCATTATTTGATTGATATCTGTCTCTAGTTTTACTAAATACGTTTCTAAGTAAGGTAAGCTTAGCAATTATCCATGTGCTACGTAAAATGCATATAGCAGATCTGCAGAGAGAGTCTTGATATATGAAGCTTCAGTATTCTGCTAGTACAGATTTTACACCAGGATGTACAATACGTGTCATCTAAATCAGTCGTTCTAAGAAAATAACAAAAGCAACAATGCCATTTATACCAAGCGCATACCCCCACACACAAAGCAATGTTGAGATAATCATCTAGTGTTCTATATGTGATTTTGTACATTTTGGTTGCCAGATAATGTTTTGATTAATTAATTTCCAACCCTGTTTTCCTTTTATATATAGTTGAAAATGCACTGATTGTCCTACAATTTCTTCTAAGGTTTGCTCATTCTTTTCCTCCTCTTAGATAAAAGAAAAAACATTAAGGGACTTATCGTTTGATGTGAATATTAAATTGCTAAATGGTTAGAATGGCTTAACCTAAGTGTTGCATGGTATTGACCATATTGAGTAAATTGCAAAAAGCCCAAATTTTGAATATTTGCATGAAGATTAATTCTTTTGACAATCCCAACATGGATTAGGTTATGGTTCAACTTGGTTGTAAAGCCAATCCTATACTCCATTAACCCTGTCTGGAGTATTGTCTGGTCAAACTTCGAATCTTTCTCAAAAGCATATCATGAATTGGCAACTCTTAACTTTAAAAAGTGTATATCATTTGTGCTGCTATAATCTACGTGTTTGCTTTTACAGTAGCATTTTTGTGAGTGTCAAAGCTTATCTTTTGGTCTCAGACTCGGGCTTTCAATTTATTCAGGATTGGTTGGACATTGATTTTGGGATTGCAGAGGGTGTTGATTTTATCGCTGTATCTTTTGTCAAGTCTGCTGAAGTGATTAATCATCTTAAAAGCTATATTGCTGCACGGTCTCGAGATAGGTAAAGTAAAGTCCTGAATATGTGTGCATACTCACACGTTTTATGTTGTATAGAAGTATATATATATATATATATATTATATTTCTTGGTCATATGTTATCACGTCATCATGAAACCTCCTTTCAATTGTTACTATGGACTGCTCTTGTTGGTTCTCTCATTGTTAAGTGGTTTGACATGTTTTCAAATTCTGTGTGCATTTTGTGAGACTTGTGGTTGGTCAAAGTTCTCTTAATGTGTTGGCTAAATAAGCCAGTCATTGTGGCTTCTCAATCTCAACTACTCGAATCTATGATTGAATATCCTACACCAACTAGAGCTGAAGTGGCTGATGTTTCTGAAGCAGTGAGGCAGCGAGCTGATGCTTTGATGCTGTCTGGTGAGCTATGGAACTCCCAGGCATTGGATCGTCGTTTTCAGATAGTATTTCAGAGGAGCTTTGTATTTCTGCTGCCAAGATGGGTAAGCATTATTTGATTGATATCTGTCAGTAGTTTTACTAAATACGTTTCTAAGTGAGGTAAGCTCAGCAATTATCCATGTGTTACGTAAAATGCATATAGCACATCTGCAGAGAGAGTCTTGATTCAGTATTCTGCTAGTATGTATTTTACACCAGGATGTACCATTTATACCAAGTACATACCATTTCCTCTAAATTGTGTTTTTTAAACAGCATTTCAGCTTCATCTATGTATTTGTACATTTTTTGTTCGTTCATGTCTTGATTGATTCTTGTCCTCCTCTATAAGAACTTATGTTATGGTACATACTAGTTCGTTTCATGAGACTCTTGAGTCCAGTAGTGCATGTACTTATGTTCTCTGATTTTTCTTAGCACTAGACGATCCATGTTTCAATATATATTAATATGCTTCAACTATAGTATCTGCTAAAGTCTAATGTTGTATCCATTTTGGAACTTATCTACAGGTGTATCAAGAAGCCTTTGGTCCTGCCTAATGATCTCCCCCAGTCGACATTGATATTCAGAACCTGAGCCTCATCCAACACAAGAATTTTCCTTTTCTTTAAGAGCACTCGCACTAGGCAAACAAGCTGCCTCTGTCCAACATTCCAGTTTTCTCCATCTTCAGCAACTGTTTCGGTGGAAATATCAACCTTGTGGAATAATGCTCAACCTTGACCTTGAGTCCTGCAGACCTATCTTAGCAATATCAAGTTTTGAACATGATTACGTGGCAATCACTTTGATTGTCATTTTGTGAATGGTAGAATTTTCACATAGAATGTACAAAGTTTTAGATTCTGTGGTTGGTAGCTTTGGGATGTATGTACTAAATTCAAAGCTTTAGATTGCATGTAGACCTCAAATTGTTGTAATTGAACAGGTTCGAATACTTTTCATATTGAAATATGAATACATCATTGTTCTACCTATATTCGTTAATTTTGGAATGCAACAATATTAATTAATTTTTAAATCATATTCAATACTGAAGGAATATCATTAACTACAACGGTTACCCATTCAAACTGTTGTAGAAATCCTCTTATTACAACGGTTAGAACCAACATCCATTGTATAATAAGAGCATTTACAACGGTTATTCTGAAAACTGTTGTGCAAAGTTATCAATAACCGTTGTGGAAAGTGACTTACTACAACGGTTATTAGACAAAACCGTTGTTGAAAGTGACTTACTACAACGGTTTTTCTCAATAACCGTATTACAACGGTTGCTTTTGTATACATGTTTTACTTGTGAGAATTTACAACGGTTTTTCTTAAAAACCGTTGTTGAAAGTGACATATTACAACGGTTTTTGACCGTTGTCATAAATAGGTAGAAACGACGACACTCTTAACCTCAACGGTTTTAGAAGACTTTCAACAACGGCTAAAAACCGTTGTCTATTAACTTTATTGTAGTAGTGGTTGCATTGTTGAGCGGTATATAGCTGAAGAAGCTGTAGAGTTCTGGACCGTGCATTTATCTGATGTTACTACAGTTGGAGTGCCTTCAAGCCAGAAGATGGGAGTTTCAAAGCCATTATCAAGTTGCACAGTGAGCTTAGTTGATTTGGACTTGTTGAACCAAGCACATCTATATGTCTTGGAGAATACGGAGGAAGTCCTACCTTATATCGAGTACGTATGAGTTTAATTTTTCATATGTAGCCATTTTAAATATTATTACTCCTTATGTTTATCTTATATACAAGGGACCGTAATGCGTGATTTTTTTGTGTCAATTGTAGGGAACATATGATCCACATCAAGACTGCTTATCCAAAATTTAGAAAGAGAACAAAGTGGCTACAAAATAAGCACAATAGCACTTTCATTCAATGGCTACGCTTTAAGGTATATATGTTATTGAATGACATATTGAACTTTTAATTTTCTTTCTTTCTATATGTTAGATTGAATTAAGATATATGTTTAATTTGCAGGTTCAAAGTGAACTTAATGGGGAAGACAATAATGACGTATCAGAAAATTTGAGGTGGTTAGCAGCTGGTCCAAGCATGGCAGTGCCATCATATAGGAGCTATCTTATTAATGGTGTCAAATTTAACACCAAGGCACAAGATGATGTGCGAACTGTCCAAAATAGTGAAGTTTACTTACTTGCACATACTATGCAAGTTGCTAGTGCCAAGGATAAAAACCCTATTGTCTCCAATATGGGTTTTTATGGGGTTATTCAAGAAATTTGGGACCTTGACTGCCAAAAGTTTAGAATCCCAGTCTTGAGGTGTGATTGGATAGATAACACTTCGGGCCTTGTAGTCGACGAACTTAGATTTACCCTTGTAGATCTGAGTAAAATTGGACATAGGAATGACCAATTTGTTATGGCTTCTCAAGTCAAACAAGTATTTTATGTTGACGACCCAATGCATCGTGGTTGGTCGGTAGTGTTATCAATGCCTAATAGAGAATATAATGATGTTATTGGTGATGATGTGCTAGGTGATATTAGAATTGAGTGTGAGCCATTTACTAGAGGGATACCAAATGTTGACACATTTGATGACCTAGTGGGTGAGTTTGGGAGTGAGAATATTAGAGATGGGTGTGAAGATATATGGATTGATTGATTGTTGTAATGTGTGACATTAGTTATGCAGTTAATTGTATGACATTAATTAATAGCTCTGTATATCATTTTAATTCCGATCACATTTTCATTCTGCAGGCTTTAGGCACGACAAATCAAAAATTAAAAATATGGGTTAAAGCTGAAAATACGACGGTCAAGTTACAAAAATCGCAAAAAGAGACGTCTAAAAAATAACCAACATCGGGTTTTCACAAACGACGTGGAATGCCAACGCAAAAATGAAATAAAAACCGCAATTTGAAAAAGAAAACACGTCGGTTAATTGAAATTAATTTAAACACGGTTAATAAATATTAATAACAACAATGATAAAGAAAATAATCCACGACGTACAATAAAGAATAACACGACGGAAGAGAGCTCAAACCGACGAATTTAAGGAGACCATCGATTGATGATTACCGTCGTAAAAACAATGTTGCACGTCAATTATAATAAAACAATTGACGTCTCGGAGAATACACACGTCAAAAAAGATTATAAAAGAGACTTAACAAAGACTAGCCACGTCATGGTGATCAGTTCATAATTGTATATCATTTTGTACCCCTCTAGCTTATGATTTGGTTATGTTATTGAGTTAAACTTGTGCTTTTAAATTGCCTATATTTTGAGAACATTTCCCAACATTCAAATTGCCAACCAGTCACTTGGAAATTGCAAACACAACATTCAAATTGCCAAACAGTAACTAGGTAATTGCAAACACAACATGCAATTGCATTCACAGTTTGCGAAAACCAACAGTCTGTTTGTCAATTACAAGAATGCATGGATAGCTCATTTTCGTAGGTCAACTTCTTGGCTTTGGTTATGTTATTGAATTAAACTTGTGCTTTTAATCCCTTTTCTATTTATCATTCAGTTCATTGGGCCTTAGGTAGCAATGGTGGCTTTGGATAGGAAAAGATGCAAAATGGTGCAAAAAACGAGCAGACTGAGTTAGCGATTTGTTTCGGCCTTAACTTCCTCCTCCCAACTTGTATTGGCCCAATTAATATGTGGTTGGAAAGAAGAGATTCTGAACTACAAGATGGACTGCTCAAACATATCAATTGATGAAGCCAAGCCCAATCCGTGGGCCCATCAAAATGCACACCATGAGTCAACTCCAGTCTATTTTCGGCAGTCAACTTGAAAGGCCCAAAACGTACACTTGTACTCAGATGGGAATACATTCTTCATAAAAGTTGTTTCAATGGGTGTCTATTATGACATATCCAAATTTGAGCCCCATTGGATACATATTGAAACCTCAGGCCTTCCTACACCAAGCCTGGTTCAGAAGAATCTTTTTTTCCAGCAACCAAAAGAAAACCCACATGGGTTGGCAGCAAAAGGCAGCCACAATTGAACACCTTTGAAAACCCATGTGAAGAAAGCTTGAGGTGCAGCAAAAGATGTATGAGATGGAATTGTTTCCAACCACACTAACATAGACAAGATGAAGTGGGAGTTATGGATTGTATTAAAAGAGGAATGGTGGTGTTGGAATTCATCATGATGTTCCTCCCTCTTAGCCCTATAAATAGAGAAGTCTTCAAGCTACAAAATTGATCCCAGCCATCCTCCATACTTCCATCATTCCATCAACACATCCAGAAATCATCCTCATACATTCCCATCAACCTCATACACTCCAGAAATCAACCCAATACTCTAAACTGCCCCAAATCACCAAAACAGCTCCAAAAAGCCTCCCTTCCATTTCCCTACGAATTTACTCTTTCTCAGCCATCACCACTCACCCAAACTCATCCCAAATCACCTACTAGCCGTCATACATCATTCTAGACGTGGGGAAGCTCTTGGAGAAGCATTAGACGTGGAGAAGCACTTGAAGAAGTCTTGGACACCACAAGAACTTCATAAAAGAGGTTTTTCTACTCTTATTGCATTCCTTATGTTTTCTCATTTATATCTAAGTTTCTTTTCCATTATGAGCAGCTAATTCATAACTAGGGCTTCGATGTAACCTAACATGAATATTCTGGGTTTATAAGTTTCAAGTTTGATTCATGATTCATGTTCTTATTCATTATGCTTATCAGTTAATATGCTTGTTTGAATGATTGATCACCATTATAATTTGTATGTTAGCTATCTTGGTTTGAATCAAGAGTAGACACCATGCTTTGATTCGAATTGAACTATGAATAGGAAGAGTATGTATGGACATTCGACAACAGGGATTAGATACATGCTTGGTTGTTTAAATTGTTCTTCTATGTTTAATGGGTTCCTAATGCTTAATTTTAGGTTAGACAACAGATGATCAAATTAGGGAATTAGGAACACAAGGTTAGGACCAGACACCATGACTTAATCATACTTTAGCTAGAATCAATCTCTGAATATGAATTAGACTTGTTACTTGACTCCTTATAACCTAGAATTGAATTGTTATGGTGATTCGAATGCCCTAGTCTCCAAATCTGTTTTCCAGCTCTTAAAACCACTCTTTGTTACTCTTACTTACTTTGCTTTTGGTTGCAATTTCATTTTGCTTCTTTTGTTCAACAATCACAACCACTCTTGCTTTAAATTCTGTTTTAGACATAACCTCCTACTTTCTTGAATTTGGTAATCTAAAGTACATAACTAGTTTTAACTTCTCAGTCTTCGTGGGTACGACCTCGTACTTGTCTTGCTATACTACTAATTGCCCTGTACAATTGCGAGTTAACATAATATTAACAACACATGGAATAAACCAATCACCGACGCAGTAAGTTATATAACAACGTCGAAGCATTGGATTCTTGGGACATAGTAAAGTTCTAACCACGACCTTCATTTTACAATAACTGATGTCAAATCCATAATTCAAGGTGTTTCCTTACTTCTTAACGACGGTTAGGCTAAAAGCAATGACGTCTCAGAGATTACACACGTCTAAGTGGCTCACAAAAGAGACTTTTAAAATGCCAAATACGTCAAAGCCTATAAAAACCGACGTTGTAAATGATTAACCACGTCCCAAAATGTGACTCCTAGGCCATAGTAAATGGATTAAACATGACAGATATTTTAATTAACCGACGTGCAATATTAAATCCACGTCGTTTATTTCTCTGTTCAAGCCGTCAAAATCATTTTCACAGTCTGTGGTGACCTAAAGGGTCGTGGTTATTTGTTTGTTACGTCAGTCCAAGTAAATATGTGTCATGTTAAAGTTTTCAAACGTCACTTTTTTTGACAAAAGTGACGTCTAATTTACCATGTTATATGTTTTAGACGTCAGTTTTTTAATTTAGTGAACGTAGTATATATTAACCACGATGGTTTCTACATTTTACACGTCGGTTTTATTTCAATTAGAGACGTTGATAATCATTTTTACATCGGGTTTGTAGTTGTTCTTGACATTTAACATTATTTAAACGTCTGTGTTTTACTAAAACCGTCGTCTAATATAGTCGAAGTTGTCTTTTTAAGCTATTTATGTATAATTAGACGTCGGTTTTAGTGTTTTTTGTGACGTGTAATATATTAACGACGTCGGTTATTTTCCGTCGTTATTTTATGTATTAAAAGATGGCGGTCGATGTCACATCGGTTTTAAAACATGCTACACGACGGTGGATTCCCGTCGTCTATTTCAATTTATGTAGTAGTGAGGTTGTGGCTAAAGTTCATTTCCTAAGCATTAGATGCATGTTTCCTTCAGCTAGCACCCTCACTTGATGTGATAGATACAAGGGGTTAGGGAGAGAGAGCTTGATGTTTTCTCTCTTCCAATTTCTCCAACTTGAAAACCCTTAGGATGATCGGATACCATAGCTACATACTTATAGGATCAAAAATATCACAAGAGTGACAAAAATACCCCCAAGCTCTAGTGTAGCTGCACCACACAACCCCCCCTCCCTCTCTCTTTGTCTGTCATCTTTTTGCTATCTTGGTCCAACACATTAATCCTATAATGTGTCACATATGTGCCTAAGTCCATATGGTCAAATCCCTTTTGAATTTCCAAGTCATATAGGACCTTTAATTAAAGTTTCATAACTTTAATTGAATAATTAAACTAATATAACCAATTTAATTACTCTAGTAACTTAACTATTTTAATCACTCACTTGTCTAACGAGTGTTGGTTCCGGTCATCCTTAGTTGACCGTGTCAAGTGTCCGGTCAACCGTTTGGCCTTTGACTTTTGACTTCGACCTTTGATTTTCACATTGACTTTGACCAAGTCACAAAATCATTCATTCTCTTCTTAATTTCCCACTCGATTCCTTTTCGGTGTGCGATCTTATAGGTTCTAATTAGCGAGGCAGTGGGTATGAATGATTCACTCTGAATCAAGTGTGAATTGTATCCCTCCATACAATTCTCCCTATTGATGAAGACTAATTATAATTAGTCTTTACAGGGCTTCCACAAGCCATGAGTGACACCTAGTAGTATGTCATGGCTACCCAAACTAAAAAGAATTCATTTAGAGAACCTGGTCAGTTTGTGTTACAATGCAATTCGATCCTTCTCTAATTCAATACTCTATGTCATATTCTCGGGATATGGTAAACTTGTGTCAAAATCCATAATATGACATCTCTAGATTATATGATTCAATTTGATTAAATTGAAAACGTTCTTGTTTCAATTTCCATCCAATACTTCGGCCAAAGATTCACGAATCATATCTTTAGAGATTCCATGTTGTACATTCACCTGTCTCTGCGTACATGCTGAGAATCCTGAGGAATACCTTTAAGTCACATTATTTTGATACGACTGTATAGTGCTCTCAAAGAGAAACAACATATACACAAGACAACTGTGATGTCTCGGGTCTAAGGATTAATTTGCATTATCACAACTTAGAATTCTTTGTTTGACACTTGTGAGTATGACTTCCATACAAGAACTCCATAGTTGATCGCGTTCAATGGACTCCATCTTCTATAGAGCACCTACACATCTGTCTCAGTGTCTCTACACGAAAAACTTGAGACTAGTCATCCTCCCAATTGAGCAGACATAATGTGTATCATTCTTTGTGGGTCACCATTGTCCAATTGGTGATCCTATGACCAGGAACATTTTAGGATATGATATTCATATGTATGGAAAGGTCTCGTGCATCTAACTTCTTTAGACCACTTTCCATTTATATCTTAATCCATGGACTTGTTACTTTGTGTACGTTATGTATCTAAAGTAACGTTCTTACCCCTTTGATTATTATATATTATTTCCTTAGAATTATCCATTTTTATATTGGCTTCTAGAGTATATATCTAACAATTCAATGGCCAACCCATGGGCTAATAGGCGCCCCATATAAACCTCACCAAACGAAGGCAGAAGACACACATCATCAGACAAACAAACCTACTTTTCATCTAGCACTTTTCTTTTTCTAGATTTAGGATTTTACTTTTCAAGCACCTAGTGTAGCAAGTTCTTCCTTTTCCTAGTGTAAGTTTAAATTCTTGTTCAATTTACATTTTCTTGTTGATTAAATTCAAGTTTATTTCAAATGCTTTACTTTTCATTGTTATCGCATTTTCATTAAGTTTAAATTCTTGTTTTAATTTAGTTTATCGTTCTTATCGCTTTTATTTCGTTCTTGCTTAATTTTATGTTTATTTATCACTTTGATCTATCTTACTACACTTTAATTCTCGTCTTTACATTTAAATGCACATTTAATTTAATTGCACCATTTTCACTTTAAAACATAAAAATCACAAAAAAAATCTATTCGAACCTAGGCCAAGAGGAGCTTCCTTGCTTGGCTGACCACTACTACAAAAAGTGAAAAAGATGACCAGAAAAAAAGACGGTAGAACAAAATACCGTCGTTGTGTTTAGAAAGATGACGGTAACAGAAAACCATTGTGGATAAGTAACTTAAACATCTAAAAAACGGAGGTCCGCTTGAATATTTTTTTTAAACAACGCACCCAAATAAAAAGCGTCATCTTATTAAAAAGATTTTCTTCAGAGTTAAATTTTGACCCAAAAACAACGACAGCAGGTATGAAGCCACCGACGTAGAAAGTAAAGATGACGGTTCAACAAAACAGTCGCCGTGTTAACTCATACATAAACACGACCAACTGTTCTTAGTTCGAGTTGTATAATATTACGGAATACATGTCGGTATATTACAAAACAATGCCGTGTTAATTAAATGTACTACGACGGTACCTACAACACTACTATCGTATAGAGTAGTAGAGAACCACTACAGCAGAAGGGTAGATAACGACGTCTAAATTAGAATATCCACGTCCTTTTTATTACGAATCAAGACGTATTAATGTTGACACGACGACGGTCGTAAAAAAGTAATAACCACGTCGGTTTGTTCAATTAGCGACATATATTCTTTATGTACCACGTCCTGAAGTTAAAATTACCGTTTTATTTATTCGATTTATACGTCTGCCTTCTCTGTAAACCATTGTCTTAATTATTATTGCTTTTTAAGATTTTATTTTATTTTATTTTGGTAGCCTACGACGGTAGATCAACAAAATGACAAGAACTGAGAAAAATCACGACGGTTTATATAGAAAACCGTCGGCACATGAAAATTAAAATGAGATCCCAAGAGGTATGAAATCTTACCATTGAGATCTTTGGATCCTGATCATAATCAAACCACCAAAGTGAGAAAGACAATATTTTAAATACAAAAAATGCAAAACGAAACCAGAATTGAACTGACGACGGAAAACTTTGAGAAAGACAATATTTTGAAAGTTAACGATGTGTGCATTTTGGTGTCTTTGAGATACACCAAAACACATACATCGTTAACATCCAAATTATTGCCCCCAGAGAGGTGAGAGAGAGCGATGATGTATGTGTGCTTGTGAGAGAGAAAGACGAGCCTCCAGAAGAAGTTGGAACCCTAAATGAAAACTGAAACTGAAAGAAAGCGTCAAATTTATACAATAAATCTTCAAAAACCAGGGCGGTCCTTATATAAATACCGTCATCTAATTGTACAAAACCACGGCGGTTATTTATTCAATAACCACGTCGGGTTTTTAGTTATAGGGACGTTAAAATAAGATTTCCACGTCGTAATTTGCCGACGTCTATTTCTTATACGATGTATAATATTTTAGTAGCGATGTCGGTTCTATTACACGTAGCAACGTCAAATTGAAATAATAGACGTCAGTGGGTAATAATTGGAGTCGTATAAATATAAATAACCATGTCATTTTCATAAACTAAGGCCATCAACTTTTAAAATCAAAACGTCGGTTATGCATAAAATGATGACATGGTAATATGTAATACCACTTCTTCCAAAGTAAACTTTTGTCGTGTACTTCCCAGAGAACCACGTCGTTTTCGGAATACCAAAGAAGTCGTTGACTTTTAATTAACCACGACGGTCTACTAAAACAAAGAATCGTTGAATTTAAATAACCAAGTTGGTTTCCTAAAACTAATGGTCGTTGACTTTCGAAATACAACGACGGTTTAGATAAACAAGCGCCGTCATAACATATAATATCAGGGCATCAAAAGTAAACTTCTGTCGTGTAAAACTTAAATAACCACGTCGATTTCGGAATTCCAAATGTCGTTTGGCTTTATTCATAACCACGTCAGTTCCTACTTATTTTACGTCGTTATAACTACATACTAGGGCGGTTTTTAATAAAACCGTCGTGTTATTGAACTCTAGGAAAATATATAAACTTTTTCGTCACCTGACCTAAAGTTCTACGTTCTCTCTCACCGATAAAATATCTTAGTTTCCCTCTCAGTTCCCAAAAGCAGCTTCGTAATCATCATCGTCTGAATCTCGTCATCGTCATCGTCTTTGTCCCCAAATCACCAAAGTTGACGTCGGAAGGAAACTTTCTTTGCACGCCAAAAGTTTTTTCTCAATCTCTTTTCATTTTTTTCAATTTCATTTGAAGAGGGTTTTGAAAGAACGAGTTTGGAAACAAGACTCCGTCAAAATGACGAAATCTTTCACTGGTTTGATTAAATTCATTGGTCCATTACTTTCACAACACATGAAGACGACAATTCTCCCTTGTTTGCGATGTTAGAATCGACACACCACGACGGTAGTTAAATCCGACCTAATGCAAACTACACGACGGTGGTTAATAACCATCATGGTGTGACAATTAATACGGCGGAAACAAGATAAAACCATCGTCTCATGGGAGAAAGAACTCTGCCGTTTTTCTTGTATCACCTCTCAGTAAGACGATGGTTGTCTTTTGTTTTGGATGTTTTAATGTCTAATCCACGTCGGTTTTTAGACTTAATAACGGTCGTGGGGTATCAATTAATATGACATGAACAAGATAAAACTGTCGTCCTATTGTCATACCATGGTGGGAGAGAACTGTTTAATAAGACGACGGTGTTGTCTTGTTACCGTCGTGGTATTTTTTGTACGACGACGGTGTTGTTTTACAACCGTCGTCCGAAATTTAATATCATGGCCGTCTTTTTTCCGACGTCTTTTATTTATTATTACGTCGATCTGTTTAATTAACCGTCGTTGTTTCTCTTGCAGGTTAATTAAAAATGGTTTCAAAATCTCAAAGCAAGGAAGCTCAAGTGTCAAAAAGTCCTAGCAAGGACCTTGTTGCAGTTTCAAAGGCTCAAATGGATGAGGCCAAATCAGTTCAAAGCAAACCCACGAAGAGGATGAGATTTACTTCAACCTCTGAGAACCTGAGCTCAACCACGTTTGATGAGAAGCCAAAATTGACTCGCGGTATCAACACAATGAGCAGTGTTGTGAAGAGGAAAATTCAGAAGATTAAGCCTATGGTTGAGTACAATAAAAGGGGCAAACCACATGGCAGGGCTGCTATTGAGATGTAGTCTTACATTGGTGTTTTGGCATGCACCAGAGTCCCTCTTGTGGACAAGAAATGGACTAAATTGCCCAAGGACTTGAAGGAGCAGATTTGGGAAGCTGTTCAAATGGCTTATGTTGTTGGGCAAGGGGGCAAGAAGCTGGTGCTATAGTCTGCTGCCAAAAAATGGAACGATTTCAAGTCCACCTTAACATGCAGTTTAAGCAGTCACAAAATTTGGGGCTGTGCATTCTAAGTAGTCACAGAGGAGGAAGAAATGCGAGTACAACCATAGGTTGTCTCGAAAAGGGTATGTGGGTTTGGAGGATCAATTAGAAGAAACCATGCCCAGTGAAGAAATCGATCGTTCTCTGCTATGGAAGAAGGCAAGAGAAGATAAGCAGGAAAACATCACAAATCCAAAGGTCGCAGAGAAGGCAAAATTAATCGTAAGTCTCACTAACTCTGTTCTAAATTTAAAAAATAGAGTGTATTATTTTCGTATAGACATCGCATGTTTAAATAACCGTTGTTAGAACTTAAACGCCACGACAGTTTCTATTTATCGTTGTTTCAAAGACAATAGCACGTCGGTTCTTGCATGAATTAGACATCTAGATTGAATTACTACGATGGCTTATATTCTTGAGACAGCCATCTTTTTTTAAAATTTTAGAACTACCTTTTGTTGGCTTCACAAATCTTGCGGCCTGGAGCTCCGGGCCGAGGGGATCTGCGTCGATACGGGTCGTCCTTCTTCGGTGCGATGTGGTTATGCGCGGGCGTGCAAGCACGGTTTACCGTGAATTTGGGGATGATACGATTGGGTGAATAGATGAGTAGTGCGCCTATTTGAGTCTGACTTCTAATCAGAGCGACTGTGGCCGAGAGAGGAACTGATCTCGGCCGTCAGGTTCACGGCCTGAGCTACAAGGCCGTTAATGGTGATGTTGATGGTGGTTTTTAGATGGTGCTCCGGCGCGTCGCTGGGTGGCGACGGTTCGCGCGAGCCGTCGCTTCGTCTTATCAACTGAAACGACGGACTCCAGGGCTTCAACACGTCATCGCGCGTTCAAGTATGTCGCCAGGCCGTTACGTCGTTCGAGAGAACGTTACGTTGTTCGAGAGAGCCACGCCTATTCATTTCGACTTCGAGCGCCAATATAAAAACCCAGCCTTCTTCGTTCTTTCTTACGCTTTCAAAATTATTAGACGCCCAAGCTCTGCCAAAACCCTCTCTCAACTTTCCAGAAAATCCTTGAACTTGAGTCTCAAAAATCCTTCCTTTCGGCTCAGTGATTCCTTCCCTGTGGCGATTTCAGTCGTTTGTTCCCCTTTCTCTAACAAGTCACGAGCTTTTCAGTTGATTTCTGAGTACCCCGTTTCCAATGTTCTTCGTGTTCATCGCTTCTTCCCTTCAAACTTTTTCTTCAAAACACTCGACTTGAATCAATCTCAATGGCATCCAGCACCTCATTGTCTTTCGAGGCTAGGTCCTAGCTCTTTCAGACTGGGTTTGAAGACATCTGCCTAGAGATCCAAGGCTCAGTTCTACCCAACATCATCATGCCTTGGACTGACGACGACGGCACCACCACCGATTCTAGTGTCCTCGACCCTTCTTTGGAGGGTGGCATGCCAGAGAGGCTGGCAGTCCATCTTAAGGACAAACTGGTAGATCTCTCGGCCTTCAACAAAGGAGACTACCAAGACTGGAACGTCATTCGGCCGCAGCCACAATGGCCAACCTCGACCCCATACAGGGAGAAATGGCTACCGATGATGGAACACTTCTTCGGCCAACAGTGGAAAGATCAAGGCATCTACCACTTGATAAAGCTATTCAATCGGCCAATATTCATGGACCGGTCACTCTAGCCCGCGGCTCTAAGCTTTTGGTCCTCGGCCAAGAATACCATGAACCTTCGGTTCGGCATGATGACACCGACCGTTCTTGACATGACTGCCTTGTTCGGCCTCTCCCCCCTTGGCGTTGAGGTGAACGCCGCACTGATTGCTCCCGAGGCCGAGGGGAGTTTCAAGGCCGCATGGCCCACGGTCACCAAGCTGGCTGGGAGCAAGGAGAAGAATATGCTCAACTACGCCAGCCTTTACAACAACTTCGGCATGGAGTATAGCGCTGATGATGACTCCATCGCTCCCTTGGGCGAAGTCGAGCATGCCGCGTTCTTGCTATACTGGCTATGCAAGTTCGTGTTCTGCACACAGGCGAACAAGGTAACCTTGGAGTTCTCCCATCTAGTCGACTATCTCGCGCAGGGCGGAAGGCTTGCGCTCGACCCATTCCTCCTCGGCCACATCTGCCGAACGCTTCATGATGTAGTGACCGATGGGATGAAGCCGAAGCACGGTGGTCCACTCTGGGTCTTCCAGTTCTGGCTCCAGGCCTATTTCCCAGAGCTGAGGGGGAGCGCCACGCCCCTTGATATCGAGCCGCTGGCAAACGTATTTGCTCGATCCCCCCGAAAACACAACGCGACGACCTTCTGCTTCAAGTTCTTCTACGACTTGGGCGAGAGGACAGGGTCAGAATTTCGCGTGTGCCTCACTCGGCTGTTCCCTCTATTCTTGTCGCACGACCTCTTCGTAATTCCTGATGGCGAGACGGAGAATGACTTGAGGGAGATCTGGGGCTCCTTCCTGGTCGCGCGCGATATTCATTGCGGCATCTCCAAGGCCGGGGCCGAGGTTTACTTGCCGAATTGTGTGGCGAGGCAATTCGGCCTAATCCAGACGGTCCCCCTCTTTCCTTTGTCAACCAACAGGCTCTCGTCTTGGAGGGCCGACGTCGCCCAGAATCACGGCGTGGCCGGTATCTCCTTTGAGCTCCAGAAGGGGATGACCTTCCTCACTCTGGCGCCGTGGATGCGTCGCAATGCGGTCGACGAAGATGGGAGGGTCTAGTACGAGGACTTTATCTCGGCCAGATATGTTCGGCTAGTTGGGGAGGTCCTGAGGGGGGCCCTGAAAAATGCAGATTGGGACCCCCTCCCCCCTAAGACCAACAGGGGGAAGAAAGTATCCGCCGTGCTTTCTCGGAGGCCAAACTATAGCCGCATCAAGAGCACCGGCCGCGGCCTCAACCACGACCTCCAGGGCGACGCCAAGGACTTTGGCGCTTAGGACCGTGCCGTCTCCTCCGCCGGTTCGACCGAGCATTGCTGTTGGTAAGTGCTTGCCCTTTTATGCCCCTTTTTTCTTTTTGATATCTCTTACCTATGCCTAACGAAAAGCGCCGCGGCTCAAAAGGAGGTACCAGAGCCGCCGAGGAAAAGGCTTCTCCTTGTTCTCTCGGAAGGCGAGGATGAGGAAGGATTCCTCCTGTGACCGTAAGTAAATCCCTTTGTTTCTTTTTACTTGCTTCATGCTACATCCTTTTCTTATACTGCTAATTTGATTCTCTTCTCAAGGCACGGCCACAGACACCGAAGTCGTGGCTGCGGAGGCGTCAGAGGCTGACGCAGCTGTTGTAGAGGCGTCAGATGCCGAGGTTGCCGTTGCTGAGCCACCATTGGTTGTCTCGGCTGGGCCTCCATTGGTCTTGATGACCTTGCCTTTGTTGGCCGCCATGACCCCAGTTGAGCCGTTCCTGGTCGTACCCCGTCGCCCTAGCGGCATCGTGATCCACTCGGTAAGTGTTTGTTCTTATCATACTTAGCTTCTCTTTAGACTTCGCTGCACGCCTCTAATCAAACCTTTGCTCTCAGCCCCCCAGACAGTCCTTGCCTTTGTCCACGGCTATCACAGCACCGAGCCCGCCAATTGCTTCGGTTGCCGTGGCCTTGACTCAGGAGCCGTCGGCCGAGGGTGAGCTCGTGGTCGTTGAGTCCTCAGCCCTTGGCACATCAAACCTAGCGCCAACCGCCTCGGTCAGGAGCACCGCCCAAAACCCACCATCAACACCACCACTAAACGGCCTTGTAGCTCAGGCCGTGAACCTGACGACCGAGATCAATTCCTCTCTCGGCCACAATCGTTTGATTAAGAGTCGAACTCAAACAGGCGCATCACTTAAACATTTTATCCAAACCACATCACCATCTCGACACACGGTAGACCGTGCTGGTGTAGGAAATTTCAAAACATTTTTCCAAAGTTCATTTGAATATTAAACATGCATTTAATCAAATTAATCGCAGCGGAAGTCTATGGTGGTTGTTTAAATTCAAAAACAAAACTTCTTCCAAGTATCTTAAGCCATGAACATTGATATGTTTTTCATAAATGAAAATTCAAGAGAAAGGATAAGATCGAATTACCCTTGAAGCAATTATATGAACCAATTTGTGTTTGGTCTTCTCTTGATGATTTCCTCTTTGTTGATCTCCTCTTTGATCTTTGCTCCTTAATCTTTCTCCTCCATGTGAGCCACAAAAGTATATGGCCTCTAAGTCTCCACACCAATGGAACCTTGAGATGAGAAGAAGTATCTTAAGAATACTTGGATGCTAGTGCAAGATTCTCAAGATTGGTTTCAATCTAAACCACTTTGAAAGATGAAAGTGTTTCACTCTTGAAAACTCTCATTTTTCTCTCTTTGATCTCCCAAACCCATTTGGTTGATGTTGGATTGTGTTTGTGTGTAAAATGAGCTTATGGAAACAATTCCCATACATACTTACTTAAGCATTTTCGGCCAAAACCCATTGGGCTTCCAAAATTGGGCCTTATGACACTTAAACCATAATATTTAGGTGTCTTAAGCCCTTGGGCTTGATACCCAACCATTTGGGCTTTCCGTTAACTATTACCGAGGCCCAAATACGTTTTTACACGTAGTAAATCATCCACATCAAATCAATCAAATTGATTTCCTCATTCTCATTTGTATTACTCAAAGTTAACCATTTAAGGTGTGCGATCCATTAGGTTCTAATTAGCAAGGCAGTGGGAAAATATAAGAACTCTTTCTAACCAACTGGAATTAAAACCCCTTTTTAATTCTTCCTTTATTTGGATCGATCACAATCAATCCTAGGACTTCCACAAGCCAAGAGTGACATCTAGCAATATATCAAGGCTACCCAAGCTAACCAGAATAGATAAAGAACCTATTCAGTTGGAATTGCAATGCAATACGGTCCTTCTCTTATACAATGTTTCAAATCATATTATTAGGGTACGGATTGATTATGTCAAACCCCTAATATGATTTACAACCTCATGTGACTCAAAAGAACATGATTAATAACAACTTTCTAAATCAAGCTCAAAATACTTTGGCCAAAGATTTGCTGAATCACATCTTGAAACATTCTCCTTCTTTATCGAAAGTAGAGATTCCTTATTGTACATTCACATGCCCCTATGATGAATTAAGAGATCCCAACAACACTTAAGACAAATCTTTTACGGCTTGCCTTTAAGAGCTATCAAAGATCAATAACGCATCACAGGACAACCATGATGCCTCAGGTCTAAGGACTAATTTGCATTATTGCAACTATGAGTTCTCGTTTGACATATAGATAAATACTCCATACGAGAACTACGGTTGATCGCGTTCAGTGTACTCGTTCACTAATGAGCACCCACATACTTGTATTAGTGTCAACTACACAAATGGTTTGAGACTAACCATCCTCCCAATTGAGCATACATAATATGTGCTAATCTTAATGGTTTATCAATGCCCATTTGATAACCTATGATTAGGAACATTTTGGGATGCTACAGTTAGAGATTAAAGGTCTCCCGAATCTAATCTTCTTTAGATTACTTTATCTCTTATTTAGCATACCTTGGACATTTGTTTCTTTACACAATGAAAAAGATAACAAAATAAGTTTGCCCTTTATATATCATATACGAAATGTATTCTAAGGAGATTACATCAAATGTATTGGCTCTTAGGGCACATTTCTAACAGCTGGCACGCCCGCGCACAACCGCACCGCATCCAAAAGAAGGACGTCACGTGTTAACGCATATCCCCTCGGCCCGGAGCACTAGGCCGTGAGATTTGCGCAGCCAACACTTTTGGCACGCCCGGTGGGATTCTTGTCAAAAACTCATGGTGGAAACTAGGGCACAGGCAAAGCTCAAGAATAAAACAGTCGAAATGACTTCCGAGACTCCTGAGTCCACCTCACCAATAACTATCACCGAGACCGAACATGCGGTCAGAATCTCGGCCAGCGTTCCAGTGACGACGGATCGCACGGCCGAGTCCATGCAAGAGCAAGCAGTGGTGGAGGATCTAATGTCTAAGCAGGCCTACAGGATAGAGACATCTTTTATGGACGCAATGGACAGATTTTCCTCGGAGCTGCGGATGCTTTTTCAGGAGAGGATGCCCCTAACCTCGTCTGCGACACCTCCCATAACCTAACAGAGAGGCTAAGAGCGCGAGAGGATTGAGCCTTACGGCGAAAGCAGCAGCCTCGGCGCCTCTGCCAGCACCCAAGCATCAGGCTACGGCTAGCATTCTCAGCCGCCGACGAGTAGCTGGGGGCAGTCCCAGCCCACATGGGCGAATCCCGGACAAACCTACCCGGCAGAAACAGCATACGGCGCACTCCATGCTTTGGCCGTATCATTCGGGAAGAGTAGCCCCACGCATTCCGCAATCCAGGAACTCGGCCCAGTTCATACTTTGGCCGTCCAGACCCAGCTTGGCCTAAGCAACGCGACCGCTGCTTCATCACAACAATATGGTCAGAGCAATCCGACCATTTCACCACCATTGCAGACGTCGTTATTTCCGTTAGGCTCCCACCTTCAGTATGGTTCGGCCATTCCGACAGTAACACACACGTACCCAGGACAAACCCATGGCGCTTATCTAGTGCCGCCCGGCTCGACCGCAACGACCGAGCCCCCTGTTCAAGTGGCCCAGCAGATAAGGCCACAGAACGATGTGCAACAGGTCCCACGGCCGTTTGCGGCCCAACAAGAAATGCGCCCCCAAGGGCTTCGGTTCGAAGATGTCCAACGAATGATCGAGGACGGCCTAGCTCAGAGGCGGCCAGAAGCGCCAAGGTATACGAAGCCGTACCCGCCAGAATTTGACCGAACCCCTCTTCCCCGGAACTATCGGTTGCCAGAATTCATGCTATTCTCAGGGGATGGGCAGACCTCCTCCATTGAACACATAGGCTGCTTCACGGCCCAGTGCGGAGAGGCCGATTCGGACGCCCAAAAGCTCCGTTTATTTGTTCACTCTCTGACCGGCGCGGCGTTCTCATGGTTCATAAACCTTCCACCGAATTCGGTGAGGGATTGGTCTGACATGAAAAGGATATTCCACGAACATTTCTATCAGACCAACCGAGAGATAACGGTCGCCGAGCTGGCAAGGATGAGCCAGGCATCAGACGAATCACCTCACAACTACATGCAGCGGTTCAAAACATGCAGGAACTGGTGCCTCACAAACCTACCAGAGAGGGAATTTGTCAAGATGGCCGAAGAAGGGTTGGACTTCGAATACCGGAAAAAATTCCAGGGAATCGAATTCCGGGACATGCATGACTTGATTAACAAGGTGGACAGATACGCATCCTTGTTGAAGGAAGAAATGCAGAAGAAGACGGCTTCAAAAGGGACTTACTATAGGAATCCCATTGTCAGCTACGCCGAAGCAGACGGCTCTGCAGAGGCCGAGAGCAACGAAGTAGAGATGAGCTCAGCTGAAGTCGGCATAGACAAACCATTCATCTGCAAAGGACTTGTCAAGGCCGACAATAGCCGCACAAAAATTCCCGACGCCAAGTTTGCGGCTCGGGAAACGAAGGCCTACACTTTTGATTTGACAAGGGCCAATGCTATCTTTGACCTGCTATTGGCCGAGAAAAAGGTCAAATTGTCTTTCGGCCATAAAATTCCGAAACCCGACGAGCTCAAAGGAAAGACATTCTGTAAATACCACAGTTCTTGGTCTCACAACACCAACAATTGCGTTGTCCTGCAAGACGTCATCCAGAAGTTGATAGACGAAAAGAAGCTCTAGTTCCCGGAGAAGGCGGCCATGCAGGTTGACTCCAAGCCATTCCCTCCACCTGTCGTCAACATGGTCAACGCCCAACTCCGAGCCGAATATAGGGAAATTCGTCGGCCGGCAACAGGAAAGGAACCGTTGGCCGAACCAGAGCCGGTGCTTTGCGATCGATGCAAGTGTGAGATCGGTCAGCCCAGGCTACATGAGAACAAAAGGAAGACCGCCGAGCCCTCTCAACTGACTGTGAAGAAATTCGGCGGCCAATACGATCGTCGGCCAGCCAGCAGAGCTGTTTTCGACCGACTGGGGGCACAAACCCCCAGTACCTCGGTGGGCCATAAAGATGAGGATGCTACTAGGCCAGTAAAGACTTTCAAACCGCCGGTCATACGGGATGACCGTTGGTACCATGCACGACCTGGGGGCAGGGCCGAACCACGGACAAAAACCCAGCTGAGAAGAATGCAGAGACAGGTTCAGCAGGCCAGGATACAGACGACCTAGGCCGAGGGTTCCAAACGCCAAAAGAAAATGGCGATTGCAGACGGGCTACCATCCATACCAATCGTCCCCTCTACAGCAAAGACGGCCAGCATTAAGCCTCCGAGGACGTGGCGCCCTAGGCAGGACGAGAACCCTTATGGAACAGCAGCCGTTTCGGTTGAGCCGAGGGCCTCGGCCCTGGAGAAAACAGACGAGGGTATCATCAACGTCTACCACGGAAGGGACCCCCTTTTCTCGGCCAACGGTTTGTCCTTTCTCATGGAATTCCATAAAGACCACTCGGCCACCGACCTATACGGGATGACCCCTGAGAACCGTTAAATCGTGGAGTTGGCCCTCAAAAACACTAAGGCGGAGGGGCTCCTCATTACCAGCGGGTCTGACTCGGCCATTAAGGCCGTATACCAGGCAAACAGGGAAGCTAGAGTGAGAGGGATACCAGGTTACCAACCTGACCTAGGAAGATTGGAGGCAAGGGCGACTTAGAATACCTCCGCCAATATTTTCCTGTGACTCCGGCCGACACTATCTTTGGTCTGACGACCGAGGAAAAGGCCCGGGTAAGCCGATTGGACGACTACTTAACGGCCAGGGATGCGTTGGCTAAGGCTAGACGAGCCCTCGAGGACAAGGTCGAGGCCTCGGACCCCCCCTGAGATCAAAGTGTCCATAGACGATATCCCTGGGACTGCAAGGCCAATGATCGAGGGCCCCGGTGATCCTTTCTTTGGGCATGAGGCCGAAGACAACCCCACGTTAGGAATCTCTGATGAAGAATACGAGGGGATCCTCGGGATGGTTGAGGAAAAAACCATCGCCAAGGACGGTTGTGAGGCCGAAGAGTAAGCTGGTAGGGGAGACCAGCAGGAGCCAAAGGAGGTCAGCATGAATATGGTCTTGGTGCTACCGTCTGAGTTTTCAGCCTCAGGAGGGCAGACCAATGGCCTGGATAATGACGTGGCCGAGGAGCAGCTTGATCAGAGGCTAAAGACAAAGGAAGAGTTGTTGCCGGTGGCTTTTAACGAGGTAATACCCAGAGACGAGCCGAACAAATACCGACATCTCAAGCCGTTGTACATCTCGGCTCATGTAGAGGGTGTGCCCGTGTCCAAATTCTTCGTTGACTGTGGGGCGACGGTCAACATCCTTCCCTATTCCCTGATGAGGAAGCTGGATAAGTCAAAAGAGCTGGGGTTAGGCGCCGAGAATGTTTGATAGGATTCGGCGCGCAAAGTGTTGATCGACCTCACTAGCCTCTAGATGACAGACAAAGCCACTAAAGAAGAGGGAGTAGAGGCCGTGACCGACCTGCTGGAAAGACTGCTGGAACATTGGGTGGAGGAATCCTTACGGCCAAACTCACCGATCAACCTGATCGAATTCCTCCACGAATCAGACGAGGCGGACGCTTTGACTTTTGACGACTTAGAAACGGCGCCCGCCGAGATGGAAGATGACTACCCTGAGGTCCAGGATCCTTTATTAGAAATAAATGTAGGGTCGGAGGCCGAGCCACGGCCTCTTTTTGTAAACCAACTTTTGAACCCTGAGTTAGCAGCCGAGATTATCAGCCTACTCCATGAATATAAGGATTGTTTTGCTTGGGATTCCCATGAGATGCTTGGATTGCCAAGAAGTTTGGTTGAGCACGAATTAAAAATCAAGGAGGGGTTTAAGCCTTTCCAACAGTCGCCAAGGCGGTTCTCGACCGAAGTACAACTCAAGGTCAAGGAGGAGATTGAATGGCTCCTTAAAGCCGGCTTCATCCGAACGGCCCGGTACGTTGAGTGGTTGGCTAACATCGTGCCAGTTTTGAAGAAGAATGGGGCTTTGAGGGTTTGCACCGATTACAGAAATCTGAATCTCGCAACCCCCAAGGACGAATACCCCATGCCTATGTCAGACCTCCTGGTAGACGGAGCCGCGAAGCACGAGCTCCTGTATTTCATGGACGGCCATGCTGGTTACAACCAAATTTTCATAGCCGAGGAAGATGTCCACAAGATGGCGTTCAGATGTCAAGGCGCAATCGGAACTTATGAGTGGGTGGTCATGCCGTTCGGCCTAAAGAATGCCGGCGAGCTATGAACCTTATTTTCCACGACCTTATTGGCCGGACCGTTGAAGTCTATATCGACGACGTGGTTGTAAAGTCGACCACGTAGGGCACCTCCGACAGGCTTTCAACCGAATGCGGGCGCACGGCCTACCCTAAGAAATGTGCTTTCGGCGTCACTGCCGTGAATTTTCTCGGTTTCTTGGTTCACCAACGAGGAATCGAGGTGGATAAAAATAAAGCTACGGCCATCATGGCGGCACCTCCGCCAAGGACCAAGAAGGAGCTCCAGTCCTTCCTCGGAAAGGTCAACTTTTTAAGGCGATTCATATCCAATTTGGCAGGGAAAATCCGGTCGTTGACTCCTCTGCTCAAACTGAAGGACACGGAACGGTTCGTATGGGGGGCAGAACATCAAGCGGCCCTCGACGACATCAAGAGATATTTATCTCAACCGCCAGTCCTTATGACACCAAAAAGAGGGAAACCCTTGAGGCTTTACATTTCGGCTTCGAAGGGTTCTATCGGCTGTTTGCTGGCTCAGAACAACGAGTCTGAACGAGAACAAGCAGTGCACTATCTGAGCCGCACCCTTAACGTGGCCGAGTTAAACTATTCGCCGATTGAGAAATTGTGTTTGGCACTTTATTTCGCGGCTACCAAGTTGCGCCATTATATGCTTCCTTCGGTCGTTCAGATCATCTCCAAGACCGATCTCATCAAATATATGCTCACTCGGCCGATCATACGCAGCCGAATTGGGAAGTGGACGATGGCATTATCCGAATTCACCTTCCAATATGTGGCTCAGAAGTCGGTCAAGGGTCAGGCATTGGCCGATTTCCTGGCTCACCACCCGGCTCAGGGGCAGGAAGAAGAGTTAGAGGTTGAGTCGTGATCGGCATGGCCCGCATGGAGAAGAACTACTGGACCATGTACTTCGATGGCTCCAGTACTGAGGCCAGGTCTGGGGCCGGAGTCGTGATCGAGTCCCCTCAAGGACAAAGGTGGCAATTTGCGTTCCATCTTGATTTCAAATGCACCAATAATCAGGCCGAATATGAAGCGCTCATCATCGGTCTCAAAATTCTGAAAGAAATGAAGGCGACCCGTGTCTTGGTCTACGGTGATTCTCAGCTGGTAATAAAGCAACTGACCGGGGAATACCAATGCACGAGCGAGAATTTAACTATGTATTATGTAACGGCCCTCAATACGGCCGACGAGTTTTCTAGGATCTCCTTTGTTCACGTACCGCGTGCCGAAAACCATGAGGCCAATGAGATGGCCTAGGTAGCGTCAGGCGTGAATATTCCAGATAGTGACCACGATCATGTGATAAGAATCGAGAGGCGTACCTTGCCGGCTTTGGCCGAACGGGGAATGACAACGCAAGTGTCATCGGCCGAGATCACCGACGAAGTCAACACGGCCGAAGCCGACTGGCGCTACCCCATAGTGAAGTATTTGTGCGACCCCTCCGGCAGCCATGAGAGGACTACGCGTTTCCGAGCTCGGTGTTATTTGATTTATCAGAACGAGCTGTATTGAAAGGGATCAGACGGCTTGTTGCTCCTATGTCCCAGCGCCGAAAACATCAAGGTTATCATGACCGAATCTCACGAGGGGATTTGCGGCGCCCACCAGTCTGGCATCAAGATGAGATGGTTGGTTCGGAGGCATGGCTATTATTGGCCGGCCATTTTAAAGGACTGCATAGAATATGCGAAGGGGTGTATCAAGTGTCAAATCTACGGCCCCATACAAAGGGTACCGGCCGAAGCCCTCCACCCGGTTACTAAACCATGGCCGTTCAGAGGGTGGGCCGTGGATATCATCGGCAAAATCTATCCGGCCGCGTCCAACCAACACGCATGGATTTTGGTGGCAACCGACTATTGTACTAAATGGGTCAAGGCGGAGTCCTATCGGTCAATTTCTAGCGCACAGGTGGTCAAATTCTTCGAAAATCACATCGTTCACAGATTCGGTATACCTGAAACTATCACGGCCGATAATGGCCCAGTTTTCGCATCGGCCGAGACTCGGGAGTACACCGAAAGGATGGGGATCAAATTGGTTCACTCAACACCTTACTACCCCCAGTCTAACGGACAGGTCGGGGCGAGCAACAAGGTAATCAAGGGCATCCTTGAGAAAATGATTGAGGAAAAACCTAGGGCATGGCACGACTTACTCCCTGAAGCCCTTTGGGCTTACCGAGTCTCAAAACGATCGGCTACGGGCACATCTCCTTATGCCTTAACTGTTTGTACCTAATAAATCACGGCCATGAACTGACCGAAGGAGCCCTTTTTTCTCGGCCCTAACACTTGCTCGTGAAACTAAAACGCGGCGTTTCGCCAAGGTGTTTGGCCTTCCTAAAACAAAGGAAAAGTTGCGAAGGCATGATCATCTCGGCCTCGATTATAGGCCGAGGTCGAGGACGAACAAAATCACGGCCAAAGATATTAAAGTCAGATCATCAAGTGGCAGCAAGGTCCCACGCTTCATTTAATGAAGTAGTGCCTCTGTTTATTGCAGCAAACCCACTGACCACGAATAAGCATTTAATGCACGAGGGAAGGTGGGAAGTGACTGAAGTCAGGGTTTGGCGATAGGAAACAGAGTGATTAGACGCAGACATTCTCACAAAAATTCTTGCAGCTTGAGAGATTAGGTCACCAGCCATCAGAACAATAAATGCGTCCCCACGGCCAGAAGCGCAGAACCCACGATCAAGGCGGCAGTCGAGATTTACCAGGATTTATGGGGTCACACCACCATGCTTCACGATCCCAAATGTCGATTGGACTACCCACTTGCTCTAATCAGGCTCCACCATGCAGATTTTTTACCTCGATTACTCCTCCAGAGCTCTTCCTATAAATAACAAGTTCAAGCTACATTCAAAGGGTTCAAACACCAAACCAAAAGCCTCCCACGGAGCAAATTATATTTTCCTGTAGTGCACTTTCAATATCTTTACTTGCTTTCCTAGGAGTAGTGTTAGTTTGTAAGGAAAATCCATTCATCAATATATCATACGACCCTTGATTTTCAAGGCGCCGGAGCACCATCTCTTTTACTCTCTCATTCACCTCATATATCATACGACCGTCGCTCACTGAGCAACGCGCTGGAGCACCGCCCAAAACCCACCACCAACACCACCACTAAACGGCCTTGTAGCTCATGCCGTGAACCTGACGGCCGAGATCAGTTCCTCTCTCGGCCACAATCGTTTGATTAGAAGTCAAATCCAAACAGGCGCACCACTTAACCATTTCTATCCAAACCACATCTCGACGCACGGTAGACCGCATCATGGCCTTGGCTCACGTCGACTTCCAAGATGAAAGACAGATGGTAGACAGTAGGAGAAGAAAAGCCATCTAGATCAGGCCAAACTGCCACAACGCGAGGTTCAGCGGGTATGGCTCGACCCCGGTTTTGGAAAGGCTACAATGGGGACCATTAGCGCAGGTTAAAATGGAGGAGGAAGGGCTAAAAGAAGAACGAAGCCCAGGAATCAACGAAAGGCTCGAGAATTTTTAAAACAAGTAAAGAGGTCACTAAGCAAGAGAAGAGTTTTAGAGCCAAAGAGATAAGTCTGGGAAATGATGGCCTGCACGACGTGCTTGCGCATTAAATGCTCCGACTGACCTGCGCATTTTATACACCAGCTGTCAATCACTTCAGAAGGAATGCAAATGGTACATCCCCTGGAATCCATTCGGCCCCTACCCATGCCGAGACCGAAGAATTCGGGGATGTGGGGGCAATGTTTGTGCCTAATAAATCACGGTCGTAAAATGACCGAAGGGGCTTCCTCTCGGCCCTAGCACCTATTCATGAGCTAGAACGTGGCGTTTCGTCAGGTTTCTCCTTCCAAAAAACAAAGGAAAAGTTGCGAAGGCATAATCATCTCGGCCTCGACCGCGGCATTGTTGGCCGAGGCCGAAGGACGAAAGAGACACGGCCGAAGATATTAGAGTCAAATCTCCACGTGGCAGCCGGGTCCCACGCTTCATTTAATGAAGTAACGCCTCTGACTAGCAAACCCACTAGCCACAAAAAGGCATTTAATGCACGAGGGAAGAAGGGAAGTGACTAAAGTCAGGATTTGGTGATAAAAATCAGAGTGGTTAGGCGCAAATATTCTTACAAATATTCTTACAACTAAAGGCCAGATCACCAACCACCTGACCAGGGCATTAAATGCGTACCCAAGGCCAGAGGCGCAGAACCCACGATCAGGGCGGCGGCCGAGTTTTACCAGGATTTATGGGGTCACACCACCATGCTTCACGATCCCAAATGTCGATTGGACTATCCACTTGTTCTGATCAGGCTCCACCATGCAGATTTTCAGCCTCGATTACTCCTCCAAGAGCTCTTCCTATAAATACAAAGCTCAAGCTACATTCAAAGAGTTCAAACACCAAACCAAAAGCCTCCCACAGAGCAAATTATATTTTCCTGTAATGGACTTTCAATACCTTTACTTGCTTTCCTAGGAGTAGTGATAGATTGTAAGGAAAATCCATTCATCAATATATCATACGACCCTTGATTTTCAAGGCGTCGGAGCACCATCTCTGTTACTCTCTCATTCACCCCATATATCATACGACCGTTGCTCCCTGAGCAACACGCCGGAGCACCGCCCAAAACCCACCATCAACACCACCACTAAACGGCCTTGTAGCTCAGGCCGTGAACCTGACGGCCGAGATCAGTTCCTCTCTCGGCCACAATCGTTTGATTAAGAGTCAAACTCAAACAGGCGCATCACTTAAACATTTTATCCAAACCACATCACCATCTCGACGCACGGTAGACCGTGCTGGCACGCCCGCACACAACCGCACCGCATCCAAAAGAAGGACGTCACGTGTTAACGCATATCCCCTCTGCCCGGAGCACCAGGCCGTGAGATTTGCGCAGCCAACAGGTGGCTGGCAGACATGGACAGCGAGGACATTGCCTGGAGAAGAATCACCTGCCTAATCCGGGGATCTAGGTGGCTGTACATAGACCTAGGATATAATTCTATATATATATATATATATATGTATATTTTTTATTGGTCGTAACCGGCCGTTACTTGTAAACATGAACCCTTCTTAAATTAAATGAAGTACAACTTTCCTTTTCGAATGCTTGACTGTACGTTTTCTTTTTAGTTTTCTGCAACCTTCATCCCTACATCTTGGTCGTCTCCCATAATGATGGGATATACTTTTTCAAGTATTGGCCGTTAATTGGCAAGTTATGACGCTCTCCGTCCCCATCTTTTAACTGGTACGCACCCCAGCCGAGAATTCGTTCAATGATAAACGGCCCTTCCCAATTCGGCGAAAATTTGCCGAACCGTGGATCTTTAGTCCCAATAGGAAGTACGGCGCGCCATACCAAGTCACCTTCGCAAAAGGTCTTTGTTTGACTCTTTTGTTGTAGGCCCTTGCTACGATTTGGTTCTGAGCTTGCATCAGATTGTAAGCATCAAGTCTCGACTACTCTAAATCTTCTAACTCCTGAGCCATGGCTTGCGCGTAGTCCTTCTTATCTTGCCTAGGTCGCTCAGTACCACGGAGAGACCAAACCTTTAACTCCATTGGAACAACAGCGTCATGGCCGTAGGTCAAGGCATAGGGAGACGTGCCGGTGGCCGAGCACTTTGAGGTTCGGTAAGCCCGAAGAGTTTCAGGAAGTAAGTCATGCCAAGCCCTAGGTTTTTCTTTAATCATCTTTTCAAGGATGCCCTTGATCACGTTATTGTTTGCCTCGGCCTGTCTGTTAGACTGGGGGTAGTAAGGTGTTGAATGAATCAATTTGATCCCCACCCTATCGGCGTACTCCTGGGTTTCGGTCGAAGCGAAGACCGGGCCGTGATAGTCTCAAGTATACCGAATCTGTGGACGATATGGTTTTCAAAAAATTTAACTACCAGTGCACTAGAGATTGACCGATAGGACTCCGCCTCGACCCACTTAGTAAAATAGTCGGTTGCCACCAGAATCCATGCGTGCTGGTTAGACGCAACCGGGTAGATTTTGCCGATGATATCCACGGGCCACCCTCTGAACGGCCATGGTTTGGTAACAGGGTGGAGAGGTTCGGCCGGTACCCTTTGTACGGGGCCGTAGATTTGACACTTAATGCACCCTATTGCGTATTCTATGCAATCTTTTAAAATGGTCGGCCAATAGTAGCCGTGCCTTCGAACCAACCATCTCATCTTGATACCGGACTGATGAGCGCCGCAAATCCCTTCATGAGACTCAGTCATGATCTCCTGGACGTCCTCGGCGCTGGGACATAGGAGCAATAGGCCGTCTGACCCCTTCCGATACAGCTCATTTTGATAAATCAAATAACACTGAGCCCGAAAGCACGTAGCCTTTTCGTGGTTGCCGGAGGGGTCATGCAGATACTTGACTACAGGATAGCGCCAATCTGCTTCGGCCGTGTTAACTTCGTTGGTGATTTCGGCCGAAGACACTTGCGTCATCATTCCTCGTTCGGACGAAAGAGATCCTAGAAAACTCGTCGGCCGTGTTGAGGGCCATCACGTAAAATGTGGTCAGATTCTTGCTCGTACATTGATATTCCCCAGTCAATTGGTTGATCACCAGCTGGGAATCACCGTAAACCAAAACGCGAGTTGCCTTCATTTCCTTCAGAATTTCGAGGCCAATGATGAGTGCTTCATACTCGGCCTGATTATTGGTGCATTTGAAGTCAAGCTGGAATGCGAATTGCCACCTTTGTCCCTGAGGGGACTCGATCACGACTCCGGCCCCAAATGTGGTCTCGGTACTTGAGCCATCGAAGTACATGGTCCAGTAGTTCTTCTCGACCTCCATCTCCTCCTCCTGGCCTTGAGCTGGGTGGTGAGCCAAGAAATCGGCCAAAGCCTGACCCTTGACCGACTTCTGAGCCACATACTGGAAGGTGAATTATGATTTGCCTGGTGAGCATGTACTTGATGAGATCAGTTTTGGAAATGATCAGAACAACCGAGGGAAGCATGTAATGACGCAATTTGGTGGCCGCGAAATAGAGTGCTAGGCATAACTCTTCAACGGGTGAGTAATTTAGCTCGGCTACGTTAAGGGTGCGGCTAAGATAGTGTACGGCTTGTTCACGCTCAGACTCGTTGTTCTAGGCTAGTAGACAGCCGATAAAGCCCTCAGAAGCCGAAATGTAGAGCCTCAGGGGTTTCCCTCTTCTCGATGGCATAAGGACTGGTGGTTGAGATAAATATCTCTTGATTTCGTCGAGGGCTGTCTGATGCTCGGCCCCCCATACGAACCGCTCCACGTCCTTTAATTTGAGCAAGGGGGTCAACGGCCGGATTTTTCCAGCCAAATTGGAAATGAAACGTCTTAAAAAGTTGACCTTGCCGAGGAAAGACTGGAGCTCCTTTTTAGTTTTTGGTGGACGTGCCGCCATAATGGCCTTGGCTTTATTTTTATCCACCTTGATCCTTCATTGATGGACCAAGAAACCGAGGAAGTTCCCGGCCGTGACACCAAAAGCGCACTTCTTAGGGTTCATCTTCAGGCCGTCCACTCTCATTTGGTCGAATGCCTAACGGAGATGTCCTACGTGGTTACCCTTGGATAGGGACTTGACGACCACGTCGTCGATGTAGACTTCAACGGTTCGGCCAATAAGGTCGTGGAAAATAAGGTTCATAGCCCGTTGGTACGTTGCGCCGGCTTTCTTTAGACCGAACAACATGACCACCCATTCGTAGGTTCCGATAGCCCCCGAACATCTGAATGCCGTCTTGTGGACATCACCCTCGGCGATGAAGATTTGGTTGTAACCAGCATGGCCGTCCATAAAGGAAAGGAGTTCGTGCTTCACGGCCCCGTCAACCAAGAGATCGAACAAAGGCATGGGATACTCGTCTTTGGGGGTCGCGAGGTTCAGATTTCTGTAATCGGTGCAAACTCTCAAAGCCCTGGTCCTTTTCAAAACTGGTACAATATTAGCCAACCATTCAACATACCGAGCCGTACGGATGAAGCCGGCTTTAAGAGCCATTCAATTTCTTCCTTGACTTTTAGCTGCACGTCGGTCGAAAATCGCCTTGGTGGTTGTTGGAACGGCTTAAAACCTTCCTTAATTTTCAACTCATGTTCGACCAAACTCCTCGGCAATCCAGGCATCTCATGATAATCCCAAGCGAAGCAGTCTTTGTATTCATAGAGCAGGCCGATAATCTCGGCCTTTAATTCTGAATTTAAAAGTTGGCTTACAAAAAGAGGCCATGGTTTGGCCTATGTTCCTACGTTTATTTCTAGTAAAGGGTCCTGAACTTCGGGGTAGCCATCCTCCATCTCGGCAGGTGCCATTTCCAAGTCATCGATGGTCAAGACGTCAACGTCATCTGATTCGTGGAGGAACTCGATCAGCTCCAGCAGTCTTTCCAGCAAGTTAGTCACGGCCACTGCACCTTCTTCCTTGGTTGCTTTGTCCGTCATTTAAAAGCTAGTAAGGTCGATCAACACTTCGCGCGCCGAATCCTGTCGGACGTTATCGGCGCCTAGCTCCAGGACTTTTTGGGCCATCATCCTGGTTGGTCGGCCGCTCGCACCGTGGCCGGTAAGGACGACCCACCCAACGTTGTCGTCCTTGTACGACGTTGGCTTCGAACGGCCTCGTCGGCCGGGTGTATGGACACTTTCTGGCCGTCCCAAAAGAACAATAATTGGAAAAGGGAGGACAGTATGCATACGGATTGATGGATCCAGTCACGGCCAAGCAGCATGTTGTAGTCAACACTAGATTCGACTACGTAGAAGGCCGTGACTCTTGTTTGATCGGCCACGGTAATTTTCAACGGCAATACCCCGATGGTTTTGGATTTATCGCCGACGAAACTGCTCATGACCACGTCACTAGGGATAAGGTCCTCCTTTGATTTGTCCAGCTTCCTCATCAAGGAATAGGGAAGAATATTGACTGTCGCACCAGAGTCAACGAAGACTTTAGACACGGGTATCCCATCTACATGAGGCGAAATGTATAATGGTTTCAGGTGGCGGTACTTGTTCGGATCATCCTTGGGTATGACCTCGTCAAAGGCTACGGCCAACAATTCCTCCTTCGTCTTTGGTCTCTGATCAAACCGCTCCTCAAGCACATCATCGTCCAGGCCGCTGCTATGTCCCCCTAGGGCTGAAAACTTGGTCGGTAGCACTAAGACCATGCTTATGCTTACCTCGTTTGGTCCGCGCAGGTTTCCTTTATCAGCTCCTAACTCGGCCGTGCAGTCATTCTCGGTGAAGGCTTTTTATTCGACCATCCCGGGAATCTCCCCATCTTCTTCATCAAACAACCCCAACACGGGTTCGTCTTCGGCCTCATTTCCAAAGAAGGGGTCGCCGCAGCCGTCAATCTCAGGCTTCGCGATCCCAGTGATGTCGCTCGTGGAAGCTTTGCTCGCAGATAGGTTCGGGACCTTGGGCTTCCCCGTGAGGACTCGCCTAGCCATAGCCATCGCGTCTCTGGCCATCAGGTACTCATCCAATTGGCTGATCCGGACTTTTTCCTCGGCCGTTAGACCTAAGATAGTGTCGGCCGGGGTTACGATAAAGTATTGGCGGAGGTATTCCAGATTTTCTTTGCTGAAAGGAGCCTTGGCCCGGCATCCCTTTCCTGGTTCTCTGGGACCATACCATATAGGTCAGTGGCCGAGTAATCTTTGTGGAATTCCATGAGGAAGGACAACCCGTTGGCCGAAAATGGGGGGTCCCTTCGGTGGTAAACATCGATGATGCCCTCGTCTGACTCCTTCGGGGTGGCGGCCCTCGGCTTTGTAGAAACGGCCGCTGCTTTATGAAGGTTTTCATCTTGGCGAGGACGCCACGCCCTTGGAGGCCTGGTGCCAACCCCTTTCGTACTGGAGAAGTTGGTTGGTACAGATGGTCGCTCGTCTGCGGCCGTCATTTTCTTTTGGCGTTTAGAGCCTTCGACCTGGGCGGACTGTGCTCTGGCCTGCTGAACTTGTCTCTGCATCCTTCTTAGTTGGGTCTTTTTCAGTGGCTCGGTCTTGCCCCCAGGTCGTGCGTGGTACCAGTGATCATCCCGTACGGCCGGCGGTTTGAAAGTCTTGATTTGCCTCGGGGCGACCTTGTCTTCTTGGCCATACGAGACACTGCAAATCCGTGCCCCCAGGCGATCGAAAACGGCCCTGCCGACCGGCCGGTGACCATATTGTTCGGCGAACCTTTTCGCGGTCGATTGAGAGGGCTCTACGGCCTTCCTTTTGTTCTCATGTGGCCTGGGTTGGCCGATCTCACACTTGCATCAGTCGTAAACACCAGCTCTGGTTCGGGCAACAGCTCCTTTCCTCTCGCCGGCTTCAGTATTGACATCGAGCTTCCTGCCACGGCCTTACTAGGCCGATGACTTTCCCTATATTCGGTCCGGAATTGGGCGTTGCCCATGTTTATGATGGGTGGAGGGAACGGCTCGGTGTCAACCTTCATGGCAGCCTTCTCCTAGAACTGAAGTTTCTTCTCATCTATCAGCTTCTGAATAACGTCCCGCAGGACGATACAGTTGTTGGTGCTGTGGGACCAGGAGCTGTGGTATTTGCAGAATGTCTTCCCTTTGAGCTCCTCGGCCTTTGGAATTTTATGGCCGAAAGACAATTTTCCCTTCTTCTCGGTCAATAACAGATCGAAGATAGCCTCGGCCCTTTTTAAATCAATGGTGTAAGCCTTCATCTCTCAGGCTGCGAACTTGGCGTCGGGAATCTTCGTTCGACTATTGTCTGCCTTGACAAGCTCTTTGCAGACGTTCTCGGCATAGCCAACGATGGGATTCTTGTAATAAGTCCCCTTTGTAGCCGTCTTCTTATGTATTTCCTCCTTCAACAGGGATGCGTACCTATCCACTTTGTTGGTTAGGTCGTGCATGTCTCGGAATTCGATCCCTTGGAATTTCTTTCGGTATTCGAATTCCAGCCCTTCCTCAGCCATTTTTACGAACTCCCTTTCTGGGAGGTTAGTTCGGCACCAATTCCTACACGTCTTAAACCGCTGCAAGTAATCACGGAGCGTCTCGTCTGACGCTTGGCTCATCCTTGCCAGCTCAGCGACAGTTATCTCCCGATTGGTCTGGTAGAAGTGTTCATGAAACGTCCTCTCCATGTCAGACCAGTCCCTTACCGAATTCGGTGGAAGATTTGTAAACCATGAGAACGCCGCGCTGGTCAGGGAATGAACAAAAAGTCGGAGCTTTTGGGCATCCGAGTCGGCCTCTCCACACTGGGCCATGAAACGGCCTATGTGTTCTATGGAAGAGGTGTGCCCATCTCCGGAGAACAACATGAATTCCAGCAGCCGATAGTTCCGGGGCAGGGATGTACAGTCAATCTCTGGTGGGTACGGCTTAGTATACCTTGGTGCCTCCGGCGGCCTTTGAGCCAGGTCGTCCTCGATCATTCACCAAACGTCCTCGGCTCGAAGCCCCTAAGGAGGTGGCTCTGGCTGGGCTGCGAACTGGTGCCGGGCCTGCTGGCCTATTTGAGCGAGGGGTTCGATCGTGTTGACTGAGCCGAATTGCACTTGGTAAGCATTGTTGGCTTGACCGAAGTGCACTCAGTCTGTCTGCCGTGTAGGCGTAGCCGCCTGACCCTGATGGATCAGGCCGCTCTGAAGTTGAGAGACATTGTGCGTTTGGGAACCAAACAGAAAGGTCAGCGCCTGCAATGGTGGAGCGATGGCCATACCATTCTGATCGTATTGCGGTGATGGTATGGTTGCCATGCTGTTTGGGACGGCACGCGTTTGCACGACCAGACTATGGACCAGGTCGGGCTGCTGGATGGTGGAATATATGGGGCTATTCTGTCCTAACAGCGCGGCTGTCTGAGACTGGTCGCGCAGCGCCTCCACCGGGTAGATGGGGCTGGGACTCGCCCATGTTTGCTGGGGCTGCCCCCAGCTACTCGTCGGTGGTTGGAAATGCTGACCACAGCTTAATGCCTGCGTTCAGTTAGCCGCGCCGAGGCTGCTGCCTTCCCCGTAGGGCTCAACTCTCTCGTGGCCTTGGCCTCTTTGTTCGGCCCTAGGGGGGTGTCGCTGGTGATGTGATCGGCATTCTCTCTTGAAAGAACATCCGCAGATCTGACGAGATTTTGTCCATTGCGGCCATGAAGGACGTCTCAATCCTGTAGGCTTGCCTAGCCATCAGATCTTCCATTTGAGACCTCTCTTGTATGGATTCGGCCACACGGGCGGTCGTCATTGGAATACTGGCCGAGACGCTGACAGCTTGTTCGGCTTCGGCAGTCATTATCGGGGAGGTCGACTCAGGAATCTCAGAAGTCATCTCGATTCTCTTATTCTTGAGCTTCGCTTGTGACCTAGTTTCCACCATAAGGTTTTGACAAGATAGAGTCCCACCGGGTGTGCCAAAAGTGTTGGCTTCACAAATCTCGCGGCCTGGCGTTCCGGGCCGAGGGGATCTGCGTCGACACGGGTCGTCCTTCTTTGGTGCTATGTGGTTATGCGCGGGCGTGCCAGCACGATTTACTGTGCATTTGGGGATGATACGATTGGGTGAATAGATGAGTAGTGCACCTGTTTGAGTCTGACTTCTAATCAGAGCGACTGTGGCCGAGAGAGGAACTGATCTCGGCTGTCAGGTTCATGGCCTGAGCTACAAGGCCGTTAATTGTGAAGTTGATGGTGGTTTTTAGGTGGTGCTCTGGCGCGTTGCTGGGTGGCGACAGTCGTATGATATATGGAATGAACGAAAGAGTAACAAAGATGGTACTCCGGCGCCTTGAAAATCAAGGGTCGTATGATATATTGATGAATGTATTCTCCTACAAACTGCCACTACTCCTAAGAAAACTAGTAAAAGTATTGAAAGTGCATTACAAGAAGATAAATGACAGGAAGTAAATGACAGGAAAATATAATTTTCTCCGTGGGAGGCTTATGTTTGGTGTTGAACCCTTTAAATGTAGTTGGAGCCTGGTATTTATAGGGAAGGTCCTGAGAAGACAATGAGGCTGAAAATCTGCATGGTGAGGTTGATCAGAGCTAGTGGGGAGTCGAATCGACATTTGGGAATGTGAAGCATGGTGGTGTGACCCCCATAAACCCCGGCCGCCGCCCTGATGGTGAGCTCTGCGTCTCGAGCCTTGGAGGAGCATTTAATGCCCTGGTCTGATGGTTGGTGACTTAATCTTACAAGTTGTGAAATTTTCGCACCTAATCTCTGATTTTACTCGCCATATCCTGACTTCAATCACTTCCTCTCCTCTCTGCACATTAAATGCTCTTACGTGATGTGAGTCTTCTGCTATATTCAGAGGCGTTACTTCATTAAATGAAGCATGGGACCTTGACACCACGTGGCGACGCCACTTGACTTTCCTATCTTGGTCGTGCATCTGAGGAGTGATCGCTCTCTTCGTCCTCGACCTGGATCACCGAGGTCGTGATGGCTTTGCCTTCATGGCTCCTCTTTGCTTTTAATCAAAGAAAGCGAACAATGACCTGCAACATTCGATCGTGGGGAGGTGCCAGGGTTGAGAGGAAGTTTATTCGGTCAACTTTATCGGCCGAGATTTATTAGGCCCAAACACCTTCATTTACTCACGCACACACTCTCCCTATCTCTATCTATTTCTCTGAAATTTATGGTGCACAATTTCTGGAAAAGAATGCATATTTTTGTTAAGCTTTTTTACTTCTGCATTAAAATTTACGACGGTTTTATCTCATATCGATGTTAGAATGCGTATACAACGATGGTAATTTTATGCCGCCGTTTGAAATTATGTACTACGTCAGTTGTTTCAACATTTCGTCGTCTTAATTGAAATACTACGACGATACAGGTTTTTGATTTATGGTCTATTTATCTGTTTTATAACTTTTGAATATACGATGGGTTTTTTCTACCGACGTTGGAATTGTTACACAACGATGGTATTTTACTACCGACGTGTGAAATCAATACTACGTCAATTTTAAAAAAAAAGCGTCATTGTCACTGAAATATTACGTCGGTTGATTTATCTATTTTACAATCTGTTCAATGTCTAACATTCTCTCTCTCTCTCTCTCTCTCTCTCTCTCTCTCTCTCTCTCTCTCTCTCTTTTAGGATGATTTGCAAAAACAAGTCTCCGAGGGCACTCTGACTGTCTCTGGGAGCAATGATATTTTGACTTTGGCTTTGGGAACCCCCGAGCATGGTGGGAGAGTAAGAGGTGTTGGAGCTGGCGTTTCCCCAACTCAATTTTTCAATTTGCCGAGACAGCAGAGAGTAAAATTTGTTGACAAATTGAAGGAAAGTCTTATGGAGGCATTCAGAGAAAGCCCAAAAAATTATGTTGACAGAGCAGAGAGGGAAATTATGTTGACACAATTCCGTCAACAAGTTACTAATTTTGATCCGAACATGCTCAAAACACCAATTACCCCAATTCCTTTACAGCCTCAAGAACAAAGCCCAAAAAATCCAATGTCTGACAAGGCAAGCTGCTCGGGAGCCACTAATGTCAGAACCCTAGTTTTGGAGGAAGAAAATCCAAAGCTTGATGCTGATACTGCTGAAAAGCAAGATGAAACGGAAAAATCTATGATATTTTCTTTTTCTACTTTTTAAATTTTAAATAGATGTCGCTCTTTTAAATATCCGACGTTACAATTTCAAAACAATGACGGTATATCTTCACCGACATCTAAAAACCATAATACATCTGTTTCTTCCAAGAACTGTCGTTATGAGTGAAATACCACAACGCTTTTGCTTGTTTTGCATTTATTTATGCCTTTAAAATAACGACGGTCTTTTTTTTTCTGTCGTTTATTTCATTAAAGCATTCACTGCATTTTAATTAGATGACATTTCTATAGTGTAGCGACGTTAGAAAATTTACATAACGACAGTTATTTCTTTACCGTCGTCTATAACCTTTACTCTGTCAGTATGTTCTAGAAACCGTCGTTTATATTATATACCACGTCAGTTTGGTTGGTTTACTTATAGTCGTTTATTTTACTTGATATACAAACTAACTTATATTTCTTTATTTATTTCTTGTAACAGGATCTCTCTGTCTGCAGCGCAAATCTCACGCCCTGGAGTTCCGGGCCGAGGGGATATGCGTGGACACGCGGCTTCTTGCTTTTGGGTGCGGTGCGGTTGTGCCCGGGCGTGCCAGCACGGTCTACCGTGCGTCAAGGTGTGGTTTGGATGGAAGTGGTGAAATGGTGCGCCTGTTTGGACTTGACTTTTAACCAAACGATTGTGGCCGAGAGAGGAACTAATCTCGGCCGTCAGGTTCACGGCCTGAGCTACAAGGCAGTTTAATGGTGGTGTTGATGGTGTTTTAGGGCGGTGCTCCGGCACGCTGCTCAGTGAGCGACGGTCGTATGATATATGGGGTGAATTAGCGAATAACAGAGATGGTGCTCCGGCGCCTTGAAAATCAAGGGTCGTATGATATATTGATGAATGGATTTTCCTTACAAACTAACACTACTCCTAGAAAAGCAAGTAAAGATATTGAAAGTGCATTACAGGAAAATATAAGTTGCTCCGTGGGAGGCTTTGGTTTGGTGTTTGAACCCTTTGAATGTAGCTTGAGCCTTGAATGTAGCTTGGCCGTGGGGACGCATTTATTGCTCTGATAGTTAGTCACCCAATCTCTCAAGCTGCAAGAATTCTTGTGAGAATGTCTGCGTCTAATCACTCTGTTTCCTATCGCCAAACCCTGACTTCAGTCACTTCCCACCTTCCCTCGTGCATTAAATGCCTATTCTTGGCCAGTGGGTTTGCTGCAATAAACAGAGGCACTACTTCATTAAATGAAGCGTGGGACCCTGCTGCCACTTGATGATCTGACTTTAATATCTTTGGCCGTAATTTTGTTCGGCCTCAGCCTCGGCCTATAATCGAGGCCGAGATGATCGTGCCTTAGCAACTTTTCTTCTGTCTTCAGGAAGGCCAAGTATCTCGGCGAAACGCCGCGTTTTAGTTCCATGAGTAAGTACTAGGGCCGAGAAAATGAGCTCCCTCGGCCAGTTCCTGGCCGTGATTGATTAGGTACAAACACTCTCAAAGCTAGACATGCCACCTCCTCTGTTAGCCCTATGCCAATTTGTCCAGACCAAGTTGAAGCCTGCTAACGAGACTGTGAGAGTTCACATTCCAGAGGAAGTGTTTGGCACTGAGCATGAAACCTTCATCTTGTGTGAAGATATTTTACAGTTTGCTTTCATGATTGAGATTGGAGCCACAGTGATTGCAGTATACATGAGGTAATTCTAGAAATCCTATATTTTGTTTTACATTTCCCTTTGTTTTAAATTAAAATCTCATTTAATTGAATTTCATATATTTAGGTACCCAATTGACTATTTAAAAATGGCAAATATGGTAAACCTTGTTGGCCTCGTCGACCTTGGACAAGTCAACGCTCGATCTGGATCTCTATCTTACCAAACAAAACAACTGTCGGACCGCCTAAAAAACGCAAATGGGGATCAATTTTTCTTGGTGCCTTATAATCCAAGGTTAGTCCCCTTAACTATTTAACGTATTTTCCTCGTAATATTTTTCTTTGTACTATTTAACCTATATGGATCATTATGTGTAGGGGTCAATGGGTGTTGTTAATTGTGAGCCAGCTAAGGAGAATATCTATTACATGGATTTACTGCCAAACCGCTCTGTTGACAACGACATGAGAAATATAGTGAATACGTAAGTTGATTTCTTCCAATCTAAGATTTTTTTTATCTGTACATTTGAATTATACGACGAGTTTTTATAATACCAACATTATAATAAACATACAACGACGGTAATTTATTACCGACGTTTGAAAGAATTTATGATGTCAGTATTTTCTTGAAACTGTCGTCTTAATTGAACTACCACGTCACTTGGGTTTTATTTAAGGACGTTTTAATTTTTTATGTTCAATTTTTTGGTTATACGACGTTTTTCCTTGTTACCAACGTTAGAATGTTACACGACGGAAGTTTCATACCGCCGTTTGAAATAAAATACCACGTCATTTTTTTTAACAATTCGTCGTCTTCACTAATTTACCACAACGGTTATTATTTTTTTATTTAGATTTTTCGTTTTGTATTGACGAAGTTAGGCTGGAATGGGCAGAATTCGTTAACAAGCAATTACAGAATGATAAGTGATGTAATTTATTTTAACAATGTTTAGGTTTATTTTAATTTATTAACAATGTACATAAATATTTTTCTTGTAATCAATCGAACAATCATCAAAAAAATTATTTTTTTTTTGAAATTTTTTTAGTTTAGCATATTTATGTCTTTAAATGAATTCAAATGACAGTAATTCGTAACAACTTAATTTAATTCCCAAAAACCGACGTCTCATTCTCATTTACACGTCTTATATGTGTATACAATCGTCATCTTATTATAAAGGGAAATATAACATCAACGGCAATTCTTAAAAATGCCATGTAATAGGAATAAACACGACGGTTTATATTTACTTCATCTTCTACGGAAAAATTTTGTACCAATATACTACGTCTGTTAGTTTACAAAATTTGACGGCAATTCTTAAAGACATACAACGGTGGTTAGCTTACAAAATTTGACGTTGTATATGTTAACAACGGCAGTAACGACCATAAGTTTTCGACTGCTTTGTTTTTGAGCTTTGCCTGTGCCCTGGTTTCCACCATAAGTTTTTGACAAGGATGTCCCACTGGGTGTGCCAAAAGTGTCTGCCGCGCAAATCTCACGGCCTGGAGTTCCGGGCCGAGGGGATGTGCGTGGACACGCGGCTTCCTGCTTTTGGGTGCGGTGCGGTTGTGCACGGGCGTGCCAGCACAGTCTACCGTGCATCGAGGTGTGGTTTGGATGGAAGTGGTGAAATGGTGCGCCTGTTTGGACTTGACTTTTAACCAAACGATTGTGGCCGAGAGAGGAACTAATCTCGGCCGTCAGGTTCATGGCCTGAGCTACAAGGCCGTTTAACGGGGGTGTTGATGGTGGTTTTAGGGCGGTGCTCCGGCACGCTGCTCAGTGAGCGGCGGTCGTATGATATATGGGGTGAATGAGCGAATAACAGAGATGGTGCTCCGGCGCCTTGAAAATCAAGGGTCGTATGATATATTGATGAACGGATTTTCCTTAGAAACTAACACTACTCCTAGGAAAGCAAGTAAAGATATTGAAAGTGCATTACAGGAAAATATAAGTTGCTCCGTGGGAGGCTTTGGTTTGGTGTTTGAACCCTTTGAATGTAGCTTGAGCCTTATATTTATAGGAAGAGTTCTTGGAGGAGTAATCGAGGCTTGAAATCTGCATGGTGGAGCCTGATTAGAGCAAGTGGGTAGTCCAATCGACATTTGGGATCGTGAAGCATGGTGGTGTGACCCCATGAATCCCGGTGAATCTCGGCCGCCGCCCTAATCGTGGTTTCTGCGCAACTGGCCGTGGGGACACATTTATTGTTCTGATAGTTAGTCACCCAATCTCTCAAGCTACAAGAATTCTTGTGAGAATGTCCGCGTCTAATCACTCTGTTTTCTGTCGCCAAATCCTGACTTCAGTCACTTCCCACCTTCCCTCGTGCATTAAATGCCTATTCTTGGCCAGTGGGTTTGCAGCAATAAACAGAGGCACTACTTCATTAAATGAAGCGTGGGACCCTGCTGCCACTTGACGATCTGATTTTAATATCTTTGGCCGTAATTTTGTTCGGCCTCGGCCTCGGCCTATAATCGAGGCCGAGATGATCGTGCCTTGGCAACTTCCTCTGTCTTCAGGAAGGCCAAGTATCTCGGCGAAACGCCGCGTTTTAGTACCACGAGTAAGTACTAGGGCCAAGAAAATGAGCTCCCTCGGCCAGTTCCTGGCCGTGATTGATTTGGTACGAACAGGATCAAGCCACACGTAGTTCTTCCAAATATTCGTATCAATCATATACTGAATATAAATATGCCATACACTGAACTCCCTTTATTTTAGTTTAAGAATATCTCAGAACTAAAACTCTCTCTACCTAGGCGTACCCACATTCTTGATCCATCAATTCCATTAATATCGTCAATTCCGTCCTCGCAGGCCTCGGAGACATCAAGTCCACTCGAGTTGCAATCCTCGCAGGCCTCAGAGTTACCACTTCTATCCAAGCCGCAATCCTCGCAAGTCTCGGAGATACCACTTCTATCCGAGCTGCAATCCTCGCTGAATCAGGAGACATTTAGTCCGACTGATTCGCATTCCTCGCTCCTTACGGTCCCGGTATCCCTAAGACTCGTGGGGCAACAGTCAATCATACGAACTTAACAAAAGGCAACATAAAACATGTTTGGATACCTAAGGTGGTATTAAGAAAATATAAATTTACTGGAAGGATTTAAATAATAAACGAATTTTCAATCAGCGTTAAACTCTGCTGCCATGCCACATGATAATGTTCTACAATTCTAATATGCTATATTCCTTAGGCATACTCAACTTGGCAGCATATAAATAAAATATTTAAATTCAGTAAAATATGCTAGAAAATGATAAACTATTAAATACAAGTTTAAGATCAATAATGGAATTGAATTGCATAAATTTATTTATAATAACACAAGTCCACTTACTAACCCCTTCTATTTTCATAGAACTATTTGCGTATTACCGGCTTAGATTAATATATTTATATATATAATTGTATATGTTGAAAATAAAGATAAGAGAAATAAAATAAATACTACTGAAAAACATTATTTACCTTTCCTTCAAAACTTACATGAAACTCAACTAGAAATACATATATACTTAAATATTTATGGCAATTTGGGAAAAATCCTTAAATTTAGAAAGCTCGCCACTCGGACATAACCCCATCCATATTCCATCAATTCCATCATCGCAGGCCTCGAAAATGGTTTCAAGTCACTAGAGCCGCAATCCTCGCAGGTCTTGGAGACACCAAGTCACTAGAGCCGCAATCCTCGCACCGCACGTTTTGGGGTGTCCCCGAAATTCGTGGGGCATGTCATAAATGATAAATGGTTTCAAGCCACTGGGGGGGGGGGTGTACTCCTCTGGTGGGTTTGAAAGTCATATTCAGAAATTTATCTTAAACCTTGCCTTCTATTGTACAAATCTATTTTCTGCTACTGAGTGTATGGACTCAATGTAGATATACATTTAAATATTTAACCAATCTGTTAGTCCCTTCGGACTCTAATCAACAACCCCTTCGAATATAATACTCGTAATCTTAACAACACAATTAACCATTCGAATAAATAAATAGATGATAAATGAACCAATAAATAAATACTCATACTCCTAGAGATTTCCTCAGCTCCAATTATGCTTAGTTCCCAAACACTGAATTAACCCTTAAATATACCCTCACATAATATAATATGCTTCCAATTATGCATGATCAACCCGAAATCATATATTCAGGAAATTAAGGCCATAACTAAACCAATGAACACTCGCATGTACATGAGCTCCCTAAAAGCTCATACACAAACAGTAGAGCTCATCATCATTATTTTATTGGAAACCTCAGCCCTGGGTTCCTAGAAGTATGTGCACTAACTTTAAAGTCATTCATATGCCCACAAAAGCTTTCCCAAGGTTTAGAACGATCTAAAAGTGTCTCGGAAATCAAAAAGCAATGAAGTCCCAAAAAGTCAACTCGGGACCCTGTGGGGTCCACGACCTCAAAATTCCACTCCAGAAGTTCCTAGAGGTTAGAATACACCTAGGACACATGTCCCGAGAGTTTGGTCTCGATCGAACGGTACAATTGCACGATCGGACGGTTCCTGTAACCCTAGCCCTAGGGTTGGCATTTTCGAAGTATCCAGGACTCCGATTTACGATCCGTCGAATCATATACGATTCTGAAAATGTCTAGATCAACATATATCAAATTGACTACGATCCAATGGTTCAAACATATCAAACTCAGAAATCACGCAATAGGCGAGATCTGTTCAGGGTTCAAACGTTATCTGAATTGAAATCCGAAAGTACCTACGCGCTTGTGAGGACTAGGGGATCATTTTAGAACAGAACATAACTCCACCACACTGCCCACGCGCCGCCACATGCACTGGCTGTGAAGACCTGTATTTTAAATGGATAAAAGAAGATATTTATCATTTGGATAAACTTGGACGATATTATCTTTTTAAGATATTTATCTTTTGGATAAACTTGAATGATATTATCTTTTTAAGATATTTATCTTTTGGATAAACTTGGATGATCTTATCTTGTTAGGATATTTATCTTTTGGATAAACTTGGATGTTCTTTTCCTTTTAATATTGAAGTTTATCTTATCCCTATAAACACTATAAATAGGAGCATAACCTTATAGTTTCAAAGCATGAGAAATTAGAAAAGAAATTTAGAGAGAGAGAGAGAGAGAGAGAGAGAGGTGATTCTTGGAGGAGATTTGTGTCATGCCCCGGACCCGGGGGTCGGTAGAAACCTCGTGCTCGGTGCGTGAGAAAATAAAAAGTAAAAAAAAAAAAAAAAAAAGCCGAAACATGGGTTTAAAATAAACTTCTCTTATAAAAAAAAAAATAGATCCAAAATCTTACAACTTTACAATAAATAAATAAAGCTCTATCACTCTCATCTAATTCAGCCTCAACCGATTTAGTCCTTGTCTTGTCCACTAGTTCATCTGAAAAATTAAACAGGGTGAGGGATGAGCAACCACCGCTCAGTAGGGACATGAGACCTTACCACAGTAGATTGATATAACTAAATTAAGTGACATGCAATCACACAGCCAAGTATCACATTATTAATATTAATGCATGAATGAATGCTCTTCATCTACTCCCATTAATTCATATAACTGGACAAGCAGACCTGCACGTCTCATACCATGCTTATACCACTTGGTCCCGAATGCCCATTTATATGAACTAACACCCATCTCAATCATCCCATAATTTCCCCTTTTGTTAGTCATCTTGTCCAACTCCCTGTCGCTAGTCCCGAATCACCCAATAAAAATTTTGTGCACTGTGGGATCCCTGAGACCTGGTACCTACCGAGAGTTAGACTCAACTACACAAAAGATCCTTCCCATTGCCCTCTTTTTCATACTTTCTTTATCAACCCAAGAATTCCAGCCATCACCGATAACATATGATCATGTCAATATTAATAAAATAATATAGATAATTAACAACACTTCAACACCCAATATCAATAATAATCAATTAATAATATCATGCATAATATAGTGCTCATGAAATTTAATTAAATCAATCCTCGTAAAGTCCCCCCAAGAAATCCCTACCTCGATTCCAAAGCATTGCTCCAAGTTAAGAAAAGACAAGTGTAGGGGTCTTTTTCTTCCGGCAGCAAGTGGGCTGGGCTGCTGCAAGGAGCAATCTAATGCAAGTGTCCCCTTTGTGTCTGAGTTCGAAGATTAAGCCCCAAAGATGTCTCGAAAGGGTGATGACGCCTTAGGAAACTCCTTGGTTATCTTTACCAATGAAAATAACAACAAATTGCAAGTAAATCTTCTAGCTTGGCATGAGAGATTTATGACATGGGAGCAAAAATTATCATGGGTTTAGCACTTTAGGAGAGAGAGTTCTGGGTTCCTATGAGGGACAGAGGTTCTAATGGAAGGAGAAAGGGGTTCTAAGGAGGTTTGATGAAGAGGGAGAAGGATGGTGAAGAGTTTTGGGTGACCTTAGCAGTTTCCAGCAGCTTGACAGTGACTCTGTCAAAGCTTCTATCAATCTGCCAAAACAGGGGAAATAAGGGAAATGGGCAAGGATAGCACGAAAATTACTGAGTTTGCAGGTGAGAGAGGAAGCTTGCTCTCTGAAGGTTGGGTTGTGTTGTGTTGGGTAGAAGGGGTCCTATTTATAGCTGCCGGGAATGGTTCTTCTCCAAGAAACCCTAGTGGTTTCTTTCCAATCTAGCCAAGCTTTCATCTCCCTTTCTTCTCCTCTTTCTTAACTTACCTCATGGTGGCAAAATCAGCTCTGCCCAATCCCACAAAATCAGAGATTTTTGGGAGCTCAATGCTTCTTCCCGCGGCTGCTTCAGAGGGGAGCTTCCATTTTCACCCATCTTCTTTCTCTTCTTTCTTCCTCTTTCCATGGCCAAATCTGATGAAGGAAAGAAAATGGGTGCGCCTGCTGGTTTAAGGGATAGCATCCTTCCCTGCATGCCAATACCCCTTGGTCTCTTGAATGCTTGCACTTGGAACTTGCTCCTTAGCCTCCCAGCAGCCCCTCACATGTGAATTCCCCAAGCCCCTTCGTGATTTTGTTTTCCAGCTGAGTGCCAAGGCTTGTGCTACTTTTTACTCTAATTATATGGGCCTTTTAAGACAACCACATGATCTATCCAATGGATGAGATGGCTTTATCAAATGTTGGGCCTTTTGGTTGGCTTATTCTAATTGGAGCAATGGCCTATTTTGGTTGGGCTACTCTAGTTGAAGCAATGGGCTATTTTTCCTCTTGTGCTTACCCATGTTTGGGCCTAAAAAATGGGCTAGAGGCCCGAGGCCCCCAAGCCACCCGAGACTTCCATTTCCCGACCCATCGATGGGCCCCATGACAACTTGTTACCATCCATACCACAACCCACTCAAGCAAGCCTCGGGCATTTGAGTGGCTTGGGCCCACTTAAGCTTGTAGTGCGATTGGGTGTGGGATAATAATTTCCCACTGGGCATGGCATGTCGCTAGGCATGCTTTTAAGTATGACGCTTGATAGGATAATTGGCATGGATTTGCAGAGCTAAATGCATCCGTATAATTTTAACCTCAGTTTCTAGCGTGACAGATTTTTATTTGGCATGGCGTGCAGGGTGTGGCTTGTGCATGGCAGACTTTTGTGTACTCCAAATCGGGTCTTTTTCCAATAATATATCGTTTTGGGCTAGGAATTTATTCGGGCCCAACCATGGATTTTTTGGGCCTCAACAACAAGCTAAGCCCCAAATTGTGAGAATCCATATTCTTAAAAGTTTTTAAAGAAGATTAAATGTTTATAAATATATAAATAAATAAATAAATAAATAAATATATATATATATATATATATGTTCATTTGAATAACTATAAATTATATATTTTATTTGTTTTTCTCTAAATGGGTACCCTTAGATATTTTTGGGTATTTAATTGTATACATTTAGAATAATATTCAATTGTTAGAATTGTGTTATTTACCTTCTATGTGTTAAGAAGCTAAAGTCTAATAATAGTTTTAATTCATGGTCTTATTAGAATTGGGCTTAGGAAACTCAAACACTTCATCTCTTGCATGCAACACCTCTTGACTTTGATTGTTGTAGTTGGCAACTTTACATTTCCTTGTATACTAATTAATCAACGTGGAAGAACACTTACTTGCAGCACACTAAGGCTTACAAGTGTCATTGTGACTAAGCAACATTACCATGAGCTGTTGTAATTGTAGAAATAGTTATCCATACTTGAAGCAAATCAACATGCAACCAATGAAAGTATAGGATAGTTGCCGCCTCTTCTTAGTATAAATAGGACATCATTTCTTGTTTTCATGCATAGTTGTGCATGAGAAGAGAGAAAGAAATCGAAAGAGGAGAAAGTGAGAGAGAAAGGAAGATAGAGTAGGAGACTGAGTTTGTGAATGCAATACAAAATTGGGAAAATACATTACGTTTCTAGCAAAAGCTTTGGTATCCAGGTAGGGGTTTCTTCGGGGACTTTTTCAGAGATTGATTTAATTAAATTTTGTGAACACTATATTATGCGTGATATGATAATTTGATTAATATTCTTGTTACAATTGAATGTTTTTCCTGGAATGTTTATGTGTTCTTGACTGGTTGAATATGTTGGCATAATTATATATATACATTGGTGATGTTTTAAATGTTACATTGTTGTGAGATATATGGATATGTGAAATGCATAATTATATCATTTCATGAAAATTAGTTGGAGTTGTTGGGTGGAGAAAATAATGATGGAAAAGAGGGTAATGGAAATAGTCGTTTGTGTAGTTGAGTCTAACTCTTGGCAGGTACCAGGTCTCAGAGATCCCACAGTGCACATGGTTTTTATTGGGTGATTCGGGACTAGCGAAAGGGAGTTAGACAAGATGACTAACAAAAGGGGAATTTTGGGATGATTGAGATGGGTGTTAGTTCATATAATTGGGCATTCGGGACCAAGTGGTATAAGCATGGTATGGGACGTGCAGGTCTGCTTATCCAGTTATATAAATTAACAGGATTAGATGAAGAGCATTCATGCATTATTATTAATAATGTGATATTTGGCTGTGTGATTGTATGTCACTTAATTTAATTATATCAATTTCTTGTAAAAAGGTTTATGTCCCTACTAAGCTGTGGTTTCGCTCACCCCCTAACAGATTTTGCAGGTACCGAACCTAAAATCCAGAGCTTGTGATGATTTTGGCATATCTATAGAGTGTAGTGTGTACATAGCTTGTGGATGAATAATGAGCTACTCTTTCTGCGGATTTTCGAGTAGTTCTAACTTGTAAAATAATGTAAAATTTTTAAGATTTCAGATGTTGTCGTTTTTTGCTGAATATTATTCTATGTGAAATATCTATTTTATTTATTTAAATATTTCTTCACATTTTAGTTATAGTTTTTATTAAATTCTATAACTAAGGTGTGAATCACGTCTTAACCCTAGGTGTACGACACTGGCAGCGCGTGGGTGGCTTGATAAGTTTTCGGCGGCCGGAAAAACTCCAAACCGTCGGCCCAAATTCCTACCCTAGGTGTAAACCCCCATTTGGAACCACTTTTGTTGTTGGACCTACCCCGAAAAATGGCCGGAAGTGGTCGGAATCGAGCTTCCAAAACCGGCCAAACTTTGGGTTGAAATTTAACCCACCTAAGCTAGAAATTTCTCAAATCCTACTCAACCATCAGCTAAAGCACAAAAAATAGGTGGAAAATCATACCTTACATGACTAGATTGGTGGCTGGAAAAGGGAGAAACCAGCGGCGCAAAAACTGCCAAAATTCGGCTATTTTCGCGGCGGTTTCCAATGGGATCCGACAGCTGTTGGCGGAAGGGTTGGTTGGGAAGGACTGCTGGGGTGGCAGCGGCTCTGGCCCGACCGGTCTGGTGGCCGGTGACGCAAGGTGGCGGCGGTTATGAAGGTGGGAAGGGGGCGCGACGCACAGAGAGAGAGAGAGAGAGAGAGAGAGAGAGAGAGAGAGAAGGGAGAAGATTTTAAAAAAAATATGACTTTCAAAATTACCATTTTGCCCCTCAACGTATTTTGATCGTAATTTCTTCTATACGACTCGAAATTGTGCCCACTATGTGTCTACGGACTCGTTTCAACGTGCTCTACGCAACGGTACAAGTGGAATTTCCAAATTCCTTCCTGGTCAAAAAGTAACCTTTAAACCTAATAAATTATTATAGGGGCAAAATAGTCTTTTTCTCTAATAAATTAATATTAAAAATTAATTAAGGTTTGGGTTATTACATTTAGGGTTTATTGAAACGACGCCGGTTTTCTCTCATTGTTTTTGGTCAATTACGCGCGTTCAAATCCCAGGAAACCCAAACCCCATCTAATTATTTAATATTTAAGACGTCGGTTTCTTAAGGGGCGATGTAAACATAATTTACTACGACGTTCCCTTTATTTGTCGATGTAGTTTCATTTTACAACGTCGGTTATGTATGTAAACCGTCGTCATAAGTGAACATTAAACATCGATATCTATGTATTTACCGTCGTCTTTAAAAAACGCGGTCCTTTGAAATTTTTGACTGCGATCTAAAATTTACAGAATTTCCCTTTAACCCTAAAATATTTCGTTCTCTCTCTTCAACATAAATTTGTCTTAAAGTTTTCGCTCTCTCTCAAAGCATTGGGTATATTCTCCGAGCTCACTCTAAAATATTTCTTTTATGTTTGTTTGGCCATGGGTTCTTGGAAAAGGAATGGGGATGGGAGATTTAGACTGCGGTTTTTTGTAAACCATGACGACGGTTGATGGATCAAACCGTCGTCTAAATTTTTATTATACGTTGGTTGTTCATTTACTCCCGTCATCTGAATTTTAGTTTGCATTTGGTAACCTAAAGACGTCTGTTTCTCCATTAACCGTCGTCTTGGGCTACCAGAACCCAGAACGTTGTTCTTAAAAAAGCAATACAAATTTTTGGGTTTGGGTAGCTTAAAGACAACGGTAACTAGAGACGTCGTCGTCTGAATTTCTATTACACGACGATTATTTTGTAAAAACCGTCGTCTGATTCTTGTTTTATTATTTATTTTCAATTTATTCTCTGCTATGTGAATATTGTAGTGTTTCATTATTGGTCTTTTCACTTTATTATATATATGATTTTATAGTGTGTGAGATGGATAAGTCATGGGTGCATGCGGATAGAAGATCGAAGGCATATGAGTTAGGGGTGGAAGGATTTTTGAATTTTGCTATAGAAAATCTTTTAAATACAACTCATATTCGTTGTCCATGCGTTAAATGTGGGAATGTTCGATTGTTTGGGGTTGGAATTATAAGGGAAAACTTATACTTTAATGGAATTGACCGAAGCTATAAGATTTGGACATGGCACGGAGAACCTTGGGAATGGACTACTAATGCTAGTAGAAATGTGGAAAAAGATGAGCAAAGTAGGTTTAGTTTTGTTTATGAAGAATTAGGGATGGATGATAATGATTTAGCTGATATTGGATCTGATCCTTATGAGTTTACCAATGTGATTGGGGATGGAGATCAACCCAAAACCCTAGTTGCAGTAAGTACACGAAGTTGTCAGCTTTGGTGAAGTTATATAATTTGAAAGCAAAACATGAGATGAGTGATGTTTGTTTTACAGAATTATTGATACTTCAAGGAGATTTGTTTCCAGAAGGAAATACACTACCTTCCTCTATGTACGAGGCAAAAAAGACTTTGTCTGCTTTAGGGATGAGTTATGAGAAAATCCACGCATGTCCCAATGACTGCATATTGTATAGGAAGGAGTATGAAGATTCAACTAATTGTCCTACTTGCGGTATCTCAAGGTGGAAGGAAAGCAAATATTCAATCTTGAAAGAGGGTGTGCCAGCGAAGATGGTGTGGTATTTTCCTCCAATTTCAAGGTTTAAAAGGATGCTTCAATCACATAAGACAGCTAAGAGTTTGACTTGGCATGCTGCAAGAAAATCAGTTGACGGCCGTATAACTTATCCAGCTGATTCCCCGTCTTGGAAACTTGTTGATGATAAATGGCCCGAGTTTGGTAAAGAGCCGAGAAACTTGAGATTGGCTCTCTCATCTGATGGATTCAATCCCCACAGTTCTTTAAGTAGCAGATACAGTTGTTGGCCAGTTATCTTAGTTACATATAATCTCCCACCATGGCTATGCATGAAACGGAAGTTCATGATGTTGACCTTATTGATTTCCAGTCCTAAACAACCCGGAAATGATATAGACGTCTACTTAGAGCCTTTGATTGATGATTTAAAATCTTTGTGGCATGAGATTAGAGGAGTGTATGATGCACACATAGGAGAATATTTTACACTCAGAGGTGTATTACTGTGGACAATTAATGATTATCCTGATCGGTGCATATTTATATATTATTTTGTACCCTTCTAGCTTATGATTTGGCTATGTTTTTGAGTTAAAATTGTGCTTTTAATCCTTTTTGTGTTTATGTTTCAGTTCATTGAGCTTTAGGTAACAATGATGACTTTGGATAGGAAATGATGCAATTCATGCATATTAAGGCCTGATTTGGGTGAATGGAAGAAGAGCTTAAAGACAAACATATTTTGGCTACAACCCCTTTCCAGCCCAATTTCGTAGGTCAACTTTTTGGCCTTGGATCAGTATGCTATGGGGCTCGAATGAGGTGAAGATCTTCATGAAACTTGTTCCAATGGGTATCTACTACAACATATCCAAATTGCAGCCCAATTGGACATTTGTGGAGTGCTTAGCCCGTCCAACACTCAACCTTGCTCAGGAGGATTTGCAGCTGCCAGCTTTTTGCCATGTGCCTCTTTTTAGCCATGTGCCTCACCCTAGCTATATCTGACTTTGTACTCAACATAATGAGTGAAGTGGGGAGGCATTACAGCTATTAAAGAGAAAGCAAGAGCATGTTTGTGAAGACAAAAATACATCATGGCAAAGGGGACAAGAAGGAGACAAAGGTTAAAGTGCCATGGTGGAAAGGAGAGAGAGAAGAAGGAGGAATGATGAGAGGCATTTTGCTTCAGCCTTTGAACATGGGAATTGAATTGGCAGATCACTTTGGAGCTGGAGATCAGCTTTTGAGCTACTAAAGAGAAGCATGTGCATGCATGTGAAGCAAAAGAAAGAAATGAAATGAAGTCAATTCCAGTCCCTGTTTCGGCAGCCACCTTGCAGTGGCCAAAACGTACACTTCTACTGATCCGATGGGAATACTTTCTTCATAGAAGTTGTTCCAATGGGTGTCTAGTATAACATATCCAAATTTGAGCCCCATTGGATAAGTTTTGAAACCTCTGGCCTTCCTACACCAAACCTGGTTCAGAAAACTCGTTTTTTTCAGCAACCAAAAGGCAACCACATGGGTTGGCAGCAAAACTGATCACCTTTGAACCCATGTGCAGAAAGCTTGGAGTGCAGCAAAAGAAGTATGGGATGGAATTGTTTCCAACCACACTAACATAGACAAGATGAGGTGGGAGTTATGGGTTGTATTAAAGAAGGAATGGTGGTGTTGAATTTCATCATAATGTTCCTCCCTCTTAGCCCTATAAATAGAGAAGCCTTCAAGCTTCAAATCACACCCCAAGGGGGGGAGCTCTCAAACACTTCTCTAGAGCTCCCTTCCCTTCTCTCCCTCAAATTCTCTTAGTTTCCTTTCAAGTTGTCAATTGTTGTAACAAATGATTTTACTAAATTTTCCTTCAAGTTTTCAAGTTCTACTTTAATTTTATTTGTAATGTACATTCTTTCTTAAGTATTCAAGTTTAATTAGTTTCCAAGTTTCAATTATGGTTTTTGTTCTTATTCATTATGCTTATAAGTTAATATACTAGTTTGAATGATTGATCACCATTTAGGCTTGCATGTTAGCTATCTTGGTTTGAATTAAGAGTATACACCATGCTTTAATTCGAATTGAACTATGAATAGGAAGAGTATGTATGGACATTCGACAACAGGGATTAGATACATGCTTGGTTGTTTAAATTGTTCTTCTATGCTTAATGGGTTCATAATGCTTAATTTTAGGTTAGACAACAAATGATCAAATTAGGGAATTAGGAACACAAGGTTATGACCAAACACCATGGCTTAATCATACTTTAGCTAGAATCAATCCGTTAATCTAATTGAACTTGGGAACTTATTTGCTTGAGTTATTTCTTTTTTATTGTTTTATTTATTTTCTTTTCCATTTCTGTTTTTTTGTAGGGAAAATGAATTGGCTCATTCAATCACCAATCCTCGTGGGATCGACCTCGCACTTACATATGCTATACTATCGAACGGCTCGTGCACTTGCGAGTATCACAAGTTGAGGATGCAGCTGAATCTATTTTTGATGCAGTGAATCCGACACAACAAGTTTTTGGCGCCGTTGCCGGGGATCGGTAACATTGTTTGATTCTATTTGGTTTTCCTACTTTTTATTTATTTTTCTTTATAATGTTTAAAGTCTACTTAGTTCTCTATTGTTCATTCCTAATCCTTTTAATTCCATTTCAAGTTTGTGTGTTGTTTTTAGCAATTTATGATAGCTTAATAAAAATGGAGAGAGATGGCAACCTCAATAATAAGAATGGGAAGTGTGGAGCAGTGGGAGAAGTCGACCTCCAAGTGCATCCATGCTCGACCTAATCGCTTCAAGGGGGAGCATTTCAATTCTTTCTCTTCTTTGAATTCTGTTTATTTATGTCATTGTTTTTACCTTTTGGTCAGCGATGAGTTCTTTGTTTCTCTGTGCTGAATCCAACCATATAAAGAACGTGAAATTTGGACTTACAGTCGGAAAGTTATAGCCTAAAAACTGAACAGAGGTCGAAGCTGAAAAACATAGAAACGAATCTGTCCAAATGGTGATAAATAGGTGATAGAAAGTGCTGTTTATGTTTTTCTTTGGTTTCTTGGTTTGTTTCTTTTAGTACAACAATTTATGTCGTTTGTTTGAGTTTGTTTAGAGTACTTAGTTCATTTTCGTTTATGGTTTGTTGTTTCATTTTATCTTAATTTGTTTTTGTTTCTTTTTCTTACGAGAATATCTTTAAAAAATTTATTAAAAAAAAAATTTATTTTTCATATGAGCTAACTTTTGGTAACTCCAGTAAGCACTTCCGTCAATACAGTGTCTAGGAGTTCTTTAGGCGACACCTTCGGTGTCTAAGAAGTTTGGGTTTTAAGCGGGACCATTGTGACCCCTCCAACCTTCCCGGATCCCCTGGCTGTGTTTTCTGAGGCCCTTAACTGGTCATCCGTGAGTTGCTTGTATATTCGTGTGTTTTTAAATTAAGTTTTTTTTTATTTTTTATTTTCTTTGTTTCTTTTCTGTTGAGTCTTTGTTTTTGTCTTTGTTTTGTTAAGTTAGTTTATGTATTTATTTACGTGGTATGGTTAGTTAGTTTATTTCTGAGTGTTAAAACACAATTTTATTTTATTTCAAACGCTGCATTAAACAAAAAAACAAAAAAAAAAAACAAAAAAAAACATTCAAGCAAATTTTAAAAATAAAATTTAAAATAAAAAACAACTTCATCTTCATCATCTTCTTCATCATCTTCATCTTCATCATCATCATGGCTTGCCTCTATTGTCTCGCACTTGTAGAATCTGCAGCAGCTCTACATGGTCCTCATTCTTTCTCTGCAGTTCTTCCACATACTGATGGGCACAGTAAAGCCGCTTCTGCAAGTCCGCCACCATAGCCTTCAAGGAAGCCACTTCCTCGCTCAGTGCTCCACACTCTCGTGTTCTTGCTAGTAGGCGCAAGCCCAGATTTGTGGCCGAGACCGCTTGGAGCGCGGTATAAGTGTGGGACTCGTCCACTGCCTCCTTGTCAGACCTGTGTGCTATATGCCAATGATCTGCCGGTGTGAGCTTGCTGCCAATCATACCTCCCAGCAGCACTGCTCTGTTCGGCCTTGCCTCAGCACAGATCGGTATTGCCTCAGCAAAGTTTGAGGCCGTGCCGTGATGATATGTAGAGTTTGGGAAGACAGGGGTTGGAGGAGCCCCTTTCTGGGCATTTGGTGGTGCAAGGGACAGCTCAAGATTGAGATCATCAAGGTGAGTGCATGAGGATGCCATTTGTTTTGCTTCTGAATTTTTTTGATGTTTTTCTTTGAGTTTGCAGGAAGAAATGCTGGGTATCATCCGTTTGCAGAGGCGTGGTTTAAATAGACATATGCTGATGAGAGAGAGCCAACACCATTTCGGATTTCCCGGGCACGCTCGACCTAATCGCTTCAAGGGGGAGCACCTTTACTTTCACTTTACTTTTCTTTTTCCGTGTTTTCTGGTGTTTAATATTTTTGCCCGTTACTTTCATTTTCTAGAGCTTTGTGTTTCTGCTTTTCCCTTTCGGCTATCATCTTTATTTTATGTTAGGGAACTGTGCTTTCTTTTCCGTTTGTCGTCTTCGTTTGATTTAAGTTTGGGAAGTGTGCTTTTGTTTTCCGTTTTCTTTTTCCTTCAGCAAATTTACTCTTTTATTTCCGAAAACAAAAACAAAAACAACAAAATAAAATAAAAACAACAATTAGCAGTAGAAATCATTTCTTCTCGGTGCTTGGTGTCTCGACCATTGGAACTTTGAGTTTGGCCCTCTGGCTGTCCTCTTCCTGGGCTTCACGCACAGCCTCTTGGGGCTCACCACTTGAGCTCCCAAAGATCGCACTCTTAGCTTGAGCGTAACTTCTCTCGCGATCTGCTTGCTTGCGTTTACCCGGTCGGTCTAGGTCCTCCAGTTGCTTTCGCATGTCGCGAGAATACAACTCTACCATTTTTGATAGGTTTTTATTCTCATCCCGCAATACTTCTAGCTGGTGTCGATTCACCTCCACTATCCTTGCCCTCTCCCTTTTCAAGCTTTTTATAGCAGTCTGACACTCTTCAACCATACTTCGCTCCGCCGCCAACTGACTTTTCAGCACCTCTACCTCATGGGACTTCGCAAGTAGGCGATGACCCAAACTTGCAACACATGCTGCACTCTGCACGCTCAGTGCCATGGCATCACTAGCGACCCGGTTGTCATCCCTTGTCCCGAACACGCGTATATCTTTAGGAGTCACTAGATTTCTGCCCACTCCAATGGCAACATCGTTGTCCAGGAGTATTGAGTCAGCTACTGTCACAGGCCCCCTTGCGGAGGCAAAGTAGGGCATCCATACTGGTGCCGCTGCTTGGCCCCGTGTCTGAGTCGGTGGAGCTAGGTTGAGATCCAACGAAAATGGGTAGTTAGAGGCCATTTGATTTCTCACTCGTTTTTCTTCTTTCCTTCTTTTCTCTTTTGTGTGTTTCTGAGTTTGTGTTTTGTTTTACCCTTTCATTTTACCTTTTATAGACTTAGTCTGCTAAACCCTAGCCGTTGCGGTTCTGAGTTCTGTGCGGCCCTTACGGCCACCCGTTTCCCAACCCCCCTTAATTGCATTTTCACCTTTCACCACCTTCAAAGTGAAAAAATCATCCCGCTTCACCCAATAGGCCAATAATTCAGGTTTGGGGGATGTGAAAGCTGCCTCTGCACGCCGACACGTCCCTCACTCTTTTTGCCTGTCACTTCCTAGGAACCGAGGCAGTAGGGACCACACTCTTTCTTTTCATAAATCCCGCCTTCGCACTCCCAATTCACGTTTCATTAAATTAAAAAATAAAAATAAAAATAATAACAAACGTGTGGGCTTCAGATTTCTTTGTGGGTAGGGTTTCATCTTTGTTTAAGTTTCAAAGTGTGTTAACTTCTTTTGGGTTGGGTTTTCAATCGTTTGGGTTTTGGTTTGGGTAAGACTATTTGTTTAGGGTTTTCTGTTTCGAGTGTTTTACTGTTTTGTTTTGTTTTTATATTTGTTTGTTTGTTTTGTAATTTTTACTTTATAATTATTTTATTTTTGTATTTTAATTCTCGTGTTTTTTGTGGTTTATATTTACTTTAGTACCTTTCATTTCTTGTTATGACATTGCTTGTTCCTAATTTTTAAACATTGAGGACAATGCTCATTTCTAGGTTTGGGGGTATTGGAGTTTAGCAAGTAAATTTGGTTTTTCTTAAATCTTTTTATAAAAAAAAAAAATTTATTTCTTGCTTGTTTTTATTTTTATTTTATTTTGTTTAAGTCTTGCTTTTATTTATTTATTTATTTTTTTTTATTTTTTTTTTTTTTGATTTTATTCACTTTCCGAACACATTTGATGAGATTGTGATAAATGTTTGCATGACTTAAATGAAAATTGAATTTTATTTATTTATTTATTTATTTTTTCCTTGTAAATTTTTATTGTTAAAAAAAAAAAAAATTAATTTGGCATCGTTCTAGCATGATATGTTTGAAACCTTCTTTGCACTTGCCATTTGTTTCTTAATTTTCCAATTAAAGGATTTGCATGACCCAAAGAATTGTATCAAGCATAAATTAGACTTATATAACCATATAATGTGAGCTTTTGAGCCTTGTGCTTCATTTCATGAGTGTTATACACATACTCTTATTTTCTTGTCATCAAAGTTGTTGTTTGATCTCATTATTCATTGATTTGGTTGAACACTTAAAAGTCATTCATTCTTGTGCAATTTGATTTCATGACATTTAAGAAATGATATTAAGGCCATCTTTGGATCGTTTGTGCCTTTCAAGCTAACCTTATGCATGCTTAAGCATGATTTTCCATTGTTTACCATTTTGAGCCTACATGTAAACCTTTTCTTTCATTTACCAATTATATTTCCTCGCCTTAGCCCGAAAAACAAATATTTACCTTTCTAAGGAACTCATGAGCTCTAATTTGGATGTGTTTTTTATGCTAAGTTTGGGAAGGGTTATCACAACAAAAAAAGAAAAAAAAAAAAAAGAAAAGAAATTCACACAATTGGTGAAAGAAAAGAGAAAAGTTGTGATTAAGTGGTGGTTGATTGAAAATTCATTTTTGGGCCTTCAAAAATAATTGGTGTTTGGAAAGGAGTTTAAATCAATGTAAATGAAGGTATAAGGAGTTTTGATCATGTAAATAAAAAAAATAAAAATAAAAATAAAAATAAAAAAATCTAATCGGGATGATTCAGAGTCTTGTAAACAATTGTTTTATGCTCTTATATTTTGAGTTCCTTGGACTTTGTTTTATCCATACCTTTCATTTCTCACTCACCTTACACCCTTGGCCCAATTACAACCTACAATAAAGACCTAAATTGATCTTAAATGTCATATGGTTGAATTGCATGCATTTTCTTACTTTTAAGTGTTTGGCATCCTTCTTGAGATCATATTAATGCAAGTTCTTCATCTTCCTATTTTGAGTTAAGTCCCTTATGATTTAACTCTAATCTCATGTTTATAACTGAGTGTTGCATTGTAGCCCTCTTCTGAGTGATTCATTTGTGAGAGGACAACTTTGGTGAGATTTGAAGTTGCATTTGTGCTTGGTATAATTTTTAAAATTGTGTGAAAACTAAGATTGGGGAATTTGTTGCATTTGGCTATCACACTACTACACTTTGAGCATGTTGTGTTTTGAACTTTGCCGCCTTATAAATAATGTCTAAAATTGAGTTTTTATTGTTAAAACTTTTGAGTCATGTGAATGAGTCATTTCTCTTCAGAAAATGTTCGGAATGATTGTTTTGAGTTTTTATTTATTTATTTATTTATTTATTGTTTTGTTTTTGTAATTATTTTTGTTTTAGTTTTAGTTTTTCTTTTATTTTGCTTAAGGACTAACAAATCTAATAAGTTTTCTAACTACTTTGTTTTGTAGAATTAGTGAAGCGTTTGTGGGTATCATTTCTGTTAAACCCTCAGGAGACACAACTCCTCCTACTAGGGATGCCTAGAGGTTTAAAGGCTTGTTGCATACGCTCAATGCAATCGAGTTACCTACGAAAGTGGTCTAATTAATTTCTTATTTTATTTTTATCTTTGTTTTCCGTTGTTTTGCTCGAGGACTAGCAAAATCTAGGTTTGGGGGTATTTGATCGGTGCATATTTATATATTATTTTGTACCCTTCTAGCTTATGATTTGGCTATGTTTCTGAGTTAAAATTGTGCTTTTAATCCTTTTTGTGTTTATGTTTCAGTTCATTGAGCTTTAGGTAACAATGATGACTTTGGATAGGAAATGATGCAATTCATGCATATTAAGGCCTGATTTGGGTGAATGGAAGAAGAGCTTAAAGACAAACATATTTTGGCTACAACCCCTTTCCAGCCCAATTTCGTAGGTCAACTTCTTGGCCTTGGATCAGTATGCTATGGGGCTCGAATGAGGTGAAGATCTTCATGAAACTTGTTCCAATGGGTATCTACTACAACATATCCAAATTGCAGCCCAATTGGACATTTGTGGAGTGCTTAGCCCGTCCAACACTCAACCTTGCTCAGGAGGATTTGCAGCTGCCAGCTTTTTGCCATGTGCCTCTTTTTAGCCATGTGCCTCACCCTAGCTATATCTGACTTTGTACTCAACATAATGAGTGAAGTGGGGAGGCATTACAGCTATTAAAGAGAAAGCAAGAGCATGTTTGTGAAGACAAAAATACATCATGGCAAAGGGGACAAGAAGGAGACAAAGGTTAAAGTGCCATGGTGGAAAGGAGAGAGAGAAGAAGGAGGAATGATGAGAGGCATTTTGCTTCACTACTACAAATATTCAAAAAGACAACGCTGAATACACAACGGTTGGCTCCAAAACCGTTGTAGTTGTTTCTTCCACAACGGTTATTACGTAACCGTTGTTAAAAGTGGTTTTTAAGCGTTGTGGTGTAGTGTATGTGGTTTTCTAATTTTATTTCACAACTTTCCACAACGGTTTTCGTTTCAACCGTTGTAATTGAAGCTTTAAAAAAAAAAACACGGAGTGAACAGTAACTCAATATTTTTTCTTAAGGCCCGATAGTTCTCATTCTCTCTTCTCTTCTATCTCTTGTCTCTCGCGTCTCCTCTCTCCACGGTCTTGTTCTTCCCACCTCGTCGCCTTGCCTTCGCCATGGCCATAGACAGAGAGACCCTGTCTCTCGTGTCTCCCTCTCTCCACGCTCTCTCTCTCTCTCTCTCTCTCTCTCTCTCTCTCTCTCTCTCTCTCTCTTCTCCATCTCCCGTCTCTTTCTCTCTCTCTCTCTTCTCCATCTCCCGTCTCTTTCTCTCTCTCTCTCTCTTCCTTCTAGTTCAGAGGGATTTGGGTTGTAATTTTAGGGTTACTGATTTGGGGTTATTGATTTGGGTTTTAATCTAACCATTTGGGTGTTGGCTTGCAGTCGCTCTACCTTGATCAACAAAGGTAAAGAAAAAAAAAATTAGGGTTTCAATTTATTTCGACACTGTTGTGATTTGGGTGTTAACCATCTCTCTTTGTTTCCTCTGCAGGTGCTTAGCTTTTCCATCTCTCTTGCCCTCTACGGCTGTTGCGCTCACTCTGAAGCTTTGATAGGTAAGAACTATGAAGTGCTTTTCTTTCATAAGAACTCTGGCCAGTCCCCTTTCTCAGTCTCAGGCCCCTTTCTCAGTCCCCTTTCTTTCATAAGAACACTGTGGTTTGCGAATTTGAAGCTGGGGTTCAGATAATCTCAGTTGAGTCTTGCTAATGCTGCAGCTATTTCATATGTGTATTTTAATTTCATTTGAGATATCTCTGTCTTTTTTTTAATTTTGGGTTCTCTTTCTTGATCCACGGTATGTCTCAAATTGTCTTTAATTCTTGTCATTGTTTTCTCTGTTTATGTTTCTCTTATTTTCCCATTGTTTCCCTGTTTCTCAATCACGATGGCTGCCTCCTCTCATCTGAATTGTCTGTTTTGCCCCTTCCTTTACTCGATTCAGATATGACCAATGCTTCATATCTTATTTAACCAAGTCAATTTCAATCCCCACCGGCATGAATTTGCATTCTTCTCTTGATTTGAGACCATACCTTATTTTTAATTAATTAATTATTTGTGTTTCTCAAATGTGGTTATTTTGCTTTTTTTTTTGGTATGCGAATTTGTTGCTTTCATGCTTTGAATTTTGATAATGTGTTGTATAGCCTGTTATTTATGGAATTTGGAGTTGTCAATAATGGACGTTTTAGCTATCTCGTGACATTTCAAACATGGAAAGTTTTTTAGTACAAAATTGTAAGGAGGAGCCTCATCACAAAACCAATTTAGATGAAATGTGATCTTCTGCTATTTGGCTTTCAGGAACTGTCTTCCTTCAAAGCTTTGTAGATAATCTCTGTCACTAAATTTCCAGTATGTCTCAAAACGCATAAGATACTCTGAATTTGTATCTTGTTGACTACATGGATACATGATGGATATGCAAGGGATACAGGAGGGGTTATTTTGTATTTTCTTTTCTAAGAACAATGGGGTGGGTAATTTTTTCTAGAAAAAAAAAAGGGTTGTTTGGAATTGTTTCTATAAAAGAGAGATCTGAGTGCTAGTTTCAAATGTTAAAGAAAAAATAAACAATTAATATTTAATGATTGTATTGTACCAATAGTGATAATCATGTCTAGCTTGTTAGAAATGGATAAGATAAGTGAACATATTGCTGGGATTACTGTCATGGCTTTGTTCTGTATGGCAGAGGTTCCATGGACTTCTCTAAATTAATATTTCCCGAGCCACGCCGCTCATGTTTATTGCTTTGCTCCTCCAGCGCCTTCAAACCCTTCACTTGAGTTGAGAGTTGAGATCTTCAGCCCAACCTTTGGATATGGCCTCCAAAACTGACAAGTATTTGCAGCCTTGCATTCAAACTGAGGTATAGTCTTCAAACCTTGAATTCAGTTTTGGTCTCTTTTTCTGCATTTGAATGTTTGTGCCATTTCTGGATTTTTTTGATGGTTTTCACAGGAAAGTTTTCTAAGAGTAAAGGCATGGAGGTTTTTGGAATCAATCTCTTAATTGAACAAGACTGCAGAGTTGAAGTAATATTCTTTTTTATCTGTCTCAGTTTCTTTAATCTGTTTGGAACCATTAGCTATGTGAGTTTGATGAGATAATGTTTGATTTTTGTGTTTAGATATGTACCCAGAAGAAAACAATTCTGTCTGTTGAGGATATCATTGCTCTGATTGGGGATAAGTGTGATAGAGTTATTGGACAGGCAAATATTAGTTTTTTTTTTGGTTGGGTGTCCTTAGAATTTGGATTTTTTGTATTTAAAGTGGTTAATTTGTGTTTGTGTGTTGGTTTTTCAGCTGACAGAAGATTGGGGAGAGACTTTGTTCTCAGCACTTAGCAGAGCTGGAGGCAAAGCTTTCAGTAACATGGCTGTTGGCTACAACAATGTTGATGTTAATGCTGCTAACAAGTATGGAGTTGCTGTTGGAAACACTCCTGTAAGTTTTGCACTCTCTCTATTTTCCCCTTTTTTTTCTTTTTTCTTTTTTCATTTTAGAAAAGTGAATGTTCCAAACTCCACTGCCTGCTTTTTTGTAGTTTTATAGGTACCAATAGTGCAAGTTTTCTCATATACTTGTGTTTCTGATAGAAGAATTGTTTATTTCACATATCTTCAGAAATGCTTGCACATTGCACATTGGTCACTAACCAACATGTCAGGAACCTTATATACAGAAAACTAGTACCTCTATGCATCTGCTATTTCTGTTTGGTACTTGAAATAAAATTTAGGATATTAGTTTTTTTCTTTCTTTTGGAAAAATTGGGGATATTGAAATGGTTTTATTGCTCCTATGGTTAGGGAGTACTTACAGAAATTCCTGTTGAAGTATGGTGATATTACTTGCTAACTAATAGGCCTGAGGTAACTTTAATGGCTCCCATCTTCCTTTTTGACGCTTTTTTATTTTTTTGGTGATGGTTTGTAATTCATGAGGTTTTCGGTGTGAAACAGAAACACCTAAAAAATTATAATGCATGAGGTTTTCTGGATTAGACAGGTTAGAAAATTTTTGATTTGTAACTTGTACATATGCCAAATATGTATAGATAAATTCTAGCAGCAGCATATACTATAACGAAGTCATGAATGAAATTTTCTGTAGTTTGACTGTGGCTTATACTTAGCAGAACGTGGTGATTCTTTTGAAGAAGGTTGGGCAAAAGGTGAATTTGGAAGTTGATATACTCAGCAAGAACAGTTGTGTGTGGCCTCATTACGAAAGCTCAGAACCATCCTGATGCTGATTCGCTAGAACAGTTGTGTGTGGACTTATAAAGTATATACCTATTGAAGAAATGCAGGTTAGTATTTGCATCTAGAGAATTTTTTACAATAAAATTCGAATTAATTTTTGTAACTTTTAGAAGCACCAACTCATCCATCAGTTTATTCCACTCTACTCAGCCTGAAAAGCAGCTTTAAATGCATACACTAGAACTCTATTGAATGTTGGCTATATCTGCTAAAAGCATTGTTGGCTATATCTACTAATTCGATTTCAATTGAAAGTTTTATGAAATTATTTTATCTATTTAATCATTAAGTCTTATTTTTGATATCTTGTTGCAGCGGAGTAAAACAAATTATTGTACAGATACACAAAATCAAATTGATGAAGTACGGCATGAGTGGGCTGATTGTGTGATGACCAATTATGTGTAGCTCAGACCTCAAAGTGGACAAGGTTTTTTGGCTTAGACTAGTGGACAAGGTTATCAACCACTGTTTTGGTTTCTTTTGAACATAATTACGTGGCAATCACTTTGATTGTCATTTTGTGAATGGTAGAATTTTCACATAGAATGTACAAAGTTTTAGATTCTATGGTTGGTAGCTTTGGGATGTATGTACTAAATTCAAAGCTTTAGATTGCATGTAGACCTCAAGTTGTTGTAATTGAACAGGTTCGAATACTTTTCATATTGAAATATGAATACATCATTGTTCTACCTATATTCGTTAATTTTGGAATGCAACAATATTAATTAATTTTTAAATCATATTCAGTACTGAAGGAATATCATTAACTACAACGGTTACCCATTCAAACCGTTGTAGAAATCCTCTTATTACAACGGTTAGAACCAATATCCATTGTATAATAAGAACATTTACAACGGTTATTCTGAAAACCGTTGTGCAAAGTTATCAATAACCGTTGTGGAAAGTGACTTACTACAACGGTTATTAGACAAAACCGTTGTTGAAAGTGACTTACTACAACGGTTTTTCTCAATAACCGTTGTTGAAAGGGCCATATTACAACGGTTGCTTTTGTATACATGTTTTATTTGTGAGAATTTACAACGGTTTTTCTTAAAAACCGTTGTTGAAAGTGACATATTACAACGGTTTTTGACCGTTGTCATAAATAGGTAGAAACGACGACACTCTTAACCTCAACGGTTTTAGAAAACTTTCAACAACGGCTAAAAACCGTTGTCTATTAAATTTTTTGTAGTAGTGCTTCAGCCTTTGAACATGGGAATTGAATTGGCAGATCACTTTGGAGCTGGAGATCAGCTTTTGAGCTACTAAAGAGAAGCATGTGCATGCATGTGAAGCAAAAGAAAGAAATGAAATGAAGTCAATTCCAGTCCCTGTTTCGGCAGCCACCTTGCAGTGGCCAAAACGTACACTTCTACTGATCCGATGGGAATACTTTCTTCATAGAAGTTGTTCCAATGGGTGTCTAGTATAACATATCCAAATTTGAGCCCCATTGGATAAGTTTTGAAACCTCTGGCCTTCCTACACCAAACCTGGTTCAGAAAACTCGTTTTTTTCAGCAACCAAAAGGCAACCACATGGGTTGGCAGCAAAACTGATCACCTTTGAACCCATGTGCAGAAAGCTTGGAGTGCAGCAAAAGAAGTATGGGATGGAATTGTTTCCAACCACACTAACATAGACAAGATGAGGTGGGAGTTATGGGTTGTATTAAAGAAGGAATGGTGGTGTTGAATTTCATCATAATGTTCCTCCCTCTTAGCCCTATAAATAGAGAAGCCTTCAAGCTTCAAATCACACCCCAAGGGGGGGAGCTCTCAAACACTTCTCTAGAGCTCCCTTCCCTTCTCTCCCTCAAATTCTCTTAGTTTCCTTTCAAGTTGTCAATTGTTGTAACAAATGATTTTACTAAATTTTCCTTCAAGTTTTCAAGTTCTACTTTAATTTTATTTGTAATGTACATTCTTTCTTAAGTATTCAAGTTTAATTAGTTTCCAAGTTTCAATTATGGTTTTTGTTCTTATTCATTATGCTTATAAGTTAATATACTAGTTTGAATGATTGATCACCATTTAGGCTTGCATGTTAGCTATCTTGGTTTGAATTAAGAGTATACACCATGCTTTAATTCGAATTGAACTATGAATAGGAAGAGTATGTATGGACATTCGACAACAGGGATTAGATACATGCTTGGTTGTTTAAATTGTTCTTCTATGCTTAATGGGTTCATAATGCTTAATTTTAGGTTAGACAACAAATGATCAAATTAGGGAATTAGGAACACAAGGTTATGACCAAACACCATGGCTTAATCATACTTTAGCTAGAATCAATCCGTTAATCTAATTGAACTTGGGAACTTATTTGCTTGAGTTATTTCTTTTTTATTGTTTTATTTATTTTCTTTTCCATTTCTGTTTTTTTGTAGGGAAAATGAATTGGCTCATTCAATCACCAATCCTCGTGGGATCGACCTCACACTTACATATGCTATACTACCGAACGGCTCGTGCACTTGCGAGTATCACAAGTTGAGGATGCAGCTGAATCTATTTTTGATGCAGTGAATCCGACACAACATATCCTGCCTATGGGAACTTATCTGATTGTGTCGTTAAAGGATGTAAAGCTTGTCCAATATGCGGCGATGATACACCTAGTCACAGGTTGAAAAATGGCCACAAAATTTGTTACATTGGGCATAGAAAATGGTTACCAATCAATTATCCATATAGGAGGCAACGTGCAGCTTTTAATGGGAAACTTGAATATGGCACGCCTCCCGAGCCATTAACCGGAGAAGAAATGCTGCATATGGTTGAAGATATTAATTACAGATGGGGCTCAAAAAATGGGGAAAGTGTTGGTGAGAATGATGGTGACAGAGTTTGTTGGAAGAAGAAATCAAAATTCTTTGATCTCGAGTATTGGAAAGACCTTCCTATGAGGCATGTCCTAGATGTTATGCACATTGAGAAGAATGTTTGCGATAGTATCATTGGTACATTGCAGGAGATCCCTGGAAAAAATAAAGATGGGATTGCTGCTCGGTTAGATTTATTGAACATGGGGGTCAAAATTGATTTGCAACCCGAGTATGGAGAAAGACGTACTTGCTTGCCTCCAGGGCCTTGGAATTTGTCAAGAGCAGAGAAGAGAGCGGTTTGCAATTCTTTCTATGGTATGAAGGTCCTTGAAGGTTATTCTTCAAATATAAAAAATCTTGTATCTTTAAAAGATTCAAGACTTCTTGGCCTTAAATCTCATGATTGTCATACCTTGATGCAACAATTGCTCCTTGTGGCAATTAGTTCTGTTTTTGGAGAAGCCTGCAAGGTATAACTCGATTGTGCTTCTTCTTCAATGCTATATGTGCAAAGACGGTAGATGTTTCCAAGCTAGATAAGTTGGAGGAAGATGTAGTAGTTACTTTATGTTTGCTTGAGAAGTACTTTCCCCCTTCATTCTTTGATATCATGGTTCATCTAGTAGTACATCTTGTCAGAGAAGTTCGTCTATGTGGGCCAGTATATTTTAGATGGGTGAATCCATTTGAAAGATATATGAAAGTGCTAAAGGGGTATGTTCAGAACCGTACTCGTCCTGAAGGTTGTATTGCTGAGCGGTATATAGCTGAAGAAGCTATAGAGTTTTGTACCGAGCATTTATCTGATGTTAGTACAATTGGAGTGGCTTCAAGCCAAAACATGGGAGTTTCAAAGCCATTATCAGGTTGCACAGTGAGCTTAGTTGATCTGGACTTGTTGAACCAGGCACATCTATATGTCTTGGAGAATACGGAGGAAGTCCTACCTTATATTGAGTACGTATGAGTTTAATTTTTCATATGTAGCCATTTTAAATATTAGGAAAAAGTACAGTAAACCCCCCAAGCTATAGGGCCATTTTCAAGTACACCCCAATTTATCGACAAATTACAATTACATACACAACGTCACGAAAAATTACAAGAGAGCCCCCTCCGTTAGCCAAACCGTTAGTGAGTCTGTTAAATGCTGACGTGTCAAAAGTGGGACCCTTTTTTTAATGATGTGGACTTCCATGTGGACCAAAAATTAATAAAAAATTCTTTTACTGTTTAAATAAAAGAAAAAAACCATAAAATAAAATAAAACTAAACAACCACAACCAAAAAAAAAAAAAAAAAAAACCTCATCTTCTCCGCAGCCCCACCCTCTTCCCCAGAGAAAAAACAAGCTCCCTGCCAACCCAACCTCCAACCCACCCTCCGCCGTCACCACAACCCCCTCTCCCCGACGCACCCTCGTCATCAATGTTCCCTTTGGACATCATCAGATTGGCTTTCAGATCTTGAGGCACCTCCTCAAACCTTTTCACATCATCCACATAATGTATAACCAAGTTTTTCCAATGGGGGATGTCGCTGATGGCTATGGTGGTTATGGTTGGAGATGGTTCATCGCGCCGACGAATTTTATTTTTGCAGCAGCTCGCCCGAGCTCAAATGGAAACCTTTCTTCGCGGGTCGAATTTGGGGCTCGTCAGATATGATGCATCGCATGTGGGTCGAGTTTTGGGCTCGTCGGATCTAGTGGCGGCCAAAGAACTTCATAACTAGATGGTGGCGTGAACGTGATAGTGATGGTGGAGCGGCTGGGTAGGAGGGATGTCTTCCACCATCTCGATATCGATATCAATTTCTGCAAATAATAACCTGTTTAGAGGATTTGGTGATGGCTGGGTTGTGGTTTGGGGATGGGTTTGGTTTGTTTTTCATTGGCAATCCCATGTCAATAACCTGTTTGGGTTTGCAAAAAGTCTTCGTCTTTAATTGTTCTTATTGCTAATGGTGTTGTGGGTATGCAACGTTCACTCTTGAGATCAAGGAAAAGAGGTTTGATTTCACAAGCCATGGAATGCAAATGTGCTGCTCTGCTGTGAGGACAACTTAAGTGTTTTTTTCTTCAGTTCTTCACTTGTTGAAGTCCATTCGATTTCCAGATCTAATTATTCTCATCATCTTAGCCTTGTTTAGTTTTGCTGTTGTTACTGCCATGGGTGGGTGTTGAGGGAGGGTTCCGACGGCGGAGGGTGGGTTCTGGGTTTGTTTTTCTATTTCTTAATTATTCAATTTTTAATTCTTTTTTTAAAATAAGTATATAATTTTTCATTACTTTTTTGGGTGTTGAGAGAGAGAGAGATTTTTTAAATAATTTAAACAGTAAAGTAATTTTTTATTAATTTTTGGTCCATATGGAAGTCCACATCATTAAAAAAAAGGGTCCCACTTTTGACACGTCAGCATTTAACAGACTCACTAACGGTTTGGCTAACGGAGGGGGCTCTCTTGTAATTTTTCGTGACGTTGTGTATGTAATTGTAATTTGTCGATAAATTGGGGTGTACTTGAAAATGGCCCTATAGCTTGGGGGGTTTACTGTACTTTTTCCTAAATATTATTATTCCTTATGTTTATCTTATATACAAGGGACCGTAATGCTTGATTTTTTTGTGTCAATTGTAGGGAACATATGATCCACATCAAGACCACTTATCCAAAATTTAGAAAGAGAACAAAGTGGCTACAAGATAAGCACAATAGTACTTTCATTCAATGGCTACGCTTTAAGGTATATATGTTATTGAATGACATATTGAACTTTTAATTTTCTTTCTTTCTATATGTTAGATTGAATTAAGATATATTATTAATTTGCAGGTTCAAAGTGAACTTAATGGAGAAGAGAATAATGGGGTATTAGAAAATTTGAGGTGGCTAGCAGCTGGTCCAAGCATGGCAGTGCCATCATATAGGAGCTATCTTATTAATGGTGTTAAATTTAACACCAAGGCACAAGATGATATGCGAACTGTCCAAAATAGTGGAGTTTATTTACTTGCACATACTATGCAAGTTGCTAGTGCCAAGGATAAAAACCCTATTGTCTCCAATATGAGTTTTTATGGAGTTATTTAAGAAATTTGGGACCTTGACTACCAAAAGTTTAGAATCCCAGTCTTGAGGTGTGATTGGATAGATAACACTTCGGGCCTTGTAGTCGAAGAACTTGGATTTACCCTTGTAGATCTGAGTAAAATTGGACATAGGAATGACCAATTTGTTATGGCTTCTCAAGTCAAACAAGTATTTTATGTTGACGACCCAATGGATTGTGGTTGGTCGGTAGTGTTATCAATGCCTAATAGAGAATATAATGATGTTATTGGTGATGATGCTAGGTGATATTATAATAGAGTGTGAGCCATTTACTAGAGGGATACCAAATGTTGACACATTTGATGACCTAATGAGTGAGTTTGGGAGTGAGAATATTAGAGATGGGTGTGAAGATATATGGATTGATTGATTGTTGTAATGTATGACATTAGTTATGCAATTAATTGTATGACATTAATTAATAGCTCTGTATATCATTTTAATTCTGTTCACATTTTCATTATGCAGGTTTTGGGCACGACAAATCAAAAATTTTAAAAACTGGATTAAAGGTGGGAAATACAATGGTCCAGTTAAAAAACTGGAAAAACAAATGTCTAAAATAAAACCAACGTCGTATTTTTACAAACATCGTGGAAAGAAAATGCAAAAGACCGTAAAGAAATAAAAACCGCCATCTGAAAATGAAAGCACGTCGGTTTATTAAAAATTAAATTACAAGCGGAAGGTGTAATAAACATCAACGACGTCCTACAAAACAACGAACGACGTATATTTCACAATAACACGACGTTGCAGTACTCCAACCGACGAATTTTTAAAACACTACTTCCACAATTAAAATCTACCGTCGTCTAAAGAAGAAATAAAGGCATCTCTGTTCCATTAACTGTCGTGATAGATTTTCTGCACGTCGGTTAGCCTAAAACATCTTACGTTTCAGAGAATACATACGTCAAGGAGGGTAACACAAGCGACTTTTAAAACCCCAACCAAGGTCTAAAATATCGATGATATCAGAAATATCGATAGTCCAAAAACACGGAAATTTCGATGGAAATATCGGGATATTATCGATATCGATAAAAATTGAATAAAAACCACGGAAATTGTAAGAAAAACTTGGAAATTTTTATTGAAACTTTGGAGAATGTTTATTTAGTCAATTATCTATTAATTTATCACAAAAAATTAGAAGGAAATGCATTGCATGATGGATTTAACTTATTTAAGTTGATTATACAGCGAGCTGGCAAACACTGTAAGTGTAGAAAATATGTAGTAATTAATGAAAAAAGATTAAACACACCATAATCATTTATAAATAATGATTTACTACAATATTTTATACTTTATACATTACATGATAAGATAAATGAGTGACTTAGTACCACATAGAGTTCCTATGAGGTTCAAAATTTTCACTATCTTCATCATCTCTATGTGTAGAGTAAGTGTATTGTAAAGAGTAGTCATCAAATGATAAATCCCCAAAATAGTTTTGCATGTAATTGTTAACATGCCACCCATATAAATATAAATATTTTAGCATATTATCACAAAAATATAAGTGATATGGTGGTTAAGGTGTTGGAGGAGTAAAATGGGAAGGGTTCAAATCCCCTTTATGTTTTTTTTCTCCCTTTTTTCCCTTTTTTTCTTTTTTTTTTCTTTTTTTTTTTCCTTTGCATCGATATTTTCGATATTTTCGATATTTTCGATATTTTAGCGATATTACACCGATATTTTGACAAAATATTGCTGAAGTGTGAGCGAAATTATCGACATCGATATTTTCCGATATTATCTTCGATATTGTCGATATTTATACGATATGTACATGGATATGTTTCGAAATATCCGTGATTCGAAACAATCGAAATATCCTCGATATTTCGTCGATATTATCGATATTTCATACTATGACCCCAACCACGTCAACATGTATTAGAAACCGTCGTGGTATAGAATTACAACATCATACAATTGAATCCTCTTTATGTAGTGAATAATTAACCACGTCCTTTATTTTACAAAAAACGACATTGAAAATGTAATCCACGTCGTTTCTTTTCCTGTCCAAGCCTTCAATATTATTTTTAACGTCAGCCTTTAACAAAAGTAGTCGTGGATATGATTTTTTACGGTGGTATTCAATAATATTGTGTCATTTTAAAATATTCAGACGTCTGCTTTGTAGAAAAAGCGTCGTCTAACTCTGTCCAGGGGACTTCTTTGTATAATTTAAACGACGATTCTCGTAAGAGATGGACGTGGAATATTTTTAAAAAGGCGTTTTTCTTCTACATTCGGACCTGGATAATTATATAAGCGATGGTTTTTCCACATGTATGTCGTGGTTGAACCATTTTACATCGGTGCTTGTGTGATTAATGACATGTAATACGATTTAAACAGCTGTTCTTTTGTATATACGTCGTTTTTTTACAAGTTCAACGTCGGTTTGTTTATTTATTTAACGTAGTATATGTTAACCATGACGGTTTCTTGTTTATACAAATCTTTATTCCTTCAATTAGGGACGTGGATAATTATCTGTACGGTGGTTCCTGTGTGATTATTGACATGTAATATTCTTTAAACGTCTGTTCTTTTCTGTTTGCGTTGTCTTTTATTAGTTAAACGTCGGTTTGTTTATTTATTTAACGTAGTATAAGTTAACCACAACGGTTTCTAGGTATTCCTTCATTTAGGGACGTGAATAATTATTTGTACGTCCATGCCTGTGTGATTATTGACATGTAATCTGCTTTAAACATCCGTTCTTTTGTGTATGCGTCATCTTTTATAAGTTAGACGGCGGTGTGTTTATTTATTTAACGTAGTATACGTTAACCACGACAGTTTCTAGGTTATACAAGTCGTATTCCTTCAATTAGGGAGGTGGATAATTATCTGTACGTCGGTTTTTGTTTTGATCTTGACATGTAACACACTTTAGACGTCTGAGTTTTAATAAAACCGTCGTCTAATTTTGTCGAAGGTTTCATTTTACGAGATATATATAGTAATTAGACGTCGGTTTGTAATATTTTTTGACGTTGAATGATTTAACGACGTCGGTTATTAGTCGTCGTTGTTTTATATATCAAAAGATGGCAGTCGATTTCACAACGGTTTGAAAACCTTCTAGATGACGGTGCCGTCATCTATTTCGATTTTTGTAGTAGTGGACCAATCACTTTATCAGAAGTCAAAAGCGCAACATATCCATCTACTCACATTCCATTCAAGCCCAAATTTGTGGCTTGGTGATGGCACGCCCCACACTCAAAAGAAGAAGGACCAAAAGTTTCTTCCATCGGCCAACTCAGCCTAAAAGAAGGAAACATAATTTGGCCCGCCTGGTGGGACTCACACTATTTGAGTGATTGAAAGGAATGACAACATTCCTATCAGCCGAAGAACTACAACGTCTATGATTCTTATGGCTCAAGTAGCCAATCTATCGGCCCACATGATGACCACAACCACTATGGCCAATATAGTTCTACCCATCAAGGTGGGTCTAACAACCAATATGACTCAAGTAGCAAATTTGGTGGCCAATATGGTGGGCACATTATATTGGCGGATATGATCTTATGAACCTAAATGGTTCAAATGATCAACATGGCTTTGGTGGCGAAACCAATTAAGTGGCATGGGGGCAATACACTTACTCATATTGCCAAAACATTTCCACCTATATGTGCAATGAGCCTAATTATTATTCCCGCCAAGCAGATCATCCCATTGGCTATGGTGGCCAATATAATCTCAAGGTGGGTAAGAGGCCATCTGGTGGTCATACCCACATGATAAAAGAACATATAAATGAGATGACATCAAAGATGGATGTATTAAAAGAGTTCGCAGATGGATTACGAACTTCCCACGACCTTGTCATCCAAAGTTTGCATGAGATTTCATCTCGACTCAGCCAACGAGCTAAGGGGCAAACTCTCAACCCCAACCTTGATTCTCAATCACAAGAGGAAAATACTCATGTGGTTGCAATTCGGTCACCTGTTCCACCTACTCCTCTAGAGGAAAATGAGGTTGGTAGGGAATATAAGAATGAGAAAGAGGTGGGCGAGATGACCTTAAAATTTAATATTCAAATCAACATTCCTATTGAGAACCTGAAATTGGTTGAGGAAAAGGAGTCCACCCAAGGGCATGAAACTCAAAAAGTGGTTAACGTTGAGGATGGAAATATCATCCAACCCAAGGCAACGATCCTAGGATGTAATGGCCTACCATCTAGTGAAAGAGAAGGTCGAAGCACGACCCAAAGTGCAATCATGATAGACATGATTGTAGGAGAAAAGCTCGACATAGTGAGACCACAATTGCATATGGTCAAGTTTATCAAGCCCCAGTCAAAGACCAAAATTAGCCAACCAAGTACACTTGGGGGGCATGAAGGGTCTGCCAAAGTGATGGCCAAAAGTCATCCGGGTCGTACTAGTCATCCTAGTACTTCAACCCATCACCAACAAAATGGCAAGATGCGAGTCGAGAATAAGAAGGGCTCCAAGCTTGGAGTAAAACATGGTTGGCCACCGCCATGGTCTCCATGAAAAATTCTTCCCATAACAAAAAGTGACTAAAGTACCCCCATTCCCAAGGGCAAAAATGTAATTTCACAATTAATTAAGTAATTAACTAATTATTTGGGACGGGGTGTTACAATGTTACGGTGGGAGAGGGATAAATTGTGACATGTTATCTCCTTCAGACGACACGACGGTCCAAAAAGCATTGTCTAAGCTTATCCAAGTTGCCTTTTTTGCTCTTTTTTATATTAATTAGATGTCGGTTGTGAAACAATAGCGTTGTCGTATATAGTAATAACTACGTTCTTTCCATATTTACAGACGTTACTACCTGTTTTGCATGTCAGTATGAATCATAAGCGTCGTGGAATATGTAGTAACCAAATGGTTTATTTTAACGTACCGTCATGGAAGATATTCTATACAACGAGAAGTTAAAATTTAGGGTTGTGGTTACTCTGTATTATGTTGGTACGTGGGTAAGTTGTGACATGTTATTTGCTTTAGACAGCTCAAGGTTTCTAAAAGCGTCATCTAAGGTTGTCGAAGTTGGCCTTTTTTGTTTTTTTATATTAAGTAGACATTGGTTTTTGTTTAGAGATGACGAAGTATGTTGTAACAACGTCGGTAATTTACCGTTGTGGTTCTATGCATCAAAAGATAACGGTCGATTTCACGATGGTTTAAAAACCGTCTACACGACGGTGGATTCCCGTCGTCTATTGTGATTTTTGTAGTAGTGGATATCATCCAATCGATCAAGATTCGATATGGTAAATCACGATTTGAAAGGGAATCATCAATTTCATGTAGGAATTCATCCATTTAGGGGTAATTTCTTATCTGATTTGGTTATATGTCGATTTCAGTTTCTAAATTTTCCTACTTCTTGTATTTTTTTTCGATTCATGCACATCAAACTTCATCAAAATTAAAAGTTTAAAGCATGATTTGAAACCAATCCATCAAACCCAACAAAATTCTCTCACCTCTAAGAAATCAGTGACAGCTACTTGGTGTTGTTCTGCTATCTCTGGACTAATCTTTATTAGTCGACCAAGGGCATCGATAATCGTAGGTCTTGGGCAACCTGCGTTTAGCGACGTGCTTGAGAATGCTAACAAAGCTAGTCAAACAATATGGTAGAAAATTTTCAGATATATTTCATTCTCCAAAAGGAGGTATTTATAATAAGGTTACAAACCCTAGTAGGGTTAGACAAGGAAAACAAGTGGTATCCTAATTACATAATATCTATACAAAAGGAAAAATAAAACCCAAATAGAATAGGATATACTCTACTCGCCAACACTCCCCCTCAAGTTGGAGCAAAGACGTCACGCATGCCCAACTTGTCAAGCGAGTTGAGAAAGATACTTGTAGAAACAGCTTTCGTAAGAACATCAGCTAACTGATACTCTGAATGGATAAAGGGGAAGGACACAATCTCCGCATCCAACTTTTCTTTAATGAAATTTCGATCAACCTCCACATGCTTTGTACGGTCATGTTGTACAGGATTATGAGCAATTGCAATCGCAGCCGTATTGTCACAATATAAATCCATGGGTTTATTAGGCCCAAAACCAAGGTCTCTCAACAATCTCCTCAACCATAGTAACTCAGATACACCATGGGCCATTCCCCGATACTCAGCCTCAGCACTGGATCTAGACACCACCTTTTGTTTCTTGCTCCTCCATGTAACAAGATTGCCACCCACAAACATAAAATACCCAGATGTCGAACGCCTATCTGTGGCTGAACCTGCCCAATCAGCATCTGTATACCCTTCTACATTTGTATGGCCATACTTGGAGAAAATTAACCCCTTGCCAGGAGTTACTTTCAGATACCTTAAAATACGAGTCACAGCCCCCATATGATCTACACTAGGAGAGTGCATAAACTGACTTACTATATTTACAGCATAAGCAATATCTGGACGAGTATGAGCCAAATAAATCAACTTCCCCACAAGTCGTTGATAAGGTTCTTTATCAGTCGGAACTTGATCGGGGTATATCCCCAACTTATGATTCTGCTCACTGGGGGTATCAATCGGTTTACAATCCAACATTCCAGTTTCTGCAAGTAAATCCAAAACATACTTTCTTTGGGATAGAAAAATACCATGTTTAGATCTGGCAACTTCAATCCCAAGAAAATACTTTAAATCACCCAATGATTTCATCTCGAACTCAGAAGCCAGATACTTCTGAAGACTCTGTATCTCTACATGATCATCACCAGTCACAATCATATCATCAACATAAATAATTAAAGTCGTCAATTTACCTTTATGACGCTTCAGAAACAAAGTATGATCAGAGTTACTTTGCACATACCCAAACTTCTTCATAGATGCAGCAAACCTTCCAAACCACGCTCTTGGAGACTGCTTTAATCCATACAAGGATTTCCGTAGCTTACACACCACTCCCTCCTTAGAGGTCACAGGGATACCCGGCGGAGGATCCATATATATTTCTTCTTTGAGATCACCATGGAGGAATGCATTTTTGACATCAAATTGTAGCAGCGGCCAGTCACGGTTAGCAGCTAAGGATAAGAGCACGCGTACAGTGTTGAGCTTAGCTACTGGAGCAAAAGTCTCTGTGTAATCCACTCCATATGTCTGAGTATACCCTTTTGCTACCAATCTTGCCTTGTAACGGTCAATGGAACCATCAGCCTTGTGCTTCAAAGTAAACACCCATCTGCATCCAACTGCCTTTTTTCATTTTGGTAAAGGAACTAACTCCCAAGTGGCATTCTTGTTCAAGGCTTCCATCTCAACATGCATTGCATCTACCCAGTTTTGATCAGATAGAGCATCCTGCAACTTAGTTGGCACACATACACTAGATAATTGACACAAATATGATGCATATGACTTAGATAAACGATGAGTTGACATATAATGGTTAATGGGATATTTAGACTTGGCATGTATATCAGGAGAATATTGTATTTTAGGTTTCCCACGGGTAGTACGTGGGGGCAAAGAATAGGTAGGCATATCACTAGAAAGTACCTCATTATCACAACTTGATTGAGGCAATGGCAGGGCAGAGGGGGGTATATTATCAATTTCATCTGTATGGGAGTCGCCAATATCACTGTTATTTCCTTCTGAGAGAGGCTCGAAAACATCAACATTTTTGTCTGGCGACCGGTCGCTTCGCTCGTATCGGTACTGTTGTCGCTCGTCGACGCGGGCGATCGGTCGCTTCCTATGAACGACCGGTCGTTTCCTGGGGAGATTGGTTCGCGACCGGTCGCTTCGCTCGTATCGGTACTGTAGTACCAGCTCGACTCGAGCGACCGGTCGCTTCCTATGTGTGACCGGTCGTTGGCATGCTGTTCGCTTAAAAATTCCATATTTTCCACTCTCTTCAATTCACTCCCCCTCTCCCCCTGAATTGAAGAGGAGGGAGAAACATAATAGGGTACTTCTTCATGAAATGTGACATCCAAAGTGATATGTACCTTCTGAGTAGGCGGGTGATAACACTTATAACCTTTCTGAGTAGTAGAATAGCCAATGAAGACACAGCGGAGAGCACAAGGATCAAGTTTACTCCTTTGATGAGAGTAAACATGAACATATGCAACACACCCAAACACCTTCGGAGGTAACTTAGAGACCGAAACCGGAGGAGTAAGAGCACATAACACATCAAGTGGAGTCTTGAAATCAAGAACCCGACTAGGAGTACGGTTAATCAAGTAGGCAGCGGCCAAGACACCATGTCCCCAAAGATGATGGGGAACAGACGTATCCAACATTAGAGAGCGAGCAACTTCAAGTAACTGGCGATTCTTCCTTTCAGACACACCATTCTGTTGAGGTGTGAATGGAGTGGTAGTTTGGTGAATGATACCTTGCTCACGAAAGAATTGGGCCAAGGTATGATTCACATATTCACCGCCATTATCAGTGCGAAATACTTTAACACGAGCATGAAACTGAGTAGACACCATGGCACAAAAGTCAGGAAGAATAGAGGCAACATCATTTTTATTCTTCATCAAATACACCCATGTTAAACGAGTGCAGTCATCAATAAACGTCACAAACCAACGGAAACCTTGAGAAGTCACACGAGCAGGACCCCAGACATCAGAATGTACTAACTCAAAAGGCAAAGCAGCTTTATTATTACTTAAGGGAAAAACAGTACGGTGGCTCTTGGCCATTACACAAGTCTCACAATTGAAACTAGACTCATCATACGAACGAAATAACGAAGGAAACAAATGTCTAAGATAACCAAACGACGGATGTCCTAAGCGACGATGCCATAACCAAAGTTGTTGCTTATCCTTGACACTGCCACTCAGAGCTTTATTAGCGACACAATCACGAACTGCTGCAGCCGGCAACTGTAAGTAATATAACCCCCCCTATCCGTTTACCATGCCCAATCTTCTCGTGAGTCCTGAGATCCTGGAAAAAACAATGGGTAGAATAGAATGTAGCAGAAGCGTTAAGTGTATCAAGTAAACGCCCAACAGATAACAAATTGCAATGAATATTGGGAACCAAGAGTGCATGAGATAGGGATAAAGAAGGAGTAAGATGGATGGTACCTTCACCAATAACTGGGGAAGGTAAACCATTAGCACTAGTAATATATGGGTCACGAGGGTTATGCGACAACTCATCAAACATTTTATCATTATAAGTCATATGATCAGAAGCACCAGTGTCAATTATCCAAGTAGTAGAACCCATACCTGGCATAGTATCAGAAGCACACAGATTTGCAGATGGAGTCGGAGGACGGACCTCATCAGGAGTCACAGTGTAAGTGGCCCTGGGACCATACATACGAGCTTTGTAGTCAGCAAACCAATCAGGGTAACCATGCTCCTTAAAACACTTCTCAGAGTAATGATCCCCATTACAATGGCGGCACTTAGGCGGACCTTCAAAAGAGCTAGAGGATGGGGCAGAAGGACGAAACCCAGCAGAAGACCCCAACTTTTTTGACGGAGAGCGACCGGTCGCTACTTGCGGGGCGACCGGTCGGTGACGTGCTGGATCCACTTTAAGAGCCAGCGATCCTCCTCCAAGCATAGCGGACTGACGGGTATCTTCTTCCATGACCATGGCATAGGCTTCGAGTGGGGGTGGAACAGGACTAAGAGCAAGAATACGGCTACGAACACCATCATACGGTGGATCTAGCCCACCAAGAAAATCATAAACTCGATCGGCTTCAATTTCTTTCAGACGACGAGCCCCATCAGCAGAACAACTAAACTCATTCGGACGCAGACAATCAATCTCCTGCCAGATAGCATGAAGTTTTTCATAGAACACTTTCACAGATTCACCATTCTGACCTATAAGTATGGATTGCCGTCGGAGTTGAAACAAACGATAACTATTCTGATTCACAGTATAGGTCTTCCGAGCAGCCTCCCATATATCATAGGCAGTATCACCATGTTCGAACAAGGCACGAACTGGTTTAATCATGGAATTGAGAAGCCATGACTGCACCAGACAATTATCTTCTTCCCATTCATCATTGGCAGCGGAATCTTGAGACGGAGCAGGCTTCTTCCCATTGATCCAACTTGCCATACGACGACTAGTAATCGTAATACGCGCACCACGAGACCAAGAGGCATAATTGGAGCCATCCAATTTGTCAGATGTAAGCGGGGTAGAATAATCACGCGAGGGACGTGCCTCCTTCGGTGTAGACGCACTAGCACCAGTCACAACTATGGAATCATCACCCATGATAGCAGCGGAAACAAACACAACACGAAGCAGATACGATAAACACGGCACAGGCACGGACACAAGAAACCTAAAAGAAAAATTAGGGCACAGAGTAGAACACGAGCACAAGAACCCTAAAAAGAAATTAGGGCACAGAGTAGAACACGGGTGGGCACAATACACAGGTTACCAGAAAGTCGGCTCTGATACCAAGTCAAACAATATGGTAGAATATTTTCAGATATATTTCATTCTCCAAAAGGAGGTATTTATAATAAGGTTACAAACCCTAGTAGGGTTAGACAAGGAAAACAAGTGGTATCCTAATTACATAATATCTATACAAAAGAAAAAATAAAACCCAAATAGAATAGGATATACTCTACTCGCCAACAAAGCTGACCACCAAATCCTTATAAGAATTCACATCGATGGTCATGAGATCAAACAAGGGGCAGAGTGTGGCACCCATGACTCCCGAATCATTATCATAAATCCGCTTCTGGAAATTCGAGACCAGATACCAAAGAGAAGATGATGATTTCTGATAAAAGCGGTGAGGGACAGTCTCGTCGTTGATGAGCTTGCAAACGGGCATTGAAAGCAGCGCAAACGACAAGGTAAAATTTTACTTCAGAAAGGAAGTGTCCCCATCAAAGACAAGAAGTTGTCTTGGTTCCGTAACCCTTTACTTCAACACATTAACATTGCTAGGGTGGGGAAAACCATGGACATGGATTTTCAGCATAACAACGACATTCAAGTCAATGGGAAGAAGAAGGGAATGGGGAGACATAGAGCTAAAAGATTTTATTTTATTTTATATATATATTTTTTTGCTATATGCCTTCATGAGAATTGGATTTGGATTTGTGTTTGGAAATTTCATTAGAGTCAAAATACTATTTCACCTCTTTTCCCCTTCTTTTTGTCTCATCAATCATAGACTCTATTTTGTTACATCACTAACCATGTCACCGTATCAGACTCAAAATCCATGGCAAAGTTTACAACCGTTTCAGGGGAGAGAGCACCATATAAAAAGAATTTCTTGTTCCCTACTAGCTCACCCTGATGAACTATAAAGTCGGGAAGGAAAGATGCTATTGAAATTACAAAATCTGTGGATATGGAATACAAACAATACCATACCTAAAAAAGGGGAAAAGTTTCATGTACAGTTCTAGAGAACTACAGAAGGCCTCACATGAGATCAATATGTAAGCACCTGTGAGGGATAAAGTTGTTAGAGCCATCAGATTGGGCCAATGGGTGAAAATCTTAAAATCTAACCCATTAGACCCGTTTAAGGAAAAAAAAAAATTACAAAGCAGATCCAAAAAAATTACAGGTTGAGCCCACTTGATAATTGATGTGATTTTCCACGTGTACCAAAAAAATTAATAAAGAAGTATTTAATATTCCAAAATGCTAAATAGACATTACAAATTCAATTTAAAAATAAAAACCCACACAGCCCACTCAACCACCTTTCGAGAAATTATAGAATGCTACGGTATTACCACGTTAGCTAGTGATACTTCCATTCAAAATTCGCCACATGTATTATTTTTTGACAATTAAATTCACCACTCATATTTACTTTGAAAATAAAAATAAAAAATTTTTTAAAAGACTTTAGAAATATAAAAAAACACAAAAACCACCCGCTTCATCGACAACGACCCCCCACCACTGTATTCCATGACTACTACCTCATTCTCTGTGTGAATTTGATGACACCCCAACACATGGATGATTCCACTTTCACAAACATTAGAAAAAAAATGGATTTGGCTATTGATACATGGAAAGCTATGCAACCAAGATTGAATTTCACGTACTATAAAATTTGCTTTTCTTATCAATAATCTCAATGGCCATATACCTTGTACTACTTCGGAAGCTTATCAAATTCCTCAAAAACTTTTAGACTTCTTGACCTTTGCGTATGAAATTCAATAATTTCTCAAAGACCATAAACCCACCCCCAACAAATCTTCAAACTAAATTCCTTGAACCCTAAAGCCGTCATAGAGAGAAAATTCCATGAACTTTAAGTCCATAATAGAGAGGAGGGATGGAGAGGTAAAAAGGGAGAGAGATTGGAAAAATGAAAGAACGACGTGAGCTATGGCAAAAAGTGGGCAGGAAGAGGCTTTGTCGGCGAGTTCAGGGAAGTGGTGGTTGGGGATTTTTTTAATTATTGAGTTTTTATTTTTTAGTTTTTTTTTAATGGTTTTAAATTATAAAATTAGATTTTTAAATCCAGCTGTATAAATAGTTAATTTTTCTTTAAAAAATAGTACACATGGCGCATTTTGAATGAAAGTATCACCAAATGACGTGATGATACTGTACCATTCTATAATTTCTCTACCCTTTGGGTCTTCTTTGAATTTTTGTGCCACTTACAAACCCACAATGGCTCAAATTTAGTAATGCAAATTAAGGGTTAATTTTTGGACAATTGGTGCCTTCTTGCCCAAACTTGCAAAAAAAGTGTCATAGTTTTTTGGCTTTTATCACAAAACGTCCCTGACGTTTGCAAAACTATCAGATTGCATCCTTAAAGTATTTTTGTATCACTCAAGGTCCCTAACGTTAATACGGGTGCTCTTAAATAGTCCTTCTGTAAAAAAAAAAAAACTGTTAAATTCAGGGATATAATCGTCAAATCAATCCAAACTTATAAAAAAAATATATATAATTTTCATTTCTTCTCCGTCTCCTTCGTCCCTCTCTTCCTCCATTCTCATTTCTTCTCCCATCTGTGTTGCTGAATTTTCCTTCCTTTTATTTTTATTTTTATTTTTTCCTTCCATCTACCTCCCTTCTCTCGCACTCTTCGTCTCCTTCTTTTCTTCTTCCATTCTCATTTCTTCCCCCATCTGCGTGGCCGAACTTTTCTTTTTTCCTTCCATCTCCCACCCTGTGTCAAGTTGATTACCAGTAAAAACTGTAAACAACCCGCAAAACGGGTGGAATATATCAGGCATCTCAATGATAAAAGGAGACCGACAACCATACGCCTACCTACCGACATATCAACACATCAACACATGACGAAGATGTGGTATCACTGAAACAATAGAAAGCTTCTGCCTGAATTATTTTATGTTGACGAACATAATTTTTAATTTGATTTTTTTTAAAAGCAAAAGAAAGCTTAAAGTATACACCAAAAAGAAGAAAGCTGAAAGCTTTTAACCTTCCACCACCAAGAAGATGGAAAGGAAGAAGCTCTAAACTTTCAGAGAACACCACTTCTGTAAGCTTATTTTCCATATGAATACGACAACACTTAATCAAAAGAGGACTTTCCAAGTTCCCATTTGAAAATTAAACAGGGCAGTCTCTCTGTTATGTTTCAGCAGCTTCCCTGTTTCTCACTTGATCATCATCCCCTCCTCTTAATCAACACCTTAATTACCTTCTGATCTTTCTCTTCTCTTTGATATCATCAAGAACCCAATTAGCAGCAAACACCTTTCCAAAACAATAACCATGAAGAAACTCCTTCTCCCTCCTCTGCCTCTTTACCTCCTTTCCCTGTTTCTGCAAATCGCCACCCTACTCTCGCCACTCTCTTTACCTCCAGATGGAGTTTTCTTCCACAAAACGTTAGCATTCAACTCAAATTTGTAAAAATAACGAACTACTCTACTCCAGACCTAGTTTACCAAACTGGCCGGTCCATGGGCAACATCCACACCAGAAACAAGAGCTACAACCTGACTTGGGAAGAAATGAGAATGGAGGAAGATAGGGACGAAGGAGATGGAGAAGAAATGAAAATTATATATATATTTTTTATAATTTCGTATTGATTTGACGATTATATCCCTGTATTTAACAGATTTTTTAACAAAGGGACTATTTAAGAGCACCCATATTAACGTTAAGGACCATGAGTGATACAAAAATACTTTAAGAATGTAATCAAATAGTTTCACAAACGTCAGGGACGTTTTGTGATAAAAAGTACTTGCAGAAGACACCAATTGATTGAAAATACCCTTCAACTGACATCGACGGCAGCGAAAAGGTTGGACCCATGCTTGCCACATAGACAATTAAGGGAAATTTTGACGGCTGAAACTAGATTGTAAAAAATTAAAAATATTAGAGTACATGATTGTTAAAATTGAGAGTGCATGGACAACCATGCTTTAAGGGTGAGAGTTCAAGGTACAAAATTGAAATTAACCAAAAAATTAATAAAAAGGAGTTCTGTGAAAACAATATAAACCTTAATGGGTGTTGTGTGTAATTTCTAAAACCCCAAAAAGTTTTGTGAAAGTACCAAAAATCTCAGAGAGTGTTAGTGTAAATAACTCAATAAAAGAATAAAAAAGAACATTAGCACGTAAACTAAATTACAACATAAAAAATTTAAAGCCCCAAATATAAAGTCCAGGACATAGAGCCCCATTGTGAGAGAGAATACATTTTCCATCGAAGGTACCATGTACTGAAAGAAAAAGAGATACAAACCAACCTTAATAATAGTGATGAGGTCTTAGTCAAAAAGTAGACGTTCCATCATGTATAGAAAGAAAGCACATCTGGTAAAAAAAAAAGACAAGAAGTTGACTTGAAGGTTCCTTACCCTTTAATTCAACCAATTGTAGGTACCTTAGCATTACAAAGAAAATGCTTCAACTGACTATAACTAAATACCATAGAGATAGAGGAGTCAATATTGATGTGCGATTGAAATTATCCACGTCGATATTTTCTGATATTATCAATATATATATGATATGTGTATGGATTTGTTCCAAAATATCATAAATCCGAAAAAAACGATAATATCCTCAATATTTCGTCGATATTATCAATATTTTAGTCCTAGGTTAGCTTAACGTGTGGAATAATCCTTGTATAAAGTCAGCTTCAATGCTTAATGAAAATCATTATGGTCCAATACAAGAAGTTGCCTTGAAGGTTCCTCTTCTTTATGCTTTACTTACTTCATCACATTCACATCGTATATATAATGACATACCATTTACATTGGAAACCACCCATCAGTGTGAGTGTGAAGGAAAGCGTCTCAGTGATGATATAGCCTTCTTCTCCTCCATCTCCTTCTTCTTCTTCTTCTCCATTCACATCTCCATCAGTGTGAGTGGGAAGGAAAGCGTGTCAGTGATGAGTGAGCCTTCTCCTCCTGTGTCTCTTTCTCTTTCTTCTCCTTCTTCTCCTTCTTCTTTCACTCAATCAGGGCCATATGATGTGTTTTTGAGTTTTAGAGGTGAGGATACACGCAAAACTTTTACAGACCACTTATACACTGCTTTGGACCGTCAGGGTATTCGCACCTTCATTGATGATGACCTTCCAAGAGGAGAAGAAATATCACCTCAACTTCTCAAAGCCATTGAAGACTCAAAGATTTCTGTCATCGTTTTCTCTGAAAACTATGCATCTTCAAGCTGGTGCGTGGGAGAACTTGTTAAGATCCTTGAATGTAAAAAATCAAAGGGACAAATGGTTAGGCCAATTTTCTACAAGGTGGATCCCTCAGATGTACGACACCAAAGAAGTAGTTTTGGCCACGCATTTGCCCACCATGAACTCAAATTCAAGGATGACATGGAGAAAGTGCTGAAATGGAGGAGAGCTCTTACGGAGGCAGCAAATTTGTCTGGGTCGCATTTAAAGGAGGACGAGTACGTACATAATTTCTAACCATTACATAATTGCATTTTTGAGGTGCCAATTAAACTTTATAATTAATTATACAATTAATACTAGAATCAAATCAATGACAAGTTGACAACTTTCTAGGTTTTTCCCTTTCTTGTAATATTTTCACACACTTCCTAGGAAAATCACAAACAAAGTTTGCTTTAGTAAAAAAAAGAAAATCTTCTAGCAACTTATCTCTATGTTTACATAAGGTTTTCTATATAAATATAATTATATATGAATCAACGTTGAATCTCTATCATATGTTTTTAAACTGGTAGGTATGAAGCTAAATTTATCGGTAAAGTCGTTGAAGAGATTTCAGTTCAACTGATCAACAAGACATATTTTGGTGGCCCAGCCTACAAAGTTGGATTAGAGTCTCGTGTAACAGATGTCAACAAGCTTTTAGGTGTTGATGGAAATGGTCGTTGCATGGTTGGCATATGGGGTATTCCTGGAATAGGCAAGACGACAATTGCTAAAGCGGTTTATAATTCAATTGCACGCAAGTTTGAAGGTATTTGTTTTCTGGCAGATGTTAGAGGAAAGTCATCAGTGTATGGACTAATCGAACTACAAAAGAATCTTCTTTGTCAGATCCTAGGAGACAAAAACTTCAACTTGATTACTCTTGATCAAGGAATAAATGTTATCAAGCAACGACTGAGACATAAGAGGATTCTCTTAACTCTTGATGATGTGAATCAGTTGGACCAGTTAAACAATTTAGCAGGAGACGTTGATTGGTTTGGTGAGGGCAGTAGAGTTATTGTAACGACAAGAGACAGAGGATTGCTAACACGTCATGGAATTGAGTTAATATATGAGGTGAAGAAATTAGCTTACCACGATGCACTTGAGCTTTTCAGTATGATGTCCTTCAAAAGAAAGGAGCCTCCAAATGATTATTTGGTACTCGCAAGGCGTGCTATAGCCTGTGCTCAATACCTTCCATTGGCTCTCACAATTTTAGGTTCACATCTACGTAATCAGAAGTTAGAGTATTGGAATTCTACATTACATAGTTATGAAGCTCGTCCTTTTGAAGAAATTCAGAAAATACTTAGAACAAGTTATGGTGGTTTGACAAATCGTGAGCAACAAGTTTTCCTTGACATTGCATTCTTTTTCAAGGGTAAAGATATGGACTATGTGATTCAAGCACTAAAATGTCACAAGCTTGACTCTCCTGAGAATTGTATTCAAGAGCTCGTAGAGAATGCCATCATAACTATTGAAGACAATAGGATTTTGATGCACGACTTACTTGAACAAATGGGTAAGGATGTAGTTCATGAAAAGTCTCCCAATGAGCCTGGTAGACGAAGCAGATTGTGTTGTTATGAGGATGTGCACGAGGTTCTAACCGAAAATACTGTAAGTAGAATATGCATATGTATCTACACATATTCTTAAATTCTAAGCAGTACTTGTATTTTTATTGTATATATGACGGCCTTAATACTACAGGGGACGAATGAAGTTAAAGGCATCGTAGTAAATTTTCCCGAAGATCATGACATACCTTTGAATGCAGACAGCTTCTCAGGCATGAAAAACCTTGAATTTTTTATAAACAAGCATGGGACTCTTTCTGGAGATACCCTTAACTATCTGTCCAACAAGTTGAGAGTGATTGAGTGGAACAACTGTCAGTTGCAATATTTGCCATCATATTTTCATCCAAAGGAACTTGTTGTATTCGATATGCGTTGGAGTCGCATCAGACAACTGGGGGAGGGGTTTAAGGTACTTTTAAGTTATATTCATCTATTATTATTTCCGAGAGTTTTGGTAAAGAAAAAACTTTTGTATATTAATTGTCTTTTGGAAGCTTATCATTTGATCTGTTGTTTTTTGGTCTCACAGAATTTGGCAAAGCTGACATCTCTAAATTTAAGAGACTCTGGATTCCTAGAAAAAATCCCTGACTTTTCCGGAATGGAAAACCTAAAGTACTTGGAGGTAACTGATTGTACAAGTTTAATTGAAGTTCATCCTTCTGTTGGATTTCTCGATAAGCTTGTTACATTGGATTTTTCACAATGCTCCAACCTTACGAATTTTCCACCACGGATTTGTTTGAAATCTCTAGAGAAGATGATTCTTAGCGGTTGCAAAAGGCTTAAAAATTTCCCAGAAATTGTGGACAACATGGATTCCCTACGGTTATTGAATATCGAAGAAAGTGGCATAAGAGAATTACCTTCTTCAATTGCATATCTGAGTGGCCTCGAAGATTTAATCGCACATGATTGTGAGAACCTTACAACTATATCATCCTGTATTTGTTATCTTAAAGATCTCCTTCTTTTTAATTGCAAATCACTGGAAAAAATTTCAACACTATCAAGTATATTGGAACATGATCAGTTACCGAAGCTTCAGTATTTAGACTTGGCTAATTCCCATAGACTATGCGCGCACAGCAGTGATTATTACCCGGCAAAGATGGAAAACTTTTGCAAAATCAGGTTCCTCTCTCTCTCTCTCTCTCTCTCTCTCTCTCAATGCCTGTTAATAGTGGTCAAGTTTAATGCTTAATCCTAACAAATCTGGATTCTTAACTACTAATAATGTTGCAGGAATCGTACGCGCATCCCTTTCAAAATGGTACTTCCTGGCAATGAAATTCCGAAGTGGTTCAGTTCCTGTTTAGAGATCTCCTCTCCCTGCTTTATTAAAATTCCTCGGAATTTAGTGTTGGAGAAGACAGGATTGGCCCTGTGTGCTGTTTATGAGCTTAAGGGGGAAAACTTGCTCAAAAACTTCTTTGGGATTTTCGATCCGCACCGTGATGTGGAGATTAGCATCAATGGAATACTCGTTCATAGAACTTCCGATATTGTTTTCAGGACGGACAAGGAGTCCACTAGTCTTGTGTGGTTCAATTACAGTCCGTGGGATATATCCTGGGGACAGTTGGATGGAGGGATCTGTCAAGTGACATTCACAATTGCTTTGTCCGATAAGTACAAAATCCTAAGTTGTGGGTTCCACCTAGTATACGATCAGGATGGTGATGGCGGCGATGATAGTGATGTGGATGATCATGAACCCTCAACAGCTGTCATGGCAGTTGATGATGTTACCAAAGTCAATATTGATCTTTCCTCGGGATCAAGAAGTACCCAAAGGAGGCCTCATGAGTGGCGAATTCAGGACTTTTCCAGGAGAGAGACAATTTTAAAAAGCTACCCGGATTATTTTAAGAAGGATTAGAATTACCATAATTATTCAAATAAAAATTTAGATATTTTCTCTTAAAGTAACGTTTTATAATTGTATAATTAAAACAAATAAGGGTCTTAGCTCTATGACTAATTGACTATAGTCTATACAGTATATCAATTACATAAATATTCTACCAAAATGCATATTGAATCATCAATTAATTTTACGAAAATCAATATCACTTAATCTAATCGAAATGCATATCAAAGTATTAATTCAATAAACAAATCAAAATGCATACCTCAAGTTGTGAATTGTGCAGCTTCTTTGAGCTTGCTAATGATTAAACGAATATATAGAGAGCCAAATTAGAAAAAAAAAATTTATAAAACATATTATAAAAAAGAAAAGAACAGAAAAACCGAAGATTAAAAATTTATGAGATTTTCTATTTAAACCTCCCACTTTTCTTAGTTCACCCCAATACTTAAATCATTAAGCTGTAAGTTTTATTATTGTGTAAAAAGACAAAAAAAGCCATCCAACTTAATACTTAACCCTAGTACATCTATACACACACCCCACACACCCCACCATTATTCATATTAAGTTTTACAAAAATACCAACTCCTCTACATCGTATTGTCAGAAACGTAGAACATTGACGAGCATGCCTCTTTAAAATATGCGTGAGAGCTGATGGAAAGACTTGTTGATTGTTTGGCTGTAATGATCTTATTCTCTTCCCTTTGTTGATTGCTTGGCCATTGATTGCTTTTGTTTTGTTTTTTTTTTAATACATGATGTTTTGGTAAAACTGTTCTCTTTCTCTAAAAAGTATTAAATTTCGAATTTGGGGTCCCATTTGTTTGTGTTTTTTTTTTTTGCTGGGAACAGTAATATTATTGTCACTTCCGGAATTCCAGTATGCATCTAAAATCATAATCCTGCTATTGTATTCGTATATGGATTAATTTGATTACAGGTTTTGTGGCGTGGCGTGGAGTAAAGACTAAGGCCCCGTTTGGGATTGCTTTTTTTTTTTCACCAAAAACCTGCTTCACTTTAAATTTAAGCAGTTTTAGGTGTTTGGTAAAAAGAAAATATCCCGATTATTTTAAAAGCAATGGCCTTTTGACAGCAGCTTTTAAAAGTAGGCTCTGGGTTATTTTTCAAAGCTGCTTTCAAAAGAAGCAGAGATGAACATTTAATGAATTTTTTTAATTCCCAAAATACCATCTTTCATTTTAAAAAATGACACCACCTCTACTTCCACATCCAACTCCACCACTTGCACCACCACATTCACTACCTCCACAACCACTGCCACCACCACAACCACTGCCACCACCACCACCACCACCACCACCAAATCCTCCTCCTCCTCATCCTCCACCACCACCATAGCCACCACCTCCTCCACCTCCTCCACCACCTCCACCACCTCCACCACCTCCACCACCACCTCCTCCTTCACCTCCACCTCCACCTCCACCTCCACAACCACCACCTCCTCCAAAACCTCCAAATCCACCACCACCACCACAACCACCACCTCCTCCAAAACCTCCAAATCCACCACCACCTCCACAACCAACATCACCACCACCACCACCACCACCACATCCTCCTCCTCCTCATCCTCCGCCACCACCACCTCCACCACCTCCTCCACCACCTCCACCACCACCACCACAACTACCACCTCCTCCAAAACCTCCAAATCCACCACCACCTCCACAACCGCCATCCCCACCACCACCAACTCCACCTTCATCACCACCACCACCTCCACTCCATCACTACAACTACCACCACATGATTAGTACATAACACTTTTAACATCATGTCTATTTTAGTCATTATTCACAGTTACAACAATTTTATATTAAAATTTACCAAACATTTTTTACATTGCTTTTTGTACTAACAGCACTTAAAAATATTATTTACCTAACATGGAGTCGCTTTACTTTACAGCTAATTACTTTCAAAGCACAGCAGAATCAACTTTTTTTAAAAGTGACAGCAAACCCAAACTAGGCCTAAGGCTTTTAGCCAGGTTTTTAAACAAAAAAAAAAAATATATAATTTTCATTTCTTCTCCGTCTCCTTCGTCCCTCTCTTCCTCCATTCTCATTTCTTCTCTCATCTGTGTTGCTGAATTTTCCTTCCTTTTATTTTTATTTTTATTTTTTCCTTCCATCTACCTCCCTTCTCTCGCACTCTTCGTCTCCTTCTTTTCTTCTTCCATTCTCATTTCTTCCCCCATCTGCGTGGCCGAACTTTTCTTTTTTCCTTCCATCTCCCACCCTGTGTCAAGTTGATTACCAGTAAAAACTGTAAACAACCCGCAAAACGGGTGGAATATATCAGGCATCTCAATGATAAAAGGAAACCGACAACCATACGCCTACCTACCAGACACATCAACACATCAACACATGACGAAGATGTGGTATCACTGAAACAATAGAAAGCTTCTGCCTGAATTATTTTATGTTGACGAACATAATTTTTAATTTGATTTTTTTTAAAAGCAAAAGGAAGCTTAAAGTATACACCAAAAAGAAGAAAGCTGAAAGCTTTTAACCTTCCACCACCAAGAAGATGGAAAGGAAGAAGCTCTAAACTTTCAGAGAACACCACTTCTGTAAGCTTATTTTCCATATGAATACGACAACACTTGATCAGAAGAAGACTTTCCAAGTTCCCATTTGAAAATTAAACAGGGCAATCTCTCTGTTATGTTTCAGCAGCTTCCCTGTTTCTCACTTGATCATCATCCTCCTCCTCTTATTCAACACCTTAATTACCTTCTGATCTTTCTCTTCTCTTTGATATCATCAAGAACCCAATTAGCAGCAAACACCTTTCCAAAACAATAACCATGAAGAAACTCCTTCTCCCTCCTCTGCCTCTTTACCTCCTTTCCCTGTTTCTGCAAATCGCCACCCTACTCTCGCCACTCTCTTTACCTCCAGGTGGAGCTTTCTTCCACAAAACGTTAGCATTCAACTCAAATTTGTGAAAATAACGAACTACTCTACTCCAGACCTAGTTTACCAAACTGGCCGGTCCATGGGCAACATCCACACCAGAAACAAGAGCTACAACCTGACTTGGGAAGAAATGAGAATGGAGGAAGATAGGGACGAAGGAGATGGAGAAGAAATGAAAATTATATATATATTTTTTATAATTTCGTATTGATTTGACGATTATATCCCTGTATTTAACAGTTTTTTTAACAGAGGGACTATTTAAGAGCACCCATATTAACGTTAAGGACCATGAGTGATACAAAAATACTTTAAGGATGCAATCAAATAGTTTCACAAACGTCAGGGACGTTTTGTGATAAAAAGTACTTGCAGAAGACACCAATTGATTGAAAATACCCTTCAACTGACATCGACGGTAGCAAAAAGGTTGGACCCATGCCTGCCACATAGACAATTAAGGGAAATTTTGACAGCTGAAACTAGATTGTAAAAAATTAAAAATATTAGAGTACATGATTGTTAAAATTGAGAGTGCATGGACAAACATGCTTTAAGGGTGAGAGTTCAAGGTACAAAATTGAAATTAACCCAAAAATTAATAAAAAGGAGTTTTGTGAAAACAATATAAACCTTAATGGGTGTTGTGTGTAATTTCTAAAACCCCAAAAAGTTTTGTGAAAGTACCAAAAATCTCAGAGAGTGTTAGTGTAAATAACTCAATAAAAGAATAAAAAAGAACATTAGCACGTAAACTAAATTACAACATAAAAAATTTAAAGCCTCAAATATAAAGTCCAGGACATAGAGCCCCATTGTGAGAGAGAATACATTTTCCATCGAAGGTACCATGTACTGAAAGAAAAAGAGATACAAACCAACCTTAATAATAGTGACGAGGTCTTAGTCAAAAAGTAGACGTTCCATCATGTATAGAAAGAAAGCACATCTGGTAAAAAAAAAAGACAAGAAGTTGACTTGAAGGTTCCTTACCCTTTAATTCAACCAATTGTAGGTACCTCATCAGGAGTCACAGTGTAAGTGGCCCTGGGACCATACATACGAGCTTTGTAGTCAGCAAACCAATCAGGGTAACCATGCTCCTTAAAACACTTCTCAGAGTAATGATCCCCATTACAATGGCGGCACTTAGGCGGACCTTCAAAAGAGCTAGAGGATGGGGCAGAAGGACGAAACCCAGCAGAAGACCCCAACTTTTTTGACGGAGAGCGACCGGTCGCTACTTGCGGGGCGACCGGTCGGTGACGTGCTGGATCCACTTTAAGAGCCAGCGATCCTCCTCCAAGCATAGCGGACTGACGGGTATCTTCTTCCATGACCATGGCATAGGCTTCGAGTGGGGGTGGAACAGGACTAAGAGCAAGAATACGGCTACGAACACCATCATACGGTGGATCTAGCCCACCAAGAAAATCATAAACTCGATCGGCTTCAATTTCTTTCAGACGACGAGCCCCATCAGCAGAACAACTAAACTCATTCGGACGCAGACAATCAATCTCCTGCCAGATAGCATGAAGTTTTTCATAGAACACTTTCACAGATTCACCATTCTGACCTATAAGTATGGATTGCCGTCGGAGTTGAAACAAACGATAACTATTCTGATTCACAGTATAGGTCTTCCGAGCAGCCTCCCATATATCATAGGCAGTATCACCATGTTCGAACAAGGCACGAACTGGTTTAATCATGGAATTGAGAAGCCATGACTGCACCAGACAATTATCTTCTTCCCATTCATCATTGGCAGCGGAATCTTGAGACGGAGCAGGCTTCTTCCCATTGATCCAACTTGCCATACGACGACTATCAATCGTAATACGCGCACCACGAGACCAAGAGGCATAATTGGAGCCATCCAATTTGTCAGATGTAAGCGGGGTAGAATAATCACGCGAGGGACGTGCCTCCTTCGGTGTAGACGCACTAGCACCAGTCACAACTATGGAATCATCACCCATGATAGCAGCGGAAACAAACACAACACGAAGCAGATACGATAAACACGGCACAGGCACGGACACAAGAAACCTAAAAGAAAAATTAGGGCACAGAGTAGAACACGAGCACAAGAACCCTAAAAAGAAATTAGGGCACAGAGTAGAACACGGGTGGGCACAATACACAGGTTACCAGAAAGTCGGCTCTGATACCAAGTCAAACAATATGGTAGAATATTTTCAGATATATTTCATTCTCCAAAAGGAGGTATTTATAATAAGGTTACAAACCCTAGTAGGGTTAGACAAGGAAAACAAGTGGTATCCTAATTACATAATATCTATACAAAAGAAAAAATAAAACCCAAATAGAATAGGATATACTCTACTCGCCAACAAAGCTGACCACCAAATCCTTATAAGAATTCACATCGATGGTCATGAGATCAAACAAGGGGCAGAGTGTGGCACCCATGACTCCCGAATCATTATCATAAATCCGCTTCTGGAAATTCGAGACCAGATACCAAAGAGAAGATGATGATTTCTGATAAAAGCGGTGAGGGACAGTCTCGTCGTTGATGAGCTTGCAAACGGGCATTGAAAGCAGCGCAAACGACAAGGTAAAATTTTACTTCAGAAAGGAAGTGTCCCCATCAAAGACAAGAAGTTGTCTTGGTTCCGTAACCCTTTACTTCAACACATTAACATTGCTAGGGTGGGGAAAACCATGGACATGGATTTTCAGCATAACAACGACATTCAAGTCAATGGGAAGAAGAAGGGAATGGGGAGACATAGAGCTAAAAGATTTTATTTTATTTTATATATATATTTTTTTGCTATATGCCTTCATGAGAATTGGATTTGGATTTGTGTTTGGAAATTTCATTAGAGTCAAAATACTATTTCACCTCTTTTCCCCTTCTTTTTGTCTCATCAATCATAGACTCTATTTTGTTACATCACTAACCATGTCACCGTATCAGACTCAAAATCCATGGCAAAGTTTACAACCGTTTCAGGGGAGAGAGCACCATATAAAAAGAATTTCTTGTTCCCTACTAGCTCACCCTGATGAACTATAAAGTCGGGAAGGAAAGATGCTATTGAAATTACAAAATCTGTGGATATGGAATACAAACAATACCATACCTAAAAAAGGGGAAAAGTTTCATGTACAGTTCTAGAGAACTACAGAAGGCCTCACATGAGATCAATATGTAAGCACCTGTGAGGGATAAAGTTGTTAGAGCCATCAGATTGGGCCAATGGGTGAAAATCTTAAAATCTAACCCATTAGACCCGTTTAAGGAAAAAAAAAAATTACAAAGCAGATCCAAAAAAATTACAGGTTGAGCCCACTTGATAATTGATGTGATTTTCCACGTGTACCAAAAAAATTAATAAAGAAGTATTTAATATTCCAAAATGCTAAATAGACATTACAAATTCAATTTAAAAATAAAAACCCACACAGCCCACTCAACCACCTTTCGAGAAATTATAGAATGCTACGGTATTACCACGTTAGCTAGTGATACTTCCATTCAAAATTCGCCACATGTATTATTTTTTGACAATTAAATTCACCACTCATATTTACTTTGAAAATAAAAATAAAAAATTTTTTAAAAGACTTTAGAAATATAAAAAAACACAAAAACCACCCGCTTCATCGACAACGACCCCCCACCACTGTATTCCATGACTACTACCTCATTCTCTGTGTGAATTTGATGACACCCCAACACATGGATGATTCCACTTTCACAAACATTAGAAAAAAAATGGATTTGGCTATTGATACATGGAAAGCTATGCAACCAAGATTGAATTTCACGTACTATAAAATTTGCTTTTCTTATCAATAATCTCAATGGCCATATACCTTGTACTACTTCGGAAGCTTATCAAATTCCTCAAAAACTTTTAGACTTCTTGACCTTTGCGTATGAAATTCAATAATTTCTCAAAGACCATAAACCCACCCCCAACAAATCTTCAAACTAAATTCCTTGAACCCTAAAGCCGTCATAGAGAGAAAATTCCATGAACTTTAAGTCCATAATAGAGAGGAGGGATGGAGAGGTAAAAAGGGAGAGAGATTGGAAAAATGAAAGAACGACGTGAGCTATGGCAAAAAGTGGGCAGGAAGAGGCTTTGTCGGCGAGTTCAGGGAAGTGGTGGTTGGGGATTTTTTTAATTATTGAGTTTTTATTTTTTAGTTTTTTTTTAATGGTTTTAAATTATAAAATTAGATTTTTAAATCCAGCTGTATAAATAGTTAATTTTTCTTTAAAAAATAGTACACATGGCGCATTTTGAATGAAAGTATCACCAAATGACGTGATGATACTGTACCATTCTATAATTTCTCTACCCTTTGGGTCTTCTTTGAATTTTTGTGCCACTTACAAACCCACAATGGCTCAAATTTAGTAATGCAAATTAAGGGTTAATTTTTGGACAATTGGTGCCTTCTTGCCCAAACTTGCAAAAAAAGTGTCATAGTTTTTTGGCTTTTATCACAAAACGTCCCTGACGTTTGCAAAACTATCAGATTGCATCCTTAAAGTATTTTTGTATCACTCAAGGTCCCTAACGTTAATACGGGTGCTCTTAAATAGTCCTTCTGTAAAAAAAAAAAAACTGTTAAATTCAGGGATATAATCGTCAAATCAATCCAAACTTATAAAAAAAATATATATAATTTTCATTTCTTCTCCGTCTCCTTCGTCCCTCTCTTCCTCCATTCTCATTTCTTCTCCCATCTGTGTTGCTGAATTTTCCTTCCTTTTATTTTTATTTTTATTTTTTCCTTCCATCTACCTCCCTTCTCTCGCACTCTTCGTCTCCTTCTTTTCTTCTTCCATTCTCATTTCTTCCCCCATCTGCGTGGCCGAACTTTTCTTTTTTCCTTCCATCTCCCACCCTGTGTCAAGTTGATTACCAGTAAAAACTGTAAACAACCCGCAAAACGGGTGGAATATATCAGGCATCTCAATGATAAAAGGAGACCGACAACCATACGCCTACCTACCGACATATCAACACATCAACACATGACGAAGATGTGGTATCACTGAAACAATAGAAAGCTTCTGCCTGAATTATTTTATGTTGACGAACATAATTTTTAATTTGATTTTTTTTAAAAGCAAAAGAAAGCTTAAAGTATACACCAAAAAGAAGAAAGCTGAAAGCTTTTAACCTTCCACCACCAAGAAGATGGAAAGGAAGAAGCTCTAAACTTTCAGAGAACACCACTTCTGTAAGCTTATTTTCCATATGAATACGACAACACTTAATCAAAAGAGGACTTTCCAAGTTCCCATTTGAAAATTAAACAGGGCAGTCTCTCTGTTATGTTTCAGCAGCTTCCCTGTTTCTCACTTGATCATCATCCCCTCCTCTTAATCAACACCTTAATTACCTTCTGATCTTTCTCTTCTCTTTGATATCATCAAGAACCCAATTAGCAGCAAACACCTTTCCAAAACAATAACCATGAAGAAACTCCTTCTCCCTCCTCTGCCTCTTTACCTCCTTTCCCTGTTTCTGCAAATCGCCACCCTACTCTCGCCACTCTCTTTACCTCCAGATGGAGTTTTCTTCCACAAAACGTTAGCATTCAACTCAAATTTGTAAAAATAACGAACTACTCTACTCCAGACCTAGTTTACCAAACTGGCCGGTCCATGGGCAACATCCACACCAGAAACAAGAGCTACAACCTGACTTGGGAAGAAATGAGAATGGAGGAAGATAGGGACGAAGGAGATGGAGAAGAAATGAAAATTATATATATATTTTTTATAATTTCGTATTGATTTGACGATTATATCCCTGTATTTAACAGATTTTTTAACAAAGGGACTATTTAAGAGCACCCATATTAACGTTAAGGACCATGAGTGATACAAAAATACTTTAAGAATGTAATCAAATAGTTTCACAAACGTCAGGGACGTTTTGTGATAAAAAGTACTTGCAGAAGACACCAATTGATTGAAAATACCCTTCAACTGACATCGACGGCAGCGAAAAGGTTGGACCCATGCTTGCCACATAGACAATTAAGGGAAATTTTGACGGCTGAAACTAGATTGTAAAAAATTAAAAATATTAGAGTACATGATTGTTAAAATTGAGAGTGCATGGACAACCATGCTTTAAGGGTGAGAGTTCAAGGTACAAAATTGAAATTAACCAAAAAATTAATAAAAAGGAGTTCTGTGAAAACAATATAAACCTTAATGGGTGTTGTGTGTAATTTCTAAAACCCCAAAAAGTTTTGTGAAAGTACCAAAAATCTCAGAGAGTGTTAGTGTAAATAACTCAATAAAAGAATAAAAAAGAACATTAGCACGTAAACTAAATTACAACATAAAAAATTTAAAGCCCCAAATATAAAGTCCAGGACATAGAGCCCCATTGTGAGAGAGAATACATTTTCCATCGAAGGTACCATGTACTGAAAGAAAAAGAGATACAAACCAACCTTAATAATAGTGATGAGGTCTTAGTCAAAAAGTAGACGTTCCATCATGTATAGAAAGAAAGCACATCTGGTAAAAAAAAAAGACAAGAAGTTGACTTGAAGGTTCCTTACCCTTTAATTCAACCAATTGTAGGTACCTTAGCATTACAAAGAAAATGCTTCAACTGACTATAACTAAATACCATAGAGATAGAGGAGTCAATATTGATGTGCGATTGAAATTATCCACGTCGATATTTTCTGATATTATCAATATATATATGATATGTGTATGGATTTGTTCCAAAATATCATAAATCCGAAAAAAACGATAATATCCTCAATATTTCGTCGATATTATCAATATTTTAGTCCTAGGTTAGCTTAACGTGTGGAATAATCCTTGTATAAAGTCAGCTTCAATGCTTAATGAAAATCATTATGGTCCAATACAAGAAGTTGCCTTGAAGGTTCCTCTTCTTTATGCTTTACTTACTTCATCACATTCACATCGTATATATAATGACATACCATTTACATTGGAAACCACCCATCAGTGTGAGTGTGAAGGAAAGCGTCTCAGTGATGATATAGCCTTCTTCTCCTCCATCTCCTTCTTCTTCTTCTTCTCCATTCACATCTCCATCAGTGTGAGTGGGAAGGAAAGCGTGTCAGTGATGAGTGAGCCTTCTCCTCCTGTGTCTCTTTCTCTTTCTTCTCCTTCTTCTCCTTCTTCTTTCACTCAATCAGGGCCATATGATGTGTTTTTGAGTTTTAGAGGTGAGGATACACGCAAAACTTTTACAGACCACTTATACACTGCTTTGGACCGTCAGGGTATTCGCACCTTCATTGATGATGACCTTCCAAGAGGAGAAGAAATATCACCTCAACTTCTCAAAGCCATTGAAGACTCAAAGATTTCTGTCATCGTTTTCTCTGAAAACTATGCATCTTCAAGCTGGTGCGTGGGAGAACTTGTTAAGATCCTTGAATGTAAAAAATCAAAGGGACAAATGGTTAGGCCAATTTTCTACAAGGTGGATCCCTCAGATGTACGACACCAAAGAAGTAGTTTTGGCCACGCATTTGCCCACCATGAACTCAAATTCAAGGATGACATGGAGAAAGTGCTGAAATGGAGGAGAGCTCTTACGGAGGCAGCAAATTTGTCTGGGTCGCATTTAAAGGAGGACGAGTACGTACATAATTTCTAACCATTACATAATTGCATTTTTGAGGTGCCAATTAAACTTTATAATTAATTATACAATTAATACTAGAATCAAATCAATGACAAGTTGACAACTTTCTAGGTTTTTCCCTTTCTTGTAATATTTTCACACACTTCCTAGGAAAATCACAAACAAAGTTTGCTTTAGTAAAAAAAAGAAAATCTTCTAGCAACTTATCTCTATGTTTACATAAGGTTTTCTATATAAATATAATTATATATGAATCAACGTTGAATCTCTATCATATGTTTTTAAACTGGTAGGTATGAAGCTAAATTTATCGGTAAAGTCGTTGAAGAGATTTCAGTTCAACTGATCAACAAGACATATTTTGGTGGCCCAGCCTACAAAGTTGGATTAGAGTCTCGTGTAACAGATGTCAACAAGCTTTTAGGTGTTGATGGAAATGGTCGTTGCATGGTTGGCATATGGGGTATTCCTGGAATAGGCAAGACGACAATTGCTAAAGCGGTTTATAATTCAATTGCACGCAAGTTTGAAGGTATTTGTTTTCTGGCAGATGTTAGAGGAAAGTCATCAGTGTATGGACTAATCGAACTACAAAAGAATCTTCTTTGTCAGATCCTAGGAGACAAAAACTTCAACTTGATTACTCTTGATCAAGGAATAAATGTTATCAAGCAACGACTGAGACATAAGAGGATTCTCTTAACTCTTGATGATGTGAATCAGTTGGACCAGTTAAACAATTTAGCAGGAGACGTTGATTGGTTTGGTGAGGGCAGTAGAGTTATTGTAACGACAAGAGACAGAGGATTGCTAACACGTCATGGAATTGAGTTAATATATGAGGTGAAGAAATTAGCTTACCACGATGCACTTGAGCTTTTCAGTATGATGTCCTTCAAAAGAAAGGAGCCTCCAAATGATTATTTGGTACTCGCAAGGCGTGCTATAGCCTGTGCTCAATACCTTCCATTGGCTCTCACAATTTTAGGTTCACATCTACGTAATCAGAAGTTAGAGTATTGGAATTCTACATTACATAGTTATGAAGCTCGTCCTTTTGAAGAAATTCAGAAAATACTTAGAACAAGTTATGGTGGTTTGACAAATCGTGAGCAACAAGTTTTCCTTGACATTGCATTCTTTTTCAAGGGTAAAGATATGGACTATGTGATTCAAGCACTAAAATGTCACAAGCTTGACTCTCCTGAGAATTGTATTCAAGAGCTCGTAGAGAATGCCATCATAACTATTGAAGACAATAGGATTTTGATGCACGACTTACTTGAACAAATGGGTAAGGATGTAGTTCATGAAAAGTCTCCCAATGAGCCTGGTAGACGAAGCAGATTGTGTTGTTATGAGGATGTGCACGAGGTTCTAACCGAAAATACTGTAAGTAGAATATGCATATGTATCTACACATATTCTTAAATTCTAAGCAGTACTTGTATTTTTATTGTATATATGACGGCCTTAATACTACAGGGGACGAATGAAGTTAAAGGCATCGTAGTAAATTTTCCCGAAGATCATGACATACCTTTGAATGCAGACAGCTTCTCAGGCATGAAAAACCTTGAATTTTTTATAAACAAGCATGGGACTCTTTCTGGAGATACCCTTAACTATCTGTCCAACAAGTTGAGAGTGATTGAGTGGAACAACTGTCAGTTGCAATATTTGCCATCATATTTTCATCCAAAGGAACTTGTTGTATTCGATATGCGTTGGAGTCGCATCAGACAACTGGGGGAGGGGTTTAAGGTACTTTTAAGTTATATTCATCTATTATTATTTCCGAGAGTTTTGGTAAAGAAAAAACTTTTGTATATTAATTGTCTTTTGGAAGCTTATCATTTGATCTGTTGTTTTTTGGTCTCACAGAATTTGGCAAAGCTGACATCTCTAAATTTAAGAGACTCTGGATTCCTAGAAAAAATCCCTGACTTTTCCGGAATGGAAAACCTAAAGTACTTGGAGGTAACTGATTGTACAAGTTTAATTGAAGTTCATCCTTCTGTTGGATTTCTCGATAAGCTTGTTACATTGGATTTTTCACAATGCTCCAACCTTACGAATTTTCCACCACGGATTTGTTTGAAATCTCTAGAGAAGATGATTCTTAGCGGTTGCAAAAGGCTTAAAAATTTCCCAGAAATTGTGGACAACATGGATTCCCTACGGTTATTGAATATCGAAGAAAGTGGCATAAGAGAATTACCTTCTTCAATTGCATATCTGAGTGGCCTCGAAGATTTAATCGCACATGATTGTGAGAACCTTACAACTATATCATCCTGTATTTGTTATCTTAAAGATCTCCTTCTTTTTAATTGCAAATCACTGGAAAAAATTTCAACACTATCAAGTATATTGGAACATGATCAGTTACCGAAGCTTCAGTATTTAGACTTGGCTAATTCCCATAGACTATGCGCGCACAGCAGTGATTATTACCCGGCAAAGATGGAAAACTTTTGCAAAATCAGGTTCCTCTCTCTCTCTCTCTCTCTCTCTCTCTCTCAATGCCTGTTAATAGTGGTCAAGTTTAATGCTTAATCCTAACAAATCTGGATTCTTAACTACTAATAATGTTGCAGGAATCGTACGCGCATCCCTTTCAAAATGGTACTTCCTGGCAATGAAATTCCGAAGTGGTTCAGTTCCTGTTTAGAGATCTCCTCTCCCTGCTTTATTAAAATTCCTCGGAATTTAGTGTTGGAGAAGACAGGATTGGCCCTGTGTGCTGTTTATGAGCTTAAGGGGGAAAACTTGCTCAAAAACTTCTTTGGGATTTTCGATCCGCACCGTGATGTGGAGATTAGCATCAATGGAATACTCGTTCATAGAACTTCCGATATTGTTTTCAGGACGGACAAGGAGTCCACTAGTCTTGTGTGGTTCAATTACAGTCCGTGGGATATATCCTGGGGACAGTTGGATGGAGGGATCTGTCAAGTGACATTCACAATTGCTTTGTCCGATAAGTACAAAATCCTAAGTTGTGGGTTCCACCTAGTATACGATCAGGATGGTGATGGCGGCGATGATAGTGATGTGGATGATCATGAACCCTCAACAGCTGTCATGGCAGTTGATGATGTTACCAAAGTCAATATTGATCTTTCCTCGGGATCAAGAAGTACCCAAAGGAGGCCTCATGAGTGGCGAATTCAGGACTTTTCCAGGAGAGAGACAATTTTAAAAAGCTACCCGGATTATTTTAAGAAGGATTAGAATTACCATAATTATTCAAATAAAAATTTAGATATTTTCTCTTAAAGTAACGTTTTATAATTGTATAATTAAAACAAATAAGGGTCTTAGCTCTATGACTAATTGACTATAGTCTATACAGTATATCAATTACATAAATATTCTACCAAAATGCATATTGAATCATCAATTAATTTTACGAAAATCAATATCACTTAATCTAATCGAAATGCATATCAAAGTATTAATTCAATAAACAAATCAAAATGCATACCTCAAGTTGTGAATTGTGCAGCTTCTTTGAGCTTGCTAATGATTAAACGAATATATAGAGAGCCAAATTAGAAAAAAAAAATTTATAAAACATATTATAAAAAAGAAAAGAACAGAAAAACCGAAGATTAAAAATTTATGAGATTTTCTATTTAAACCTCCCACTTTTCTTAGTTCACCCCAATACTTAAATCATTAAGCTGTAAGTTTTATTATTGTGTAAAAAGACAAAAAAAGCCATCCAACTTAATACTTAACCCTAGTACATCTATACACACACCCCACACACCCCACCATTATTCATATTAAGTTTTACAAAAATACCAACTCCTCTACATCGTATTGTCAGAAACGTAGAACATTGACGAGCATGCCTCTTTAAAATATGCGTGAGAGCTGATGGAAAGACTTGTTGATTGTTTGGCTGTAATGATCTTATTCTCTTCCCTTTGTTGATTGCTTGGCCATTGATTGCTTTTGTTTTGTTTTTTTTTTAATACATGATGTTTTGGTAAAACTGTTCTCTTTCTCTAAAAAGTATTAAATTTCGAATTTGGGGTCCCATTTGTTTGTGTTTTTTTTTTTTGCTGGGAACAGTAATATTATTGTCACTTCCGGAATTCCAGTATGCATCTAAAATCATAATCCTGCTATTGTATTCGTATATGGATTAATTTGATTACAGGTTTTGTGGCGTGGCGTGGAGTAAAGACTAAGGCCCCGTTTGGGATTGCTTTTTTTTTTTCACCAAAAACCTGCTTCACTTTAAATTTAAGCAGTTTTAGGTGTTTGGTAAAAAGAAAATATCCCGATTATTTTAAAAGCAATGGCCTTTTGACAGCAGCTTTTAAAAGTAGGCTCTGGGTTATTTTTCAAAGCTGCTTTCAAAAGAAGCAGAGATGAACATTTAATGAATTTTTTTAATTCCCAAAATACCATCTTTCATTTTAAAAAATGACACCACCTCTACTTCCACATCCAACTCCACCACTTGCACCACCACATTCACTACCTCCACAACCACTGCCACCACCACAACCACTGCCACCACCACCACCACCACCACCACCAAATCCTCCTCCTCCTCATCCTCCACCACCACCATAGCCACCACCTCCTCCACCTCCTCCACCACCTCCACCACCTCCACCACCTCCACCACCACCTCCTCCTTCACCTCCACCTCCACCTCCACCTCCACAACCACCACCTCCTCCAAAACCTCCAAATCCACCACCACCACCACAACCACCACCTCCTCCAAAACCTCCAAATCCACCACCACCTCCACAACCAACATCACCACCACCACCACCACCACCACATCCTCCTCCTCCTCATCCTCCACCACCACCACCTCCACCACCTCCTCCACCACCTCCACCACCACCACCACAACTACCACCTCCTCCAAAACCTCCAAATCCACCACCACCTCCACAACCGCCATCCCCACCACCACCAACTCCACCTTCATCACCACCACCACCTCCACTCCATCACTACAACTACCACCACATGATTAGTACATAACACTTTTAACATCATGTCTATTTTAGTCATTATTCACAGTTACAACAATTTTATATTAAAATTTACCAAACATTTTTTACATTGCTTTTTGTACTAACAGCACTTAAAAATATTATTTACCTAACATGGAGTCGCTTTACTTTACAGCTAATTACTTTCAAAGCACAGCAGAATCAACTTTTTTTAAAAGTGACAGCAAACCCAAACTAGGCCTAAGGCTTTTAGCCAGGTTTTTAAACAAAAAAAAAAAATATATAATTTTCATTTCTTCTCCGTCTCCTTCGTCCCTCTCTTCCTCCATTCTCATTTCTTCTCTCATCTGTGTTGCTGAATTTTCCTTCCTTTTATTTTTATTTTTATTTTTTCCTTCCATCTACCTCCCTTCTCTCGCACTCTTCGTCTCCTTCTTTTCTTCTTCCATTCTCATTTCTTCCCCCATCTGCGTGGCCGAACTTTTCTTTTTTCCTTCCATCTCCCACCCTGTGTCAAGTTGATTACCAGTAAAAACTGTAAACAACCCGCAAAACGGGTGGAATATATCAGGCATCTCAATGATAAAAGGAAACCGACAACCATACGCCTACCTACCAGACACATCAACACATCAACACATGACGAAGATGTGGTATCACTGAAACAATAGAAAGCTTCTGCCTGAATTATTTTATGTTGACGAACATAATTTTTAATTTGATTTTTTTTAAAAGCAAAAGGAAGCTTAAAGTATACACCAAAAAGAAGAAAGCTGAAAGCTTTTAACCTTCCACCACCAAGAAGATGGAAAGGAAGAAGCTCTAAACTTTCAGAGAACACCACTTCTGTAAGCTTATTTTCCATATGAATACGACAACACTTGATCAGAAGAAGACTTTCCAAGTTCCCATTTGAAAATTAAACAGGGCAATCTCTCTGTTATGTTTCAGCAGCTTCCCTGTTTCTCACTTGATCATCATCCTCCTCCTCTTATTCAACACCTTAATTACCTTCTGATCTTTCTCTTCTCTTTGATATCATCAAGAACCCAATTAGCAGCAAACACCTTTCCAAAACAATAACCATGAAGAAACTCCTTCTCCCTCCTCTGCCTCTTTACCTCCTTTCCCTGTTTCTGCAAATCGCCACCCTACTCTCGCCACTCTCTTTACCTCCAGGTGGAGCTTTCTTCCACAAAACGTTAGCATTCAACTCAAATTTGTGAAAATAACGAACTACTCTACTCCAGACCTAGTTTACCAAACTGGCCGGTCCATGGGCAACATCCACACCAGAAACAAGAGCTACAACCTGACTTGGGAAGAAATGAGAATGGAGGAAGATAGGGACGAAGGAGATGGAGAAGAAATGAAAATTATATATATATTTTTTATAATTTCGTATTGATTTGACGATTATATCCCTGTATTTAACAGTTTTTTTAACAGAGGGACTATTTAAGAGCACCCATATTAACGTTAAGGACCATGAGTGATACAAAAATACTTTAAGGATGCAATCAAATAGTTTCACAAACGTCAGGGACGTTTTGTGATAAAAAGTACTTGCAGAAGACACCAATTGATTGAAAATACCCTTCAACTGACATCGACGGTAGCAAAAAGGTTGGACCCATGCCTGCCACATAGACAATTAAGGGAAATTTTGACAGCTGAAACTAGATTGTAAAAAATTAAAAATATTAGAGTACATGATTGTTAAAATTGAGAGTGCATGGACAAACATGCTTTAAGGGTGAGAGTTCAAGGTACAAAATTGAAATTAACCCAAAAATTAATAAAAAGGAGTTTTGTGAAAACAATATAAACCTTAATGGGTGTTGTGTGTAATTTCTAAAACCCCAAAAAGTTTTGTGAAAGTACCAAAAATCTCAGAGAGTGTTAGTGTAAATAACTCAATAAAAGAATAAAAAAGAACATTAGCACGTAAACTAAATTACAACATAAAAAATTTAAAGCCTCAAATATAAAGTCCAGGACATAGAGCCCCATTGTGAGAGAGAATACATTTTCCATCGAAGGTACCATGTACTGAAAGAAAAAGAGATACAAACCAACCTTAATAATAGTGACGAGGTCTTAGTCAAAAAGTAGACGTTCCATCATGTATAGAAAGAAAGCACATCTGGTAAAAAAAAAAGACAAGAAGTTGACTTGAAGGTTCCTTACCCTTTAATTCAACCAATTGTAGGTACCTTAGCATTACAAAGAAACTGCTTCAACTCACTATAACTAAATACCATAGAGATAGAGGAGTCAATATTGATGTGCGATTGAAATTATCCACGTCGATATTTTCTGATATTATCGATATATATGATATGTGTATGGATTTGTTCCAAAATATCATAAACCCGAAAAAAACGATAATATCCTCAATATTTCGTCGATATTATCAATATTTTAGTCCTAGGTTAGCTTAAGGTGTGGAATAATCCTTGTATAAAGTCAGCTTCAATGCTTAATGAAAATCATTATGGTCCAATACAAGAAGTTGCCTTGAAGGTTCCTTTTCTTTATGCTTTACTTACTTCATCACATTCACATCGTATATATAATGACATACCATTTACATTGGAAACCACCCATCAGTGTGAGTGTGAAGGAAAGCGTCTCAGTGATGATATAGCCTTCTTCTCCTCCATCTCCTTCTTCTTCTTCTTCTCCATTCACATCTCCATCAGTGTGAGTGGGAAGGAAAGCGTGTCAGTGATGAGTGAGCCTTCTCCTCCTGTGTCTCTTTCTCTTTCTTCTCCTTCTTCTCCTTCTTCTTTCACTCAATCAGGGCCATACGATGTGTTTTTGAGTTTTAGAGGTGAGGATACACGCAAAACTTTTACAGACCACTTATACACTGCTTTGGACCATCAGGGTATTCGCACCTTCATTGATGATGACCTTCCAAGAGGAGAAGAAATATCACCTCAACTTCTCAAAGCCATTGAAGACTCAAAGATTTCTGTCATCGTTTTCTCTGAAAACTATGCATCTTCAAGCTGGTGCATGGGAGAACTTGTTAAGATCCTTGAATGTAAAAAATCAAAGGGACAAATGGTTAGGCCAATTTTCTACAAGGTGGATCCCTCAGATGTACGACACCAAAGAAGTAGTTTTGGCCACGCATTTGCCCACCATGAACTCAAATTCAAGGATGACATGGAGAAAGTGCTGAAATGGAGGAGAGCTCTTACGGAGGCAGCAAATTTGTCTGGGACGCATTTAAAGGAGGACGAGTACGTACATAATTTCTAACCATTACATAATTGCATTTTTGAGGTGCCAATTAAACTTTATAATTAATTATACAATTAATACTAGAATCAAATCAATGACAAGTTGACAACTTTCTAGGTTTTTCCCTTTCTTGTAATATTTTCACACACTTCCTAGGAAAATCACAAACAAAGTTTGCTTTAGTAAAAAAAAGAAAATCTTCTAGCAACTTATCTCTATGTTTACATAAGGTTTTCTATATAAATATAATTATATATGAATCAACGTTGAATCTCTATCATATGTTTTTAAACTGGTAGGTATGAAGCTAAATTTATCGGTAAAGTCGTTGAAGAGATTTCAGTTCAACTGATCAACAAGACATATTTTGGTGGCCCAGCCTACAAAGTTGGATTAGAGTCTCGTGTAACAGATGTCAACAAGCTTTTAGGTGTTGATGGAAATGGTCGTTGCATGGTTGGCATATGGGGTATTCCTGGAATAGGCAAGACGACAATTGCTAAAGCGGTTTATAATTCAATTGCACGCAAGTTTGAAGGTATTTGTTTTCTGGCAGATGTTAGAGGAAAGTCATCAGTGTATGGACTAATCGAACTACAAAAGAATCTTCTTTGTCAGATCCTAGGAGACAAAAACTTCAACTTGATTACTCTTGATCAAGGAATAAATGTTATCAAGCAACGACTGAGACATAAGAGGATTCTCTTAACTCTTGATGATGTGAATCAGTTGGACCAGTTAAACAATTTAGCAGGAGACGTTGATTGGTTTGGTGAGGGCAGTAGAGTTATTGTAACGACAAGAGACAGAGGATTGCTAACACGTCATGGAATTGAGTTAATATATGAGGTGAAGAAATTAGCTTACCACGATGCACTTGAGCTTTTCAGTATGATGTCCTTCAAAAGAAAGGAGCCTCCAAATGATTATTTGGTACTCGCAAGGCGTGCTATAGCCTGTGCTCAATACCTTCCATTGGCTCTCACAATTTTAGGTTCACATCTACGTAATCAGAAGTTAGAGTATTGGAATTCTACATTACATAGTTATGAAGCTCGTCCTTTTGCAGAAATTCAGAAAATACTTAGAACAAGTTATGGTGGTTTGACCAATCGTGAGCAACAAGTTTTCCTTGACATTGCATTCTTTTTCAAGGGTAAAGATATGGACTATGTGATTCAAGCACTAAAATGTCACAAGCTTGACTCTCCTGAGAATTGTGTTCAAGAGCTCGTAGAGAATGCCATCATAACTATTGAAGACAATAGGATTTTGATGCACGACTTACTTGAACAAATGGGTAAGGATATAGTTCATGAAAAGTCTCCCAATGAGCCTGGTAGACGTAACAGATTGTGTTGTTATGAGGATGTGCACGAGGTTCTAACCGAAAATACTGTAAGTAGAATATGCATATGTATCTACTCATATTATTATATTCTAAGCAGTAGTTGTATTTTTATTGTATATATGATGGCCTTAATACTACAGGGGACGAATGAAGTTAAAGGCATCGTAGTAAATTTTCCCGAAGATGATGACATACCTTTGAATGCAGACAGCTTCTCAGGCATGAAAAACCTTGAAATTTTTATAAACAAGCATGGGACTCTTTCTGGAGATACCCTTAATTATCTCTCCAAAAACTTGAGAGTGATTGAGTGGAACAACTGTCAGTTGCAATATTTGCCATCAAATTTCCATCCAAAGGAACTTGTTGTATTCGATATGCGTTGGAGTCGCATCAGACAACTGGGGGAGGGGTTTAAGGTACTTTTAAGTTATATTCATCTATAATTATTTCCAAGAGTTTTGGTAAAGAAAAAACTTTTGTATATTAATTGTCTTTTGGAAGCTTATCATTTGATCTGTTGTTTTTTGGTCTCACAGAATTTGGCAAAGCTGACATCTCTAAATTTAAGAGACTGTGGATTCCTAGAAAAAATCCCTGACTTTTCCGGAATGGAAAACCTAAAGTACTTGGAGGTAACTGATTGTACAAGTTTAATTGAAGTTCATCCTTCTGTTGGATTTCTCGACAAGCTTGTTACATTGGATCTTTCACGATGCTCCAACCTTACGAATTTTCCACCAAGGATTTGTTTGAAATCTCTAGAGAAGATGATTCTTAGCGGTTGCAAAAGGCTTGAGAATTTCCCAGAAATTGTGGACAACATGGATTCCCTATGGTTATTGAATATCGAAGAAAGTGGCATAAGAGAATTACCTTCTTCAATTGCATATCTGAGTGGCCTCGAAGATTTAATCGCACATGATTGTGAGAACCTTACAACTTTATCATCCAGTTTTTATTATCTTAAAGATCTCTTTCTGTTTAATTGCAAATCACTGGAAAAAAATTCAACACTATCAAGTATATTTGAACAAGATCAGTTACCCAAGCTTCAGTATCTAGACTTGACTAATTCCCATAGACTATGCGCGCACAGCAGTGATTATTACCCGGCAAAGATGGAAAACTTTTGCAAAATCAGGTTCCTCTCTCTCTCTCTCTCTCTCTCTCTCTCTCTCTCTCAATGCCTGTTAATAGTGGTTAAGTTCATTGCTTAATCCTAACAAATCTGGATTCTTAACTACTAATAATGTTGCAGGAATCGTACGCGCATCCCTTTCATAATTATACTTCCTGGCAATGAAATTCCGAAGTGGTTCAGTTCTGTTTTAGAGATCCCCTCTTCCTGGTTTATTAAAATTCCTCGGAATTTAGTGTTGGAGAAGACAGGATTGGCCCTGTGTGTTGTTTATGAGCTTACGGGGGAAAACTTGTTCAAAAACTTTTTTGGTATTTTCGATCCGCACCGTTATGTGGAGATTAGCATCAATGGAATACTTGTCCAAAGAATTTCCGATATTTGTTTTAGTACGGACAAGGAGTCCACTAGTCATGTGTGGTTCAATTACAGTCCGTGGGATATATCCTGGGGACAGCTGAAGGGAGGGATCTGTCAAGTGACATTCACAATTGCTTTGGCCGATAAGCTCAAAATCCTAAGTTGTGGGATCCACCTAGTATACGATCAGAATGGTGATGGCGGCGATGATAGTGATGTGGATGATCATGAACCCTCACCAGCTGTCATGGCAGTTGATGATGATACCAAACTCAATATTGATCTTTCCTCGTCTTTGGGACCAAGAAGTACCCAAAAGATGCCTAATCAGTGGCGGATCCAGGACTTTTTCAGGAGAGAGGAAATTTTAAAAGGCTACCCGGATTATTTTAAGAAAGATTAGAACTACCATAATTATTCAAATAAAGATTTAGATATTTTCTCTTAAAGTACCGTTTCATAATTGTATAATTAAAACAAATAAAGGTCTTAGCTCTATGACTAATTGACTATAGTCTACACAGTATATCAATTACATAAATATTCTACCAAAATTCATATTGAATCATCCATTAATTTTACGAAAATCAATATCACTTAATCTAATTGAAATGCATATCAAAGTATCAATTCAATAAACAAATCAAAATGCATATTATATAGAGAGCCAAATCAGAAAAAAAATAATATTAAAAACATATTATAAAAAAGAAAAGAACAGAAAAACTGAAGATTTAAAAAAACCCTAGAACAAAACCATAAGGAAAGATTTTATTTTATTTTATTTAAAAGAAGCAAAGTGGCTTGAGTTCACCTTGTGGGTCTACAGCAAGCAATTCCACTCAAGGATTCCTCCTCGCCGCTGAACTTGGAATGCTATTGCATTCGTATATGGATTAATTTGATTACAGGTTTTGTGGCATGGCGTGGAGTAAAGACTAAGGCTTTTTGGCCAGGTTTTTAAATAAAAAAAATTAAGTGCGCTGCGCCTGCGAAGCACAACAGCGCATCAGCCAAATATAAGACATAACAGAGGCATTTTCTCAAACAGGCGGTGGGCACCTTCAACACAGATCAAAGGGGCAAACCCAGCCACCACAATGGCTTTTTCCGGCAAGGACAGGTGCAACTGCACCTTTTTACGCCTCTGTAGATCCCCCACTGCTCATGGAGCAATGGCTATGTTTGTGCCATATTCGGAAAATGGACCAAATTTGGTTTATTCTTTAAATAAAGTTGCATGTAGCTCAGGCCCAGTCTCTTCCTTACGAAATGAAAAGGTCATCGTCTCTCTCAGCAAGAAAGCAGGCACTACTACAAAAAGTGAAAAACACGACCAGAAAACAACGACGGTATAACAAAATACCGTTGTTGTGTTTAGAAAGACGACGGTAACAGAAAACCGTCGTGGATAAGTAACTTAAACACCTAAAAAATCGAGGTTCGCTTGGATGTTTTTAAAAAACAACGCACCCAACTAAAAAAGCATTGTTGTATTAAAAAGGTTTTCTTCAGAATTAAACTCTGACCCCAAAAATAACGACATCAGGTATGAAGCCACTGACGTAGAAAGTAAAGACAACGTTTCACAAAAACAGCCGCCGTGTTAACTCGTACATAAACACGACCAACTGTTCTTAGTCCGCGTCGTATAATAATACGGAATCCACGTCAGTATATTACAAAACAACGTCATATTAAATCAATGTACCACGACTCGAAAGATAAATTTATTGAATTATTATTTGAGAGTGTACTACGACGGTATCTACAACACTACTGTCGTATAGAGTAGTAGAGAACTACAACGATTTATATAGAAAACAGTCGTCACAGGAAAATTAAAATGAGATCCCAAGAGATATGAAATCTTACCAGTGAGATCTATGTTCCTGATCATAATTGAACCACCAATGTGAGAAAGACAATATTTTAAATATTTATGACGTATGTGTCTTTGTGTATTTGAGATACACCAAAACACATACATCGTTAACATCCAAATTATTGCCCCCAGAGAGGTGAGAGAGATCGACTTCATTTCAAGTTGGAACCCTAAGTGAGAATTGCAAGTGAAGGAACGCGTAAAAAGATCCAATTTATACAAATTATCTTTACTAACCACGGCGGTCCTTTTATAATTTTCGCTGTCTAATGTTAAAAACCATGATGGTTCCGACTACCATAGCATCATTTTAAAGACATACTAGGGTGGTTATTTAGAATATAGCGGGTGGTTGTTTCTACTAACCATGTCAGTTTCTTTAGTTATTGCGTCATTAATATTACTTTCCCACATCGTCTGTTGGCACTAAAACTGAACAGATAGAGATGAGTGCAACTTACAAGAGATGTGGACGATCTAGTAGATCGATTGAGTGATAGATGGAGATTCTTCCTGTCCTTGGATGCTGATCCTGAATAGAAGGAAGCTAAAACTCGTGAGGTCTATGGAACCGGTGTGGAACCAGCCTAAGACCCTCCGATGCCAAAGTAAGATTGTTTTCTAAGAGCTTTTGTTGTTGACAATATAATAGTATAAAAGTCAAGCTGAAAAGTCTTACCCCTGTATTGTAGTGAAGGGGCCTATTTATAAAGGGAGTTTTGGATGCTCTTAGTACTCACTTTCGATGTGGGACTCGTGAGAGGGCCTTGTGAGGTTGACACGAGTCCTTAGATATTTCGGGCGGGTGCTTCGAGGTTGATTCTGTAGAATAGGTAGTGGGTACCGATTGCAGACTGTGTTGGGCCTGTGGCGGCTGTTGGCAGCTTTGAGACAATGCCATCGGCAGCCGATGCCGATTGTTCGAGGCCTTGGGTACTTGGGTGAGATTCTAAGATCCACGCGTCGTTGTATGAGTGGAGGGTCAGATATGGTACAAACATCGTTATTTTTTTATACAACTATTCTTTCTGTGTACCGTCATCTTAAATTTGTATTGCTTTTTTAGATTTAATTTCTGGATTTTAGTAGCTTACGACGATAGATCAAGAAAATGAAAAGTACCGTCGTAATAATTAATTTTATACTACTAACTTTATCAGTGAACCATCGTCTTAGTTTTTATTTCTTTTAAGATTTATATATTGGATTTTGGTAGCCTAAGACGGTAGATCAACAAAATGACAAGAATTTCTTTTAAGATACACAAAGCACATACGCATCAAAATCGAAAAAATTTGCCTCTAAAATTTGACGATGGCAAGCTTTGAGAGAAGCAATTTTTCAGAAGTTGATGGTGTTTGTGTGTTTGTGTCTTTCAGATACACAAACACACAAACACACCAACATCCAAACTATTGCCTCCAAAGAGGTGAGAGAGAGCCAAGGCCCAGAAGAAGTTGGAACCCTAAGTGAAAACTGAAAGTGAAAAGACGAAATTTATACAAATAATCTTTAATAACCACGACGGTGATTTTATAAATACCGTCGTCTAACATTTCAAAACCACAGTGGTGTAGTCGTAAATAGCGCAGTATTAAATATATACCACTTCAGTAAAATTAAATTTCTGTCTTGTAACTATAAATAACCACGTCAGTTTCCTAAAACTAAAAGTCGTTGAATTTTAAAAAAACCACTGCAGTTCTCCATAAACAAGTGTCGTCGTAACGTATAATATCAGGGCATCAAAAGTAAACTCGTGCCGTGTAAAACCTAAATAACCAAGTCGGTTTTGGAATTCCAAAAGTCGTTTGGCTTTATTAATAACCATGTCGATTCCTACTTATTTGACTTCGTTTTAAGGACATACTAGGGCGGTTTTTAACAAAATCGTCGTGCTATTGAACTTTGGGAAAATATATAAACTTTTTCGTCACCTTACCTAAAGTTTTAAGTACTAAAGACAACGGTGAGTTTATACCAAGCGCAGTTGTAAATTCTAAACCACGTCGGTGCTTAATTTGTCGATGTCTAAATGAACTAGGACGACATTCGACGTTTTTTACAGTTGTTGTAAATGAATGCAACGTCGGTTATATACACGTGTCATTGCAAATTAATATGACTTTTATATTGTATTTAATTCCTAATATTCATAATAAAAAATTAAAAATATTGGGTTAATGGTGTAAAATACGACGGTCCAGTTAAAAAAATTGCAAAAGCAAATGTCTAAAAAATAACCAACATCGTATTTTACAAACGACGTGGAATGACAATGCAAAAGACCAAATAGAAATAAAAACCGCCATCATTTGAAAAAGAAAACACGTCGGTTAATTAAAATTAAATTACACGCGGCTAATAGATATATCAACAACGACGGTCGTGCAAATAATTCACGTCGTAGACGTAAGAACAACAAGATGAAACAGTGCTCCAACCGACGAATTTTAGGATAACACTACTTCCACCGATTAATAATTACAGTCGTCTAAAGAGGGAAATAAAGGCTACTCAGTTCCATTTAACTGTCGTGACAGCTCTTCTGCACGTCGGTTGGACTAAAACAGTTGACGTCTCAGAGAATACACACGTCAAAGAGAGTTATAAAAGCGATTTTTAAAAGGATAACCACATCAAGGACTATACAAAAACTGACGTGGTAAGAGACGTAACAACGTCGACAAGTTGGATTCTTGGGACATAGTAAAGAACTTAACCACGACCGATATTTTACATTAACCGCCGTTCAAGCAATAATCCACGGCGTTTCTTTTCCTCTTCACGTCGGTTAGGCTAAAACAATTGACGTCTCAGAGAATACACACGTCAAAGAGTGTTATAAAAGCGACTTTTAAAAGGCCAACCACGCCAAGGCCTATAAAAAAACCGACGTGGTAAGTTACGTTACAACGTCGATAAATTGGATTCTTGGGACATAGTAAAGTACTTAACCACGACCTATATTTTACATTAATAGCCGTTCATGGTTTAATCCACGGTGTTTCTTTTCCTGTTCACACAGTAAAAATCATTTTTAACGTCTGTGGGTAACCACAAGAGTCGTGGTTAGGAATTATTATGTCGGTTTTCAATAAAGGTGTGCCATGTTAAATCTTTTAGATGTTAGTGTTTTAAAATAAGCGTCGTCTAACTTTGTCCAAGGGGATTTTTTTACCATTTAAAAAAAAGACGTGGAAAACGTTTAACAAGTCGGTTATTTGCCATTGTTGTTTTATGTATCAAAATATGGCAGTCGATTTCACAACAGTTTGAAAACCTTCTAGACAACGGTGGATTCTCGTCGTCTATTTCAATTTTTGTAGTAGTGAGGTTGGATTATGGATGCCAAAACCAAGAGGAACCGTTTTCGAACTACATCTTCAGCTGCGGAAGGGCAACAAATCAAAGGAATACCCCTTGAAACCAGTGGTTCCATCTGAGATATCCCTCTCCTACCTATGAATCGACTCACAAGGGCAAATTAGCAGCTGACTTTGGGCAACACTCAAGTGTCATCCACCAGCCTTCACCGCCAGCTGTAAAGATCTTCTACCTATAAATATAAAGGTTCAACAGTAGCACAAGGGGACTCTCTCTCCAAAATCATATGCAACGTCTTGTAAACACTTGAACAAAACTTCAAGATTTCCAAATAGTCAACTTCTTACCCAGATAACTAGTTGACAATTCCTGCGTTTATCTTTTATTGCTCTGTCATCTCCATGGTATGATTCTTGTTTAAACAATCAGTTTAGTTTCTTCTAAATAGCATAAACCTGTGTAGATTGGATAGAGAAATCTCCAATCTCTTTAATATTGTAATTTATTTTCTAAAAGCAGCTAAATGGAGAAATCTTTGGCCTTCGATCAACTTGTTATTGTTCACCCGTTTCTATTTGTTTCCTGAGATGGTAGGGTAAAGTTCCCCATTAATTCAAAGACCATTGTTTGGTCAGTAAATTAACTTTCTTTACGTGTTTGAGCGTGCCACTGTTAGCAATTTTTCAATTCTAACAGACTTGAGAGTAAAAATAACTTGCGCCCCAAGCTATTTATTTTGATCAAACGATTGCGAATTTGGGTGAGGAATAACTCCCAAGTAAGTTCTTTTCTATGCCTTAGACTGGTAAGGACTTTTACAATTTTTCTCAGTGTGAAGACCGGTAGTTCTGGCCAGAATGAATGATGATAGATTGAACTAATTTCAGCTAGAACTCCCCTTTACAAGACTCAAAAAGGGAAAACTGACTATATAAAGACAAAGAGAGGGCTGTGCTTCCATTTCTGTCTGGTTAGTTGCCTCTGTTCTAGGCTGGACTGGGTATGTCTGTGCTGGACTGGACTCTGAACAGCTTCAACTGTTAGGCTTCGGCTGTAAATCGATACCAAAGCTTGAGTTTGGCAGAGCTTTAATCTATTTCAAGCCCTGGACGGCTTTTGAATGGGCAGAACTAGGACTCCTCCAGTCTGAAAGGGGCAGAAGTGGCTGGACTTGAGCTGGAAATGAGATGTAATACCTGCGCTGCTTAGCCGGGGCTCTTCATAAATTTGTTGAGGTTTTCGTATTTGAGAAAACTCAACCTCTGCTTGTCTTGGCTTTTGCTGAACCAAATTTGTAACGAGAGAAATCTCGTTATTGTTAAGTTGTGAACTGGGATTCAAATCAGAAGCAAGGATCTAACTACCTTTGCTGGGAGAAAATAAGATGATTCTGTAAGCTTGTTGAAAAGCTTTTGAGATTGAAGTACTCCAGACTCTGAGTCTGTTGGATCTTGTTTGGGATATTTGTGATCAAGTGATCATTTGAGTGTTTGTCTTTTGACTGAGTTTTTGGTTGTGTTCATTGATTGTCCTTTTATCTGTTCACCCTCTCTTGTATATATAAGGAATGTCCTTTTGAGAGTGGGCGGCAGATACTTACAAGATCTTTTTATTTTTTAATTGAAACAAACAGGGGTTTCATCCGTTTTTTGGCGAGTAAACACTCAACGATCAGTTCTTGAGGTGACTACTTCTGTATTTTTGATGGGGTGCCATGCCTGTTCTTTCATTTCAACTGCTTCTGCAAGAGTCTGGAGTTTTGAGATGGCTAGTTTCTCAGCTTTTGATCAGCTCCCTGTTTCCCGCCTATCTCCTTTTTATAAAAGCAGAGTCTGCTTATCCTTGAAAATGGTATTCCTCCAAAAATATCAGATTATCTTTAGATAAACTAAGCGGAATTTGATCTCCTGGCAGCAAAGCTACTCCAGAGGTGTTCTTTTTTATACCTGCTCCTATTCCATTTTCAATTTTAGCCGAGATTATTGACTTTTCCAAGTCAGTGATCACATGGGTCTGTTCCTTTTATGGTTTCTTTCTTTTTTAATCAAAAACTGTCAAGCCCGTTCCTTCTTTTGGTTCGAGCCTGTTTTGGCTTTCCTTGCGGCCCAGATTTCCTAACGTTTTTTGGGCTGGGCGTGCTAATGGGCTGAGAGCGCTAAAACAGGTGGGCTGCGAAATGACGTGGGCTTTTTGCTCTTGGTTTTGGCGTGCCAAATTTGGGCCCAAACAGTTATCATACTGGAGTTGGATAGAGAAATCTCCAACATCTGGAACCTTTTTCTTTTCGAAGTTTACTTAGTTGCACTTTAAATACTTGTCATTTACCTGCTTCATATCCTCTCTTCTAGTAATTTACTTTCCCACTTTTATATATTTGAATTTTTCATTGGACAGGCCCAGAATAAGGGTTTTTGGTCCGAATAGGGCTTCCCTAGCCCGAAAACAAGGGCTTTAGGCCCGAGTTATACCATCGGTCCCTAATTAATTAAATAATAGCCCAATCTAGGGTTACCGTGGTCTTGAATTAGGTTTCTAAACCCAATCAAGGGAACATTAACCTTAACATTGGTTTTTTTGTGTGGTTAAGTACTGTTCGCATTTACCAAGCCATAGACGCACGATTGGAAGAATATTGAAGTCTTCTTAATTGAGGCATAGAAAAGAACTCATCTGAGCCAGTACCCCCCCTGGAGCATAATGGCTTGATCAGAAGTCCAGAATAAGCACAAACCCATCAAATACAGCAGTCTACATTACATACACTAGGTCTATTGGGCTGGTTTCATCCCCAATAGTGGCACGCCTACAAAACCTATGAAAGAGGGCCAGAGGAAGCAACCCATCAGGGCCCAGCCCGTGCGTGCCCGCTCTTCTCAACTTGATCCAACTTTCAATTTTGACTGAAGATTGAAAGAGCCCTCTCGCAAGCCAGAAATCCAATCGGGGCATTGGTGTTGACTCGGCCTTTTCCTCTCTCCCGCTTCATTCCCAAAAGAATCATCAAGAAAGAAGAAGAAAGGGACCAACAGGCTACTACTAACGACGACGTTGATCATGAAGATAGCCTTCGAAAGCAAAGGCATATTGATATTGGTATTCAAGGGGAGCAACCATCCACTTCAAACGACAATCTATGATTTGTTTAGATGGGTACGTAATTTACTTTCGTCCAAATAATTAAATACTTTTTCTTTCTCGACACAAGTTTAACTTTTATTTATTTATTTTTGTATGTTGTTGTTCTAGAAATTGGCGTTCTCAAGATCGTGCTGCTTTTGGTTTCCAAAATTGATTGTTATTGAGTTGAGTTGAGTTGAGCTGAGTTGAGCTTGAGCTTGTAAAATAATAAGACATCTTTGTCAGGTCCTAGGCTGCACCCACCCGCGTACGTTCTCTTTCCCTCTCTCCTAGCTTCATGTGTTTCTGTTGTCCTCATTGAAGTAGGAGTGGAGTTATGGAACTCAGATTTGGAAATATGACTATGAAAGTTCAAATATTTTTACTGTTTCAAGCACCCATATATTATATATGCCGACATCGTGATGAATGTGAACGTTTGAAAATTTGTAATGCATGATCATTTTGTGAAGAGTAGTAGCGTTGTTGTTCCTTTAGAAAATTGTCTAGTGAATTCTAATGTTTGTTATGCAACAAACAATTCTCAAATTACTAGAAAAATAAAAAGATATCAGGATTTAAACTTTGAAAAACTTGCTTGTAAAAACTGAAGAATGTTTTGTAGGACTGGCCTGAGTTTTTTAGGGTCCAGGGCAAAAGTAAAGAATTAGGCCTCTTCCTACTCTCACTTTATTTAAATATTCTTTTATTTATTTGTTTATTATTACAAATATATTAAAATAAATCTATGTTAATTGTATCAACCAACGATGGATCCAAGGCCAAACTTACATGACAGTAACAGATATAAATAAACAAAATTCTATTTAACCCAAACACAAAATTATATCTAAGAGAAAACAGTAAAAACAGTTTATATGTGTAGGGGGCTTTTTCTTCTAGCAACTACAAATGGGTTGGGCTGCCGTAAGGTGCGAACTGATGAAGTTATCCCCTTGTGTTTGAGTTCGAAGATCAAGCCCCAAGAATGCTTTGAAAGGGTAGTGAAGCCTTAGGAAACACCTTGCCTATCTTTACCAATGAAAATAACAACTTACAGGTTGATTCTCTTGCTTGGCATGAGAGGCTTATGGCATGGAAGCAAAATTGTCATGAGTTTAGCACTGAAGAGAAAGCTGTGAGTTTCTGAGAAAAAGGGAAGGTATTAAGATAGGAGAGGAAGGGTTTGCAGGAAGGTTTGATGGAGAGGGATGAGAATGGATGGCACTACTACAAAAAAGGCAAAAGACGACGGGAATTCACCGTCGTGTATCAGGTTTTCAAACCATCGTAAAATCGACCGACATCTTTTCCAAAGTAAAACCACGACGGTAAATCACCGTCGTTGTAATAACAAACAACGTCATTAACAAATAACAACCGATGTCTGTATACTGAAAAATGAGCCACAAAATTGTCAACGATAAGAATAGACGTCCTATTTTATACAAAAATCGTCGTCTAAATAAATACAATACGTCTTTAAATACATAAAATACGACGGTAAATCACCGTCGTTGTAATAACAAACAACGTCATTAACAAATAACAACCGATGTCTGTATACTGAAAAATGAGCCAAAAAATTGTCAAGGATAAGAATAGACGATCTATTTTATACAAAAACCGTCGTCTAAATAAATACAATACGTCTTTAAATAAATAAAATACGACGTTATTAAGATATACTACGTCCCATCTATTTATATCACCGTCGTGAAATAATTTTTCCACTTCGTTTTTATACAAAAACCGTCGTGTAAATAAATACAATACGTCTTTAAAAAAATAAAATACGACGTTATTAAAACATACTACGTCCCATCTATTTATATCACTGTCGTAAAATAGTTTTTCCACTTTGTTTTTATACAAAAACCGTCGTGTAAATAAATACAATACGTCTTTAAATAAATACAATACGACGTTATTCATACATACTACGTCCCATCTATTTATATCACCGTCGTGAAATAATTTTTCCACTTCGCTTTTTTCATTAATATTGACGTGAAAATAGCGGTTAGAGTAATTACTTACGACACATGTATTTCTATAAACGACGTTATATTTAATAAACAACGTCGTCAACAACTAAAAGACAATCGTGTTTCAGACTTTATACGTCATCTTTAAACACAAAACCGTCGTCTAATATTTTTGAAACGGCACAAATTTCCATTCGATCGCCGTATAAATTTATATTAACGACGTGATCTGAAAATAAACGACGTGGAAAATATTTTAGGCTCATGACTTACGACATATTTATTTCTATAAACAACGTGGTATTTTATATACAACGTCGTCATCATTTAAAAGACAACCGTGTTTCTAATTTTATACGTCGTCTTTACCAAAATAATAGTCGTCTAATCTATCTGAGACGGCGAAGTTTGTCAGCCAATCGTCGTGGAAAATATTTTTAACGACATAAGAATTAAAAAAGAGACGCGGATATTCCCAAATAACATTGTTTTTTTAAAAGAACGACGTCCAATATCAGTTTATGTCGACAAATTTTCCTCTGGGTTTCAAATAACGTCGTGAATTGTTAATTTTTCACTTCGTTTATGACATAACAAGCGACGTGGTAAAATTATAAGACGACGATTTTTAAGTTGTTACGAACGAGTTCATGATCTAAGACGTCGTCTTTTGTAATGTTCAGGTTCGACACTACTACAAAAAACGAAATAGACGACGGTAATCCACCGTCGTGTATCATGGTTTACAACCGACGAGAAATCGACCGCCGTCTTTTCATACATGAAATAACGACGGCAAATAACCGACGTAGTTAATATAGTACACGACAGTAAAATACTAAAACCGACGTAGATTTCATACATAAAAGCTTAAAAAGGGCCCTTTCGACTATAATAGACGACGGTTTTAGTAAAACACAGACGTTGAAATAATGTTAAATGTCAAAAACAACTACAAAACCGACGTAAATATGCTTATCAACGTCTCTAAATACACAAAAACCGACGTGTAAAACTTAGAAACCGTCTTGGTTAATAAATACTACGTTCACTAAATGAAAAAACTGACGTCTTAAACATATAACATGACATATATTTACTTGAACAGACGTAAAAACAACAATAACCACGACCCTTTATATGACCACAGACGTTGAAAATGATTTTGACGGCTTGAACACAAAAAAAACGACGTGGTTAATATAGTACACGTCACAAAAGAACTAAAACCGACGTCGATTTGGTACATATACGAATAAAAAAGAGACCTTTCGACTATAATAGACGACGGTTGTATTAAAACACAGACGTTTAAATAATTTTAAATGTCAAAAACAACTAGTTGCATTCTCATACTCCTTCCGATACAAAATGCAGTCATTGGAACATGCGTGGATTTTCTCATAACTCATCCCTAAAGCAGACAAAGTCTTTTTTGCCTCGTACATAGAGGAAGGTAGTGTATTTCCTTCTGGAAGAAATTCTCCTTGAAGTATCAATAATTCTGTAAAGCAAACATCACTCATCCCATGTTTTGCTTTCAAATTATATAACTTCACCAAAGCCGACAACTTCGTGTACTTACTGCAACCAGGGTACAAGGGTTCATCGCCATCCCCAATCACATTGGCAAACTCATAAGGATCAGATCCAATATTGGCAAAATCATTATCATCCATCCCTAATTCTTCATAAACATAACTAAACCTACTTTGCTCATCTTCTTCCACATTTCTACTAGCATTGGTAGTCCATTCCCAAGGTTCTCCGTGCCATCTCCAAATCTTATAGCTTTGGTCAATTCCATTAAAGTATAAGTGTTCCCTTATAATTCCAACCCCAAACAATCGAATATTCCCACATTTAACACATGGACAACGAATCTCAGTTGTATTTCCAAGATTTTGTAACGCAAAATTCAAAAATCCTTCCACCCCTAACTCATATGCCTTCGATCTTCTATCCGCATGCATCCATGACTTATCCATCTCACACTCTATCAAATTCATATAAATATATATATATTAAAGTGGAAAGACCAGCAATGAAACACTACCTCATTCAAATAGCAGAGAACAAAATGAAAATTAAATATAAAACATGGAAAAGACGACGGTTTATAAAAATAATCGTCGTTTAATATACATTCCGACGACGGCATCTATAGTCACCGTCGTCATTAAGATACCCAAACCCAGAAATTTGAACGGTGTTCTGGTAGCCTAAAGACGACGTTTAATGGAGAAACAGTCGTCTTTAGGCTACCAGTTGCGGCTTAAAACGCAGACGACGGGAGTAAATGAACAACCGACGTATAATAAACATTTGGACGACGGTTTGATCCTTCAACCGTCGTCGTAGTTAAAAAAAAACAGCTTAAATCTCCCATCCCCATTCCTTTTCCAAGAACCCATGGCCAAACAAACATAAAAGAACCCAAACAGAGAACAATTAATACAAGATTGCAAACACCAAAACCCTAATATAGCTACCAACGAAAACATTTATGGATTTAAGAAGAGATTAGGGTTGTACTTACATGGATATTGAGAGAGAGCTGCGAGAATATAACAACTGCTTCAGAGAGAGCTTGGAAAATCTACGTACCCAATGCTTTGAGAGAGAGCTTGGAGAATCTACGTACCCAATGAGAGATCTTGGAGAATCTACGTACCAAATGCTTTGAGAGTGATCTTGGAGAATCTACGTATACCCAATGCTTTGAGAGAGAGCTGAGAGAATATAACAAAAGCTTGAGACAGAGCTGAGAGAATATAACAAATGCTTTGAGAGTGATCTTGGGACTAGAGTTGTACTTACATGGATATTGAGAGAGAGCTTGGAGAACGAAAACTTTCAGACAAATTTATGTTGAAGAGAGAGAATGAACTATTTGAGGGTTAAAGGGAAATTCTGAAAATTTTTGGTCGCGGTCAAAAAATTTTAAGTACCGCGTTTTTCAACCACGACGGTCAACACTTATAATGACGTCTAATAATTACTTACAACGGCGGTTATAATAAATTTCCGACGTTGTAAACACTAAAGACGTCGCTATTTTATAACTGACGTCGTCAACAGCGGGAGAAAACCGGCGTCGTTTCAAAAAACCCTAAACCCTAAACCCTAAATTTTAAAATAATTTTTAAAAAAGACACAAGTACGAGAAAAATGAACCGAAAATTGCTATGGATTCCTTACAACATTGCCTTCTACAATAGTAGGCTAAAATATGGATTTCATAATTTTGAATTTATGGGCACCAATGGATCACATAAACCTTAGGGTTATGTTATGTAAAGTATAAGGAGTACAATGCTTTGTCTCTAAATTTGTTTGAATTTTGTTATCATTTGAACTTTGAAAACTAAAATTACATTTTTCAGGCCTTAACGGGCAAGATATTGTCTCAATCAGTGCATAGAATTTGCCGATATATTTTTCGGATTTTGTTTTGAATATATTATTAATATTAGTAATTAAATACAATAAAAAAATATTTCCAAAATTATATTTTTTAAAGCTTTAGGATAGAGACAATATTCCAATGCTTGGTAGTTTTCAGTATAATTTTTGGATATAGTTATGAATTTAATATGGATTTAAATAAAATATAAAAGTCAATAACAATTAAATTAAAAATGACTTAGCCGACGTTGTATCCCTTTACAACGACTTTAAACATAATAAACCGACGTTGAAACTATATTTAAGAATATACACAGGATGAATTAATTATAAACCGTCGTTGTTATAGTATTAAACGTCATTTTAGTGTATGTAACGGACGTTGTTTAAATATATAAAGGCGGATATTTAATAATATCCGCCTTTGTATAGTATTATAACGTCGTTAAGGTTATACTAACCGACGTAGTATATGAATACAAATTCATTTATACAGGATGAATTAATTATATACCGTCGTTGTTATGTCTATTACACGTCATTTTGTTGTATATAACTGACGTTGTTTATTTATACAAAGGCGGATATTTAGAAATATCCGCCTTTGTATATTATTTAGACGTCGATAAGGTTATACTAACGGACGTAGTATATGAGTACAAATTCATTTATGCAGGATGAATTAATTATAAACCGTCGTTGTTTTGACTATTACACGTCGTTTTTAAGAATTACCGTCGATGTTAGATTTCCATTTACTGCAAGACGACCATTGTGTACACGTATGAGACGTGTAAATTAGAATCAGACGTCGGTGTTTGGGAACTAAACAAATTTTAAATATTTATGTACATTTTAAATAAACTAAATTAAACCTGAACATTGTTCATAAATATTTATCTACATCAATTATCCTTCGGTAATTGCTTGTTCACGAATTCTGCCCATTCATGCCTAACTTCATCAATATCCTCTTGTTTATACTGAAGTTTATCTTTTTTCTTGTCAAACTGCAAAATAAACCAAAAAACCGACGTGTTATAAGGATACAAACGACGGTTAAACAAAAATATGACGTAGTAAAATAAAGAAAGTATATCTAAAATGTTGCGTTTTACCTTCTTCTCGAAATTTAGGTCTGGATCATGAATTATATCTCTCATGAATCGCATCACGTAATAGCCACACTCTACACTTGTTGGTTGTTCAGGAGTGCCGTGTAGATTTTTCCAAATGGCCTGCTGTTTACGTGAATTTTTGTTTATATGAATGTTAAACATTTTAATTGACCTGTTACAAGAAAACAAAGGGTGTTAATGACAAAACAAAAAATTTAAATACAAATAGTAACCGTCGTGGTAAATCAGTCAAAACGACGGAGTTTTTTAAACCAAGACGTTATATTTTGTTTAAAACGGCAGTAAAACCTAACCGTCGTTGTGTAACGTTATAACGTCGGTAAGAGTAAAAAACGTCGTATGACAAAAAATTGAGCAGAAAAAATTAAAACGTTCTTAAATAAAACGCAAACGACGTGGTAGTTAAATTAAAACGACGTTTTTAAGAAAATACTGACGTGGTAGTTAAATTAAAACGTCGGTAATATCTTCCCGTCGTTATATTTTATAATAACGTCGGTATTAGTAAAAACCGTCGTTTATTTAAATACTTTATAGGAAAAATCATAAATCAAAAGAAATCAACTTACGTATTCACTATATTTTTCATTTCGTCGTCAACCATGCGTTTTGGCAGTGAATTCATGTAATAGGCAGTCTCCGTTAATGGTCTCACAATTACCATCACCCAATGACCCCTGCACATAATGATTCATATTAGAAAGAAAAATATTAGAAGCTCAGGAAAATACTTTAAATGGTACTAACCCTGGATTATAAGGGACCAAGAAAAATTGATTCCCATCTGCTGTATTCAGGCGGTTTGACAGGTTTTTTATTCGGTCTGATATTGATCCAGCTCCAGAGCTCACTAGCCCAGGGTCCACGAGGCCAACAAGGTTTACAAGATTTGCCATTTTTAAATAGTCAAATAGGAACCTAAATATATGAAAGTCAATTAAATGAGATTTTAATTTAAAAGAAAGGAAAATGTAAAACAAAATGGGATTAGGGAGAATTACCTCATGTATACTGATATCACTGTGGTTCCTATCTCAACCATGGAACCAAACTGCAAAACATCTTCAGTGAAGAGGAAGGTATCATGCTTAATGCCAAACACTTCCTTGGGCATGTGAATTGTTAGAGCCTCGTTACCATTAGGCAACAACTTGGTCTGGAAATGTTGGCATAAGGCTAAAAGAGGACGTGGCATGTCTAGCTTTGAGAGATCCTGTTTAAAGAAATTAATAAAGAAATATAAGTTAGTTTGTGTGTGAACTAAAATAAACGACTCTAACTAAACACAAAAAACAGACGTGGTATATAATATAAACGACGGTTTCTAGTTAATACTGACGGTGGAAAGGTTATACACGTCGGTAAATAGATAACCGTCGTTGTATTGAATTTATAACGTCGCTATTCTATAGAAAGGTCGTCTAATATAAATACAGTTAATGAAATCATGAAATAGACGACGGTTTATAAAAGCGTCGTGGTATTTAACGAAACACGACGTGTCTTGTAAGAAACAGACGTATATACCGTCGTTATTTTAAATTTTAACGTCGGCTATTAAAAGGAGCGACGTCTTTTTAAAATTTAAAAAGCAGAAATAGAAAATAGCAGAGATTTTACCGTGTCCTCTTTCTCTTTTGCAGCAGTATCAGCTTCAGGCTTCGGATCTTCTAATTCCAAAGCTAGGGGTCTGATATTAGTGGCCCCAGAGCAGCTTGCCTTATCAGACATTGGATTTTTTGGGCTTTGATCTTGAGGGGGTAAAATAATTGGAGGAATTGGAGTCCTTGGAGAAATTGGGGTTTGGAGCATCTGGCTGGGATCAAAATTAGGAACTAGTTGACGGATATATGCCAACAAAGCCTCCCTCTCTGCTCTGACTGCTTCCATTATAGTTTCCCTTGACTTCGCCTCAATCCTCAAGGTCTCTTCTCTGACTGCCTCCCTCACACTTTCCTTCAATTTGTCACCAAATTTCACTCTCTGCTGCTTCGGCAAATTGAAGAACTGAGTCGGGGTAACGCCAGCACCAGCTCCTCTGACTCTCCCACCATGCTCCGGGGTTCCCAAAGCCAGAGTCAAGATATCATTGCTCCCGGAGACAGTCAGAGTGCCTTCGGAGACTTGCTTTTGCAAATCATCCTAAAAGAGAGAAAGAGAGATTGTTAGAACCTGAGCAGGGTGTATGACAGATACATATACCGACGTTGTAAATTATAAACAACGACGGTGTTTATTAAATGACAGACGTGGTATTAATTTAAAACGTCTGTATATAAATACCGTCGTTGTTTATACTTTACAACGTCGGTATATAAAAATACGTCGTATATTCAAAATAAAACAGATTAAGACATAAATAAAAAACCGTCGTTGTATAATCATTCTAACGTCTAGAGAAGATAAAACCGTCGTAAGTTTTAATGAAGAAGTGAAAAAACTCGATTGAAATATGCATTCTTTTCCAGAAATTGTGCACCACAAAATTCAGTGAAATAGACAGAGAGAGGGAGAGTGTGTGCGTGAGTAAACTTAAAACAAAAATGCAGTTCATAGAATAATTTAATCCGTCGTATTAATTCTATCTAGATGTCTACTTTATTCAAAAACCGACGTCCTATTCACTTTTAAACGTCCGTAAATTAAGCCCGTCGTGGTGTTCACTTTATAACGTCGCTTATGTAAATATAAACGACGTCTATACCAAAATAAAACACTCTGTTTTTCAAATTTAGAACAGAGTTAGTGAGACTTACGATTAGTTTTGCCTTCTCGGCAGCCTTTGGATCAAGGATGTTTCCTGTTTTATCTTCTCTTGCTTTCTTCCACAGAACAGCTCGATCGATTTCTTGACCTTCGGGCATGGTTTCTACCAATTGGTCCGTCAAACCAACATACCCTTTTCTAGACAACCTATGGTTGTACTCCAATTTCTCCCTCCTCTCCTTCTGCTCAGCATGCTTAGCTTCAAAATCTGGGGTTAACCTTGAAGCTACGAAGGCATCCCATTGCGATTTATCTATGAACCTATAAAGCAATGGGATTTCTTTTAATTTCTCCTTGTCATGTGTGAATGGAAGGATATATTGCTTAGTTACGTTATACTTGAAATCCTTCCATTTTTTGGCGGCAGATGACAAGACCAAGTTCTTGTAACTATCCCCAATAACATAGGACATTTGAACAGCTTCCCAAATCTGCTCCTTCACGTCCTTGGGTAATTGTTTCCATTTCTTGTCCACAAGAGGGACTCTGGTGCTTGCCAAAACACCAATGTAAGACTGCATCTCAACAGCAGCCTCGCCATGTGGTTTGCCATCTTTATTGAACTCAACCACAGGCTTAACCTTCTCAATTTTCCTCTTCACAACACGGCTCATTGTGCTGATACCGCGGCCAGATTTTGGCTCCTCAACAAATGTGGCTGTGCTCGAGTCTTTCTCTGAGGTTGAGGAATATCTCATCCTCTTCGAGGGTTTTCTTTGAGTTGATTTTTCAACTTCCACTAAACCTGTTTTGGGTTCATCCCCTTGTGCCATTGAACCTGCTGTGGCCTTTGACGCTTCAGCTTCCTTGTTTTGAGATTTCGAAACCATTTTTGATTAATCTGCCAGAAAAACAACGTCGGTTATTAAAAATAAACGACGTAATAATACAAAACAACGACGGTAACACTAAAAAAGTGACGTCCTATTAAACGATCTCTTAGATCATGAATGAAAATAAGACGACGGTTTTATATATTTCATGACGTAAATGTGCATAAAATACGTCGGTTATTAACAATAACCGATGTGGTTTAAAATTACAAAACGAGTGTTCTTCTCTCACTAGACGACGGTTTTATCTTGTTTCCGACGTATTAATTGTCACACCATGATGGTTTTTAGCCACCGTCGGGCAGTTTGCATTACGGCCGTCGTGGTGTGTCCATTCCATCGTCGAAAACAAGACAGAACTGTCGTCTTTTGGCGTCGTGAGAGTATCTACTTATGTATTTAATCAAAACCAGTGAAAGATTTCTTCAATTTGACAGAATCTTGTTTCCAGACAACTACGGCATGCAAATGAAAAGTAAAAAAAGGGAAGAGAGTGAGAAAAAACCTTGAATAACACCGGCGTGCAAAGAAATGTTTCCTTCCGACGAAGACGAAGACCAAAATGGTGATTTGGACGATGAAGACGATGATTCAGACGATGATGCTAGGTCAGGTGACGAAAATGGTGATTTGGGAAATGAGAGGGAAACTACGATACTTTATCGGGAAGTGAAAACCGTAAAATATTAGGTCAGGTGACGAAAAGTTTATATATTTTCCCAGAGTTCAATACAATGACGTTGTCATTAAAAAACCGCCGTATTATTTAGTTATAACGACGGTAGAGAATTCATAAATGACGTGGTTATCACAACTGCCGAAAGACTTTTGGAATTCCGATGTGGTTATGACGGCGCTTTTTTTCTCGAAACTGACGTTGTACTTGTAATTTCAACGACTGTGTATTTTAATAAACCGACGTGATTACTTTGCGGTTCTGAAAACGACGTCGTTCTCTTTTGAATACGCGCCAAATGACTTTTGGATTTCCGACGTGGTTATGACGGCGCTTTGTTTCTCTAAACTGACGTTGTACTTATAAATTCAACGACTGTGTATTTTAATAAACCGACGTGGTTACTTTGGTTCTGTTCTCTTTTTAATACTCGCCAAATGACTTTTGGATTTCCGATGTAGTTATCTTTTTAATACGCGCGAAATGACTTTTGGATTTCCGATGTAGTTATATCTAAACTGACGTTGATTAGTCAAATATGACGTCGCTATGTATATTAGAACTGACGTGGATATTTACTCCATTTTGTTTAAATAGGATTTTTTTACGCGTTTTTTAACTCTCAGTTTTCAATTAGGGTTGCAGAAATTGTCTTTCTGAAAGCAAATGGGTTTGCAGAATGATTCCTCACAAGACCAAGCATGGGTTTGCTACATCCTCCTGTGTAGCAAGGGTGAAACCAGCTTGAGAACCCGCGTGGGTGTTCCTGATGCTCGCAGAGACGGACTCAGGTGGTGGCTGTAGCTGGGAGTGGGCTTGAGGTTCAGAATGAGTAGGTGGTGTCTATTCATTCTGAACCTCAAGCCCACTCCCAGCTTCACCCCAAAGGCACAACCCACAACAGGTTCTAAGGCTGGTTCCACCTTGCTACACAGGAGTTTTGAAGTTGATCACTGTGGAAAAGGGGACTACAATGTAACCAGGAATCGAGGAGTGAGCTTTTCACACTTTGTTGATTTTGATTTTCTGAAATTATTAGATATTCATCTGCATGTGGCTGTGCAGGAGCTTGAGAACAAGAGGAAGGAGAGGGCCCAGCTTGCATATGAGAGGAAGAAACAGTTGAACAAGCTGAGGGTGAAGGCAGAAAAGAAACCACGATGTATTTGCCAAATTTGTGTACATATATTGTGTAAATATTGATCAATATTTAACACGAAGAGATTTTGCCTTTTAAGATGAAAATGTTGTTGAGGATTGAGAATTAAATTTTGTTTTGTGTTAAGAAAGATATTACCAAAATAAAAGAAAAATTAATTAATTTTAAAAAGCTATAAACATAAGACGGCGGTTTACAGAGAGGGCAGACGTATAAATTGAAAAAATACGACGGTAATTTGAACTTAGGACGTGGTAAATAAAAACGACAGTAGTGTTGAAGGTACCGTCGTAGTATATTCCAAAATAATAAGTCGGCGGTTTACAGAGAATGCACCGTCGTAGTATACAGACGTTGATTCCACTATATTATACGACGTGGATTAAGAACAGTTGGTCGTGTTTAGTTAGGAGTTAACACGGCAGGTTTTTTGGTGAACTGTCGTCTTTATTTTCTACGTCAGTGTATTCATACCTGCTGTCGTTGTTTTTTGGTCAGATTTTAACTCTGAAGAAATCCTTTTTTAAAAACGACGGTTTTTTATTTGTATGCGTCGTCTTTTAAAAATATTGAACAGTAAATCACTTATCCACGACGGTTTTTTTTTATACCGTCGTCGATTTAAATACAACGACGGTTTTATGTTATGCCGTCGTCTTTTTCCATTTTTGTAGTAGTGCGATATCTCGACTGGAGTCGTGTTATTTGTAATTACATGTCGGCTCTTTATGCTTCTCCGACGTGATATCGTTAATAACTGTTTCACAATACCATCGTCTTTCTTCAATTTTACTTCGCTTTTAGACGTCGGTAAATACAATGCCGTCGTTGAATGCTCCAAAACATCGTTTTTTATTGACAATTTTATGAAAACAGACGTCTGTTTTTCACAGTTTTATGAGGACCGTCGTTTTATAATACTGAACCAGTATTTTATGTACTGATTGTTTTGTGGCCAAAACCTGCATAATGAAAGTGAAGAAAACACATTACAATTTATTACAAAATTAATGTCATACAGTAGTGCTGTTTAGGGCATAAGTAATTTCATAAATTACAAGAGCATCATTCAATCCATATATCTTCACACCCATCTCGAATATTTTGACTCCCAAACTCACCCACCAGTTCATCAAATGTGTCAACATTTGGCATCTCTCTAGTAAATGGCTCACACTCAATTCTCACATCACCTAAGACATCATCACCAATAACATCATTATATTCTCTATTAGGCATTGATAACACTACCGACCAACCATGATGCATTGGGTCGTCAACAAAAAAAACTTGTTTGACTTGAGAAGCCAAAACAAATTGGTCATTCCTATGTCCAATTTTACTCAAATCTACAAGGGTAAATCCAAGTTCGTCGACTACAAGGCCGGAAGTACTATCTATCCAATCACACCTAAAGACTGGGATTGTAAACTTTTGGTAGTCAAGGTCCCAAATTTCTTGAATGACACCATAAAAACCCATATTTGAGAGAATTGGGTTTTTATCCTTGGCACTAGCAACTTGCATGGTATGTGCAAGTAAATAAACTCCACTATACTATGGTAGTATTCTACAATTTATCCTCAATGTCCAAAAAGAAGGTTAGATAAAATATTTGGGAATAGGTTACCAATTAAATTTTATTTTTCACTTTTTATTGCACCCATTTTTGTGCTTACTTTGTTGTGGATCGACAAAAAAAAAAGAACCTTTGTAATGGAAATGATGGCTTTTATAGACCATATAACTTTTTAACTTTTAATTCCAAGGTAAAAGGTTAATGGATTTATTAAAAGATACATTGTCGGATGGATTCTTGGCTCTTTGAACTAACTTAAAAGACGTATTGACAGAATATTGACCACCCACCTTTGGAAAATGTTAGGCTTTGCAGAATTGCAGTTGGTACATGTTGTGACAGAGAAACCCTAGCCCTATCTTCCAAGACCCGACTTACAAGATTTACAAGGAAAAGGACTTTGATTAAGTTCTCATTGCTTTTTGAGTGCGAATGCCAAGTGGCTGTTTCAGAACCCACATATCCAAAAGGCCTCATCAGACTTTTAGGCCTCCCACCCAAGACTTTAAAAAATGACCTGCCCATATTGGATTTGGAAGGCCCTGTTTGGATCCACCTCTCTAACTTGTACTGTTTTGTACCCTTCTCCATTTCCTACATTCAATCAAACAATTGTTTTTATGGTATTAAGCCATTGTGTTGTGCATTAACAATTGTTTATCTCCTTCATTTCATAATTATATAAGCAAATTGCAAGAGAGATGCATGCCTAGAGCACATCGTCCATGGGGTGGCGCGGGGATTTATGTCCTAAACTTTTGACTTTTCTTGGGTCGTTTGCTAAAATCACAACAAAAAAGACACGACCTAATAAAATAACCAAAAAAGCTGCCAAACTTGTTAGGGGAGAGCCACACCACCTTGTCTTCTTGTTGAGATCTCCCTTTCTTTTTTGGGGACAAACGTATTGTACAGCCTTGAATAGACAATCTTAGGACTTTTAATGAGCACCATAATTTTTATAATTTCAAAAAAAAAAAAAATCAAGAACTAGGAGGCAATGAATCAAGTCTTATCTTGTGTGTAGATATAAACTAGATTGATAAAAATAATCCACAAATTTGAAATGGTTAAGTTTGTGAATGTTATGAACTTATGATTGATATTAGGCACATAGTTTGTAGACGAAGTGGTTAAGAACTATTATTCTACACTAATACTTGATGCACTTGTTCACCAATATGTCCATTGTCTCTTACTGTCGCTCAGCACAAGAGCCATGTGGAGCTAAAGCCAATGGCTCTCTTTGATAATCATGAACCCGACTGGCTTCATTGATTGTGCAGTCGGCGAATAAGAGGTCATCGTTCTTGAAAAACTGTGTGGCTGCTTTGGCAGATTGAATTGCCATTGTGTTTCTCATACCAAGTTTTAGCCAACTCACAGGACCAAACTTGGGCCTTAGCTCGGTTAGAGTCCGACGTGGCATATTGCCAAGGTCGAACATGTTGCCGAATATAAGTCATCCAGGTGGTCCAGGAGGAAGCAGATGGTGATGACCCAAGTTTTACCTCCATATGTTCAGCAAGAAGAACATAGCTGGTAACAAGAAGATGATGAAACACACATGAGAATTCCAAGAGTAACATCCATTATGTTGAAGAAATTCACCACTATGATACAAGTTTTTCTTCTATTATTGTGCAATTTGTTAGTACGAAAATTGTATTGGCATTTCCTAGACTCTAGCATAGGTTGGGAATTAGTGTGTGAATATTATTTACTAGAAGTTTTGGCGCAACACATTCAATCCCGGATTTTCGAAGCATGACTTGATCGATATGAAAAACTTGATTTTAGGTCAATCATGACATAATCATGAATTCACAATAGGATTCCTAATTGAAGTTATTTTCAATGCCATTGTGATTTAAGTTAAAATATTAGCGTTTCCTATAGTGACGTGTACGGTGCTCATCTCCTAATTATTAACTTGTTTTAGGAGATATTGTTTCTCCACAAAAGAGAGGTTGTTATTCATAATTGAATAGTATTTGGTCTCTTGTTTTGACGTCTTTCACTAGAGTCCATATTGGATTAAATTTGATAGTCATAATTGAAGAGTGTTTGTGGACTCTTGGATTTCCGTTTGACTAGGGAAAGTGAGTTTTGAATAAAAGAAGTGTACCTCTCTTTTGACAAAGATAGCTTTTGACATATTTGGATTTGAGTATATTGAATTTTCAAGAGAAAGTTACTGTGCGTATTTTTTCGATAAGTCATCAAGTGTTCCTTGTTTACTTGGTGATTTATCAAATCCTTTCATCATTCATATTGCATTCATATGCATGTCAGTGACTCATACGGTTGAGGACACCAAGACCGTTGTGGCGTTTATCCTTCAGCTAGCTTCAAGCAATCGTGACCAGTATTGCGTTCAACATAAAGAGCATCGAAGATCATCCCGTGACAGAAGTTGAGTTACAAAGAAGTCGGTAAACATTATCTAGATTGCGTCTAGGTTAAGTGTGTGAGTACTTCTTGTAATCGTCATTCTATAGTGGATTTGTTTTGGACTAAGGAGTCCCGTGGATTTTCCCCAGAGATGGGGTTTTACCACATAAAATATGCTTTGGCCTCCTTATCACTCTGGAAACAGATTTTGGCCCAACACTCCCCCCTTCCCCCTAGCCTCCTTGCTGGAAGTGCTCTTACACATTAATTGTACTCGGCGGCCCAACAACCTATTATAAAGGCCATCTATTGGGCCTAAGCCCACATTTAATTGTACTCAGTAGATTATAAAGGCCATCTATTGGGCCTAAGCCTACATTAATTGTACTAAGTGGCCCAACAACCTATTTACCACGCCCTTAAAACCTTGTCGTCCTCTACACCAAGAGAGATAGAGAGCGAGAGAGAGAGAGACAAAGCGAGCCGGGAGAGCGTCATGTGCGAAAGAGAGCTGTGCGAGAGGATGTCTGATCGGTAAGTTTTATTATGTCTTTTTAGGGTTCTGTTTTTGTTTCTGATTTTAGTGTTGATTTCTTTTCTAATTGATATATTATATTTAGGCTAGCTAGTGTCGTGGAAGATTTGCGAGTTGGCTTTGCTATCGGTGAAGCAATAGTACAAATGTGTGAATATGAGCGTTTTCAGTACGAACTCCTGGATCATAGGTCTGATCTCTCTTTGTGTTTAAATTTCTTTTGTTTATTTTTTAGGGTTTTGTTGCAAGTTGCTGTTTTCTGTGTTTTTTGTTATTAATTTCTTTTATTTATTTATTAATGTTTTTATTGCAGGTTGTTGTTTTCTGTTTTTTGTTATTCCTTTTTAGAATTGTTATATATTTCCTAAAGAAGTCAATGTCTGTTTAGCAGGCCAGATCCTGCCTCAGCAGCTGCACAACCTCAGCTTATGGATTTGCTGCACGATCATCGGTCCAATGCCCAATCTCGTGTCCACAATGCTACAACATTCCTTGCGGCCAAGTCGAGGCTTGACACAATGCTGCCCCCCAATAAGTCCATTGGGCAATTTGGCATTGCCTTGTATTTGCAGCCGCACCGCTTGGAGGAGTTTATTGATTTTCTGGAAGCTTGCATTTTTGTCTTTCTGTATTGTGGAATGCGTGTAGAGGCGTTTGTTCGGCTCTTTCAACATTTTGTTGATCGTCTTCGGTTCTGTGAGGTAATGTTAAATGTATATTATTTTACTAATATACTTAATTTTGCCCCTAAGTAATGTAGCCTCTTATGTATCTCTTGTTTTTATCTATTTGTTTGCAGGACAATTAAAGCCTGAGAGAGATTGATATTGTATTTCAGATAAGTAGTTCAGTGTTGTAAATTCTAAATTCTGGATTTTCAGCAGTTGCATATATTGTCACTAATGTGAATGTTATCATTAGATGTTGTATTGTGGATAAAGTTTAGTGTTCTAATTCTAAATTATGGAATTTCAATTGTTGCATATGCATTGTGACAGATGAGAATGTTATCATTAGATGTTGTATTGCGGATACGTAGTTTCGTGTTATAATTTCTAAATTATGGATTTTCAAATGTTGCATATGCATTGTGACAGATGTGAATGTTATCATTAGATGTTGTATTGTGGATAAGTTCAGTGTTCTAATTCTAAATTATGGGATTTTCAGTTGTTGCATATACATTGTCACAGATGTGAATGTTATCATTGGTTTATTGTCTAACTTGCTTATCAAGCTCGATTATACTGTAGCTATGGAGCTTCCTTGGACCAAACATTTTTTCAAATTCATACCACTTCCCTCATTTAGCATATATGTTAGAAAATAAGGTGTAGTATCCAGATTTATCTGTGCTAATATCTAAAAGGTTTCTTTCAAAAGCTCTTAATCATGTCCATCCTCTGTTGGTCTCGATTGCTCTGTTGATGTACGTGACAGTTTGGTCTCGATTGGTTTTGGGATGAATGAAATGAAAGTAGTTTTGATAGTGAGAGGCTTGTTAGAAGAGTTCAAGGTGATGAAGTTGGTGTTCTAGGATTAAGTTTCCCTTTGAGATGATGATCTTCTAGGATAAGTTGCCTTTTATAATGTTGGTGTTAGAGAAAATTGTTTTCTTTTAGAATTCCACTCTCTTGTAATAGATAATGAATTGACTTCCTTGATTGCTAACAAGTATATTAAAGATTGGATTCTTTCCGTCAAATGCATCAAATGTATGAGAAAGTTTTGTGTCCGTACTTGTTCCATGAGGATTTTGGAACAAACAGACATCAACCCAAGTAAAAAGATGGAGACCCAAAAAGTAACCACTCATTTGGGTGCACAAAAGATATTCAAACCAACAAAGCTGAGTTTTTTGCTTTCGTTTGTATAAATTATGAAGTGCAATCATTGGAAGAATGTGTAAAACGACTCAACTTGCATAATAAGTGATCATAGGAAATGAATCCAAATAAGCAGGAAAGGAGAAAAAGAAACAATGAAGCACAAAAATCTAGTTTTGTCTATTCCACGATGATTCTTAGAAGCTGCTATTTCTTTTACCAATTGTTCAAAGCTTTTGTAATAAGTAGCCTAGAAATTGCTCCTAATTTACAAAATACAACAATAACTATGATCCCAACATGACTACAGTTAGATTGAGAAGCATTCCTGTTATAGACTAGTTGACACCACATCTTACATAAGAATCAAATTACTGAAGATGAAAACTTTCAGCTTTTGTAGATGCAGCCAGTGACTCTGCCTCCTTTTAGTTTTTGTAATCTCGAGTTCCATTAGTGCGGGTGCGGCTCATAGAAAATCTAGGGGATAGATAAAAAGATATTACAACACAAACTATGCGCACCTGTTAGTAATCACATCAAACCTCAGTGAGCTTGTTTCGGGTTTTGCATTCTGTGAAACTCAACTATGAAGAACTTATAGCTGTAAAGATACTGCAGAGTGGAAGTAAACATAGTATCAGACTTCTGTATGATGGGTTCAAACTCCTACAAATCAGAAGCATGACATATATCAAACGACATCCATAACTACCAAAGATACAGAAAAGTCCAGATGATGCGCAGAGTAACAACTATAGTGATGTACTACCTTAACAACATAGTGTACAAATCGTTCTAGATCTAGACACCGCAACAGAAAATGCGCCCCCACAACTACCGATAGAGATAGAGCCGAGAGAGATTTCTGTGCGAGAGTGATTGCTGTGCGAAGATGTCTGATCTGTAAGTTTTACATTTCTTTTTAGGGTTCTGTTCTTGTATATGATTTTTTTGTTGCTTTCGATTTTAATTGGTACATTATATTTAGGCGAGCTAGTATGAGGCAAATCCTGCCAGAGACTGATTTCGATGAAACATATATGGATTATATAGCGAGGGAAGCGCAGCGTGTTTCTGACGACATCCGATCTAGGTTGTATCTTTATTTAAATTTAGTTTTTTTTTTTTAGGGTTTTGTTGCAGATTTTGTTATTTCATTTTTTGATTGTTATATATAAACTTAGAGTGTTAAAGAAGTCAATGTCTATTTAGGTGGTCAGATCCTGTAGCTGCAGCTGCTGCTCTTGATGAACGTTAGTCAGGTCACTTGGTTCGACCTGAGTTGCTGCGTTTGCTGTACAATCATCGGCTCAATGCCAAATATAGTGTCCATGATACTGCAACATTTCTTGCAGCCAAGTAGAGGCTTCATGCAATGCTGCCGCCAAATAAGTCTATTGGACATGTTGGATTTGCTTTGTGTTTGCAGCCTCGCGTCTTTCCTGGCTTGTAGGAGTTTATAGATTTTCAAGAAGCTTTCATTGCTGTAGTTTCACATTGTGGAGTGCGTGTGGAGACGTTTGTTCGCCTCTATAGGCATGATCTTAATTACCTTCGATTCTGTTAGGTAATGTTAAATGCATGTTCATATACTTATTTTGCCTCTAAGTAAGTGTAGCCTCATATTTATCTCTCTTTTTTAATCTATTTGTTGGCAAGACAATTGAAGTTTGAGAGAGAGAGAGAGAGAGAGAGAGAGAGAGAGAGAGAGAGAGAGATGTTTTGCGGATAAGTAGTTCAGTGAATTCAAATTTCTGGATTTTCAGTTGTTTCATATGCATTGTAACAGATGCGAATGTTATCATTAGTTGTTGCATTGTGGATAAGTTCAGTGTTCTAAATCTAAATTTCGGATTTTCAGTTGTTGCATACACATTGTGACAGATGTGAATGTTATCATTAGATGTTGTATTGTGGATAAAGTTCAATGTTTTAATTCTAAATTCTGGAATTTCAATTGTTGCATTTGCATAGTCAAAGATGTGAATGTTATCATTAGATGTTGTATTGCGGATGAGTAGTTCGGTGTTATAATTTCTAAATTCTGGATTTTCAAATGCTGCACATGCATTGTGATAGATGTGAATGTTTTCATTAGATGACTTGTTAAATGTATATTAATTTACTAATATACTTAATTTTGCCCCTAAGTAATGTAGCCTCTTATGTATCTCTTGTTTTCATTTGCAGGACAATTAAAGCCTGAGAGAGATTGATGTTGTATTTCAGATAAGTAGTTCAGTGTTATAAATTCTAAATTCTGGATTTTCAGCAGTTGCATATATTGTCACTAATGTGAATGTTATCATTAGATGTTGTATTGTGGATAAAGTTCAGTGTTCTAATTCTAAATTATGGAATTTCAATTGTTGCATATGCATTGTGACAATTGTGAATGTTATCATTAGATGTTGTATTGTCGATAAGTTCAGTGTTCTAATTCTAAATTATGGGATTTTCATTTGTTGCATATACATTGTCACAGATGTGAATGTTATCATTGGTTTATTGTCTAACGTGCTTATCAAGCTCGATTATACTGTAGCTATGGGGCTTCCTTGGACCAAACATTTTTTCAAATTCATACCACTTCCCTCATTTAGCATATATGTTAGAAAATAAGGTGTAGTATCCAGATTCATCTATGCTAATATCTAAAAGGTTTCTTTCAAAAGCTCTTAATCATGTCCATCCTCTGTTGGTCTCGATTGCTCTGTTGATGTACGTGACAGTTTGGTCTCGATTGGTTTTGGGATGAATGAAATGAAATTAGTTTTGATAATGAGAGGCTTGTTAGAAGAGTTCAAGGTGATGAAGTTGGTGTTCTAGGATTAAGTTTCCGTTTGAGATGATGATCTTCTAGGATAAGTTGCCTTTATAATTATGGTGTTAGAGAAAACTATTTTCTTTTAGAATTCCACTCTCTTGTAATAGATAATGAATTGAATTCCTTGATTGCTAACAAGTATATTAAAGATTGGATTCTTTCCGTCAAATGCATCAAACGTATGAGAAAGTTTTGTGTCCGTACTTGTTGCATGAGGATTTTGGAACAAACAGTCATCAACCCAAGTAAAAAGATGGAGACCCAAAAAGTAACCACTCATTTGGGTGCACAAAAGATATTCAAACCAACAAAGCTGAGTATTTTGGAACAAACAGTCATCAACCCAAGTAAAAAGATGGTGACCCAAAAAGTAACCACTCATTTGGGTGCACAAAAGATAATCAAACCAACAAAGCTGAGTATTTTGCTTTAGTTTGTATAAATTATGAAGTGCAATCATTGAAAGAATGTGTAAAACGACTCAAATTGCATAATAAGTGATCATAGGAAATGAATCCAAATAAGCAAGAAAGGAGAAAAAGAAACAATGAAGCACATAAATCCAGTTCTGTCTATTCCATGATGATTCTTAGAAGCTGCTATTTCTTTTATTGATTGTTCAAAGCTTTAGTAATAGATAGCCTAGAAATTGCTCCACATTTACAAATTTCGACACTAACTATGATCCCAACATGACTAGAATTGGATTGAGAAGCATTCCTGTTATAGACTAGTTGACACCACATCTTACATGAGAATCAAATTATTGAAGATGAAAACTTTCAGCTTTTGCAGATGCAGCCAGTGACTCTGCCTCCTTTTAGTTTTTGTAACCTCGAGTTCCATTAGTGCGGTGCAGTTCATAGAACATCTAGGGGATAGATAAAAAGATATTACAACACAAACCATGCGCACCTGTTAGTAATCAGGATGATACATCAAACCTCAGTAATGTGAGCTTGTTTCAGAGTTCTTGCGCATTATCATATTGTTCCGTATGCAAAGCATACTGCCATTTTGGTGAGGAAGAGGAGAGATTGGTAAGAGCAGTGGCGGATCCAGGATTCAAAAGTTAGGTAGTCTAAACTTACCTTAAAAACTCAACGGTACGAGTAAATTTCATTCAAAAAAATAAAAAGATACACCTACTCGGGAAGGACGTAGAGCCTTACCCTCGAATATTCATCTCTATACATAAATAAAAGCTTAACAAAACAAACTAAAAAAACCAAATTAATGCAGTGCAACACAAAACTAAGCTATTTAAATCTAAAACTAAATTAAACTATTAAAAAACTTAAGATGCATACATTTATTTTAGGAAAAAGCCAATAGAAGAAGATAATTAAAGAGGAGAGAATAAGAAGAATACTTGTTGGCCTTTGATATGAGAAGATGCTGTCAAGAGAGAATGTCCAGACTCAAGAAGAAGCTGCAAAGGAAAATCATTTGGGATTGTCGACTATTGCACGGCCGAATGGGAATTGGCTGCTTTCTTATATTGCCTCCCTTTTTTAAAAAAAAGTTTGACTGGGCCATATAACACATGTGGGTTTCTTTTAAGTTTGGGTAGGCATGGGTTCACACCATTACATGGGCTGGGTAAGAATAGCTTTACTTTCATATAGGTTTTTTTTTTTGGTGAAAAAATTTGGGGTAGGCAGCAGCCTACCCTGCCCTTGCTATAGGACCGCCACTGGGTAAGAGGGAAGGAGGAGAGTTCTTGTGCAATATCATACTGTCATCGGTAGGAATTTAAAAAATTACATGGCACATTCATGATACTAGATAAATTTGGACGGTCAAGAAGATAACAAATGTATAGGGCTCGTTCGGTAATGTTTTAAGGGGTTGTTTTCATTTTTAGAGAACAAAAATGAGGCAAAAACACGTTCGGTGGCCCAAAAACAGAAAACATTGAGAATGTTTTCATAAAATGAAAACAAGTTCATGTGTACTTGTAGAAAATAGAAAAAAGTTGTTTTCATTCTCATGGGAAACATTTTCATAAAAATAACTCACATATTATTATTTCAAATTGTACTACCAAACGCGTTTTCATTGTTTTTGTTTTTTGAAGATGTTTTCTATTAATCTACCAGACGCATTTTCATTTCCTGAAAATGCAAATTCGTTTTCTTATTTTCATTTTTTGAAAATATTTTAAGAAAACATTCTCCGAAAACGTTACCGAACGGGCCTATAGTCATGCATAGAAAAAATGAGTGGAATCGCGTGTTGACCATGCAAAAGGCCCAAATAATGAAATTCAACCAGCTCTAATGAACGCTGATTTTCTCTCCAGAGAAGCAGACAACATTTCACTTCTTTTGAGTTGTTGGTTAGAGTTCTCTAACTATATTTGCAAAATTCTTTTCAACATTTCACCTTCAACTCCAACTTGAAGGTGTCTGTTTTACATGTATGTATGTAATCTTGGGCCGTATCGTACACATTGGGTCTTGAGGTGGGCCAGTTTCCTAACAAACAAAACCGTCGTTCTGACCATATTAAGGGTCGTCACTCCGGCCATATTAAGGACCGTCGTTTCTACCGCAGACACAACCACGGCGCTCAGCCGAACGAATACGGCCGTATTGGAGTCATCATACCAGGTCCTCCCATCTTCGTCAAGCTGCCAGGCCATCTGGACCAGGCCAAACTGCCAAGTCATGGGAATCAGCAGAGGTAATGTTCTGGCTTTGGAAGGGCTGTAGCAGGGGCCATCCGGGCAGGAGTTGAAAGGAAGGCGCCAGAACGTTCGAGGCAAGAAGGAAGGTCACCAAGTGATGGAGAAATTTTCTCAGAATTAGAGAAAGAAGGCTAAGGAAGTTGGGGAGTTCAGAGTGAACTTTTGAAAGGGGTGAACTTAGGAATTTTTGGAGTATGAAGAAAACACGAAGCAGTTGGGGTTTTTGTACTCATAGCAAGGAGGTGTGATTCTCGCAAAACGAGACAGCCTGGCAAACGCGCCCAAGCACGTGAGATTATGTCAGAAATCTGACAGCCGACGATTCGATTAAAAAGGGAAATGATGGCTCGTGCGAATAAAGGGCGCAATGACGTGCTCAAAGTCCAGGGACCGTCGTTTCATTTGACGAGATGAAGTGACGCCCTGGGTGATGATGACCTGCGCGACGTGCCTAAAGCGCTAAATGCGCCGACTGACTGACTCATTTGATGCCCCGGTTGTCAATCACTTCAGAGGGGACGCAAAGGGTCCATCCCTTGGAATCCATTCGGCCCCCACCCATGCCGAGGCCGAAGAATCCAGGGATGTGGGGGCAATGTTTGTGCCTAATAAATCGCGGCCATGAATTGGCTGAGGGAACCCCTCTCCTCGGCCCCGTCTCTTTCTCGAGAAGTTAGAACGCATCGTTTTTGCCAGGTTGCTTGGTTTTCCAGAGAAACAGAAGAAAAGTGGCTAAGGCACGAACATCTCGGCCCCTATCGTAGGCCGAGGCCGTGGTCTAGCAATATCACGGCCAAAGACATTAAAGTCAGATCATCACGTGACAGCAGGGTCCCACGCCCCATTTAATGAAGCAAGACCTTTATTTATTGCAGCAAACCCACTGGCCAAGAATAAGCATTTAATGCACGAGGGAAGGTGGGAAGTGATTGGAGTCAGGATTTGATGACAGGGATCAGAATGATTAGACGCCAACATTCTCACAAAGCTCTTCGCAGCTTGAGAGTTTAGGTGACCCGTCACTAGAGCAATAAATGCGTCTCCACGGCCAGAAGAGCAGAACCCACGATCAGGGCGGCGGCCAAGATTCACCGGGATTCAGGGGGTCACACCACCATACTTCACGATCCCAAATGTCGATTGGACTACCCACTTGCGTTAATCAGGCTCCACCATGCAGGTTTTCAGCCTCGATTACCCCTCCATGGACTCTGCCTATAAATACAAGACTCAGGACCACTTTCAAAGGGTTCAAACACCAAACAAAAGCCTCCCACGAAGCAACTTATATTTTCTTGTAATGCACTTTCAATACTTTACTTGCTTTTCTAGGAGTAGTGATAGTCTGTAAGGAAATCCATTCATCAATATATCATACGACCCTTGATTTTCAAGGCGCCGGAGCACCATCCTTGTTGTCCGCTCATTCACCCCATATATCATACGACCGTCGTTCACTGAGCGGCGCGCCGGAGCACCGCCCTAAACCCACCATCAATACCACCACTCAACGGCCTTGTAGTTCAGGCCGTGAACCTAACAGCCGAGACTAGTTCCTCTCTCGGCTACAATCGTTCGATTAGAAGACAAATTCAGACAGGCGCACTATCTAAACACTTTCACCCACTTCACACATCTTGACGCACGGTAGACCGTGCTGGCACGCCCGCGCATAACCGCACCGCACCCAAAAGCAGGAAACCGCGTGTCAACGCATATCCCCTCGGCCCGGAACTCCCAGGCCGTGAGATTTGCGCGGCAGACAACCTGTACTCGAGTTGCCAGGTCGAGCCGGAAAAAGAATATCAGAATATCCTCATTAGCACTCTCGCTTCGCTCGGAGCTTGCACTGAACCCCTAATCACCCCTTTTATACAGCCACCCAGGTTCCACCCTCACGCTTCTTTGTCTTGAGACTCTTGACATATTCTGGTCACCTCCAAAGAACAAGGTTTGATGGCACATGTGGCAGCTACCATGCCTTTCAATACCGGAGCTTATCCGGAGTTTCCTCATCAATTTGAAATGCTTCCTCCACGAAAGCATCGATCCACACACCCCACCATTACGTGACGCAGTGAAAGTACTGAGTGACAGACCTTGCACCATGACTAGAATAGCCGAGAATTGTTCAAAGCTGCTATTTCTTTTACCGATTGTTCAAAGCTTTTGTAATAAGTAGCCTAGAATTGCTCCAGATTTACAAAATTCGACACTAACTATGATCCCAACATGACTAGAATTGAATTGAGAAGCATTCTTGTTACAGACTAATTGATCTTGCACAAGGTTAACAACCAAGCAGACCCAATTAGCAGGGGGGATTTCGCATGTTCCTCAACAGTAACCAAACTCAACATTAAGAAACAATAAGAAACAAAAGAAGGGGAGACTTCTACTCACAAAGTTTGGTTTGTCAGGGGCTACTAGATTCTCCTCAGAAACTGCAGCACAAGAAAATCAGTAAAAGCTTAGCTTACAAAAGGTATACATCTGACACATGACAATAGAAATCCAGGCACTTAAACAATTATGGTTCAGCATCTATGACAACAGCAGTGGAATAGAAACTTATATCTGAAAGGAATTGGGTCCAACAATTGAGTATTACCATATCCCACCAGAAGGTTGGGGTCTGCATGTACATCAACCAAAACCTGGAAAAGGATAAAGAAAAGATAATTAGAAATCATATTGCATGCAATGTTTGAGGATTCAGGAAATAGAAATAAAGGCAATCCTTGAGATTTCAAACTAAATACCATTGTTGCCCTCTCATCACTGTTCTTATTATTGATACTTAATTCACTTTAACATATCATAACAGAAGCATATGTCAAGGTGCACAATCAAGAAGGCTACAGACCAGGTTTCGAACCTGATAAATGGCTGATCAGAACCCCGAGACAAGTTTTCAACCTGTGTGCAGTTTCCATCCATGAACTTGATACTTCGTCTTGGACCACTATGATTTCCTGCTACAATCAAACTGGTTGTTTTTGGGAAGCACTGGACGCTTTTGTTCTTGAGATGCAAGAGTCGAAAGTGGAACCCAATTCAGTGACATTGATGTGTGTTCTACGTTCTTGCACAAAGAAGGGAGGTCTGTTCACTGCTTTGCTATTAGAAAGGGTGTAGACACTGACCTTGATTTTTTAGGATCAGCATTGTTCGAATTGTACTCCGAAATTGGGGGACTAAGAGAAAGTTCTTAATACAATTGGAGAGAGAAATGTTGTGTCATGGAATGGAACACTGTTATTTCAGGCTAACGTCAGAAAGGTTTGTTTGGAGAGGCATTGTTACTCTTTGTGCGTTTTGTAGGACTTTGGTTCTAGAGTGTGATAGAAGCTTTGGTTAGATTTGGTTCATTGATTTGATTGTATGCGATTGTTCACAAGGGATCAGTAATGGCATTGGCATGAATCTAATTCTAACTCGAGAGATCCTTACCGTTCTTCTTTTGCCTCTTTACAATAAAATAAAAATAGCCTCTTTTTGTATTTTTTGGGGAAGAGAAATCAAAAGAGACAATCCTTCTATCTCTCGTTGCTTTCGATCCGGAGACTATATTCCAAACCAAAAGGACTTGATTTAAAAAATACAGGAAATTAGCTCCCAAATAAAATAGGTAGATGATCATGTCAATCACCTCTTTTAGCCTTATTGCCTTGGGAACATTCACGGATACAAAATCAAAAAGGATGGAAGATTCAGTAAACACAACAGGCCCAGCAACATATTAACACAAGTGCTCAAATTTATATTCAAGTACTAACATGCGGTGAATTTCGTCAGAATGCATTATAAACGCAACAACCAGGGCACTTTCCTAAAACCATAGCTTTCATTCTTAACAAGTTTCAGATAACCTATGTTCCAAGAAAAAACAAAAAAACTCTAAAAATAAACCACTCTGAACTTCAGTTTATACACAATCCGGTCTTGTTGTTATGCCACATCTTGCCCCGAAGGATAGCGAAAAGAAACATTTACAAACTAAATATGTCCCATTACCCTAAAAAAACTTCACACCTTCGGGGGCAAGATGTAGCAAGATGTGGTAATGGAACATATTTAGTTTGATTAAAAGGTTCTTATCAAAAGAAACATTTACAAACTGAATATGTCCCATTATCAAAAGGCAAATAGACTCCTAGGATGATCAAGCCTCACATTCTCCGAGCCCTGAATGGATGATTGAGCTGCAGGAATAAGCATGGCCCTGTATGTTTCTGAGGATTGCCTCATAACCCTATCAAGGATGTGGTTGTGGTGGTCCGACTCCAGATAGTGATAAGTGGCATCCACAATATGCACAAGAATAGGCAACTCATAGCTGTCGTTGTCGGCCTCTTCAATGTAGTCAAGTATTCTTACAACAAGAGCTGGCTGTGGGACACCCATCCTGGAAAGATGATCAGCCAACACATGCGTCGATTTAGGCCTTGATGAAAATTGCTTGACATCATCACGCATAGGGACATAGAAAGTCCTCTCAGCAAGGAGGTGGTATGTAGAAGCATAAGGAAGTTCTACTGGACAATGCTCACCAGCAAAACAAAGGAAAACTCGAGTTATCTATTGAAAATCTGTACAGATTTTGAACCTGTCCCTGGGAATTGAGTCTAATGAGATTCTTACATCTTCTTTTTGATTCACACCAACTGATGATTTGAGTTTAAGGAGTGGTTGATAGAGAACCTGCGGATACCGAGAAGCATGGCCTTTCTAATCAATCATATATTTATAAGACTGCCAAACAAAACTAACAATGTGAAATTAAGGACTCAAAAGCAACTGTCTACTGATCTGAAAAGCTGGCATGAAATCTTGCAAGAGCTGAATTATCCTCCCCTGTTCTGTAAGTAATAATTTGTCTTCTGCGTTACTTAACACATAATTTTCATTGAAAATCAAGTGTGTTATTCCAAAAAGATTGTAATAGGAGTGGCGGACCTGTGCAGGCGCAAGGAGTCGCCGGAAAACTCCATGGAAGCTGCTGAAGTTGCACCTCTGCTCATGCGCCGAAGCTGTTTGATGAAAGTCCCCAAAGGGGCTGCTGTTCTGTCTTGCTGCTGCTGCTGCCCTCCTCCAGCGCGCGTCAATTTTTTTTTGCTCCTTCGACGTCAAAACGACGTCATTCCACTTATGTTTTTTTTAAAACCTGGCCAAAACGATCGTTTTGGCTCAGTTTAAAAATTAAAAAAAACTGAAAAAGAGGCACCAAAGCTGCTGCCCGATAACTCCCCATCCCCAAATGAGTTTTCACTCGTTTTTTCCATTTTCAAACAACACCCCACACACAACCCCCCATCTCTCTTTTTAATTTTATAGTTTTTTAGCAGTTCAGCTGTTTTTGCTGGCTTTCTTAGGCACCTTTTGTTTCTGGCTGCCTCCTAGCTGTTGACTATTGTCTCAAAAGTAATGTTGCTTTCGGTGACTTTGTTTATTTGAAAACCTATTGCTGCCTTATTGTATTGTTAATATTGGAGCACTAATGTTAGACAAAGTGAATTGGCAGAAGGTGGAAAGCAAAGTGCAAATATAGTATTTGGCATTGGCAGACAAAGTGAAATGGGAAGGATTTGCATGAGGGAGACAATCGTTCATGGTTGGACTTTGGCCTTTGGCCTTTTGGTTTGTTTGAAGAGCCAACTTCCTTGGTTATAAAAGAAGAAGCATGCAGCCAGCATTTGATAGAGGAGAAGTGTAGAGCTGCAGAGAGAGAAGTTAGCAGAGAAAGAAAAATAAGAGTTGGGCAGCAAATATTTGTTGTTGTCGTTGGTTATTTTTCCTTTTCTCTAAAATTGTACTCAATTTGTATTGTCCTTATATTCTTGAGTGTGTGAGCTTGGGTATATTTGGGGCTTGGGTTTATGAGTGTTAAACACTATTGTATTCTCTCATTCGATTATAGTGGAATACTCCGTCGTCTCCAAACTGGATGTAGGCATTGCCGAACCAGTATAAATCTTGGTGTTCTTGTTGGTGTTGTTTTGTGTTCATTATTTTATCTCCTGCCAGTTGTTAATTTTTCACTCGAAATTTGGTTGACGCTTCCGCACAACAAGTGGTATCAGAGCTCCAGTTTTCGACTGGGTTCGTAGGAGTGAAAAATTTGCTGGAGCTACAGTGGCGTGAATAGTGCTGTGCTACAGCGGCGAATAGTGCTGGTGCTACAGTGGTGAACAGTGACTGCTACAGTATCTGTGAACAGTGCCGAGTAGATGGCTGGAGATAAAGATGAATCTGGGAAGGAGAAGGAGTCGGCATCGTCTTCGTCGGCACCTACATCCAATAGACATCCGATCGCTACTACAAGGTTAGAGGTTGATAAATTCAATGGCTCTAATAGTTTTGGTATGTGGCAATGTGAAGTTATGGATGTGTTGTATCAACAAGAGTTGGACATGGTTCTGGAGGATAAACCAGAAGATATTGATAACAAGCAGTGGACGCGAATTAATCTTCATGCTTGTGCCACTATTCGATCGTTCCTTGATAAGGAGTTGAAATACCCATATATGAAGGAAACTTCTGCTAAGGAGTTTTGGACGAAATTGGAGGAGAAGTATATGACCAAGAGTGCAGAAAATCGGCTCTTCTTGAAAAAGCGACTCTTCCGATTTCAATATCGTTCAGGTATTTCTATGCACGAACACCTCAATGATTATAATAAAATACTTGCTGATTTAGCAAACCTTGATGTGAAAATTCCTGACGAGGATAAGGCACTATGTTTGTTAAATTCATTGCCTGATGATTATGATCATTTGACAACTACTTTGTTGTATGGAAAATCCGAGGTGAAACTTGAGGAGGTGTCTGCGGCGTTGGTGAATCATGAGTGTCGTAAGAAGGAATTGAAGACTCACAATTCACAAACCGAGGCACTTGTTGCAAGGGGTCGAACAGAGGAAAGAAAATCTGGGAAGCGGGGAAAATCTCATTCAAAGTCACGAGGGAAGTTTCCTGCTAAAGATGAATGTGCCTTTTGTCGCCAAAAGGGTCATTGGAAGAAAGACTGCCCCAAATTGAAGAACAAAGAGAAGGAGAAAGCGAGTTCTGAAGCAAATGTTGCAAAATCTGGAGATGATGATTTCGAGTTTGCTTTGGCTAGTTCATCTGCTGATGGTCACTCCGAGGAGTGGATTTTGGATTCAGGTTGCACCTATCATATGTGTCCCATTCGGGAATGGTTTTCTAGTTTCGAGGAGCTGGATGGTGGAGTTGTTTTGATGGGCAATAATAATGCTTGCAAAACACAAGGGATAGGCAAAATCTGTTTGAAGATGCATGATGGAACAGTCAGAGAATTGAGTGATGTTCGGTATGTACCGGATATGAAGAAGAATCTCATCTCATTGGGCGCTTTGGAATCCAAGGGTCTCAAGATCACCATGGAGGGTGGAGTTCTTAAAGCTGTGTACGGGGCACTGGTGGTGATGAAAGGTACAAGACGAAATAACTTGTATTTCTTGCAGGGGAGTACAGTTATTGGTGGAGCAGCTGTCACTGAAGCTGCTGACGCAGATGGCACAGACACTACGAGGCTATGGCATATGCGTCTTGGGCATGCTGGGGAAAAAGCGTTGCAAGGATTGGTGAAGCAAGGCTTATTGAAAGGTGCAAAGGCATGCAAATTAGAATTCTGTGAGCATTGTGTGTTGGGTAAGCAAACTAGAGTAAAATTTGGCACTGCTATTCACCACACTAAAGGCATTCTTGATTATGTTCACACTGATGTTTGGGGACCTTCCAAGAATGCATCTTGGGGAGGTAGCCATTATTTTGTCTCCTTTGTTGATGACTTCTCTAGAAGAATATGGGTGTACACCATGAAGCGTAAAGATGAAGTCTTGAAGATATTCCTGAAGTGGAAAAAGATGATTGAAACGCAAAGCGGTCGAAAGATCAAGACTCTCAGATCAGACAATGGAGGTGAATATAAGTCTGATCCTTTCTTGAAAGTTTGTCAAGATGAGGGTATTGTGAGGCACTTCACGGTTAGGGAGACACCGCAACAGAATGGGGTGGCGGAGCGCATGAACCGTACTTTGCTTGAGAAAGTCCGGTGTATGTTGTCTAATGCTGGTTTAGGCAAGGCGTTTTGGGCTGAGGCGATTACTTATGCAAGCCACCTTATTAATCGGTTGCCTGCTGCTGCGAACGAGGGCAAAACGCCCATGGAGGTATGGTCTGGTAAACCTTGTACTGATTACAAGTATTTACATATATTTGGTTGTCCTGCTTACTATCATGTCAGGGAAAGCAAGTTGGATCCAAGAGCAAAGAAAGCTCTATTTATGGGCTTTAGCACTGGCGTGAAGGGATACCGACTCTGGTGTTCAGATGAGAAGAAATTTGTTGTAAGCAGAGATGTGACTTTTGATGAGGCTGCTATGGTTAATCAGAACAAGCATGAAGGTGAAATTGAAGCAACCAAGACCATGAGTAGTTCAAAGCAGGTGGAGTTACTGAAGACTCCAGTTGTTCCAGTAAGGTCTGATGTTACAGACACTAGTCCTACAGTTGATTCTGATAATGAGGACGATGAAGAGGAGGCACCCACCCAAGAGCCTCCACAGCAACAGGATTTTATCGCAATCAGAAGACAGAGAAGGGAAATTCGGAAGCCTGCTCGGTTTACTGATATTGTGGCATATGCACTTCCCGTTATTGAAGATGATATTCCATCCGCCTACAAAGAAGCTGTTATGAGTTCAGAGAGCGTGGAGTGGAAGAAATCTATGGATGAGGAGATGAAATCTCTTCATAAAAATGAGACTTGGAAGCTGGTTCAGTTACCAAAGGGGAAGAAAGCAATTGGTTGTAAATGGGTGTATGCCAAGAAGATGGAATCTTTGGGAAAAGACAATGTAAGATTCAAAGCCAGATTGGTAGCTAAAGGCTATGCTCAGAAGGAAGGCATTGACTACAATGAGGTATTTTCTCCTGTAGTAAAACATTCTTCTATTCGTATTTTGTTGGCTTTGGTTGTGCAGTTTGACCTCGAGTTAGCTCAACTTGATGTCAAGACGGCGTTCTTACATGGTGATTTGGAGGAGGAAATTTATATGTCTCAGCCGGAAGGTTTTAAGGTTGCTGGCAAGGAAAATTGGGTTTGCAAATTGCAAAAATCATTGTATGGCTTGAAGCAGTCTCCAAGACAATGGTACAAGCGATTTGATAAGTTTATGATCGGGCATGAGTACACAAGAAGTCATTATGACCATTGTGTATACTTTCGCAAGCTACAAGATGGATCCTTCATTTATCTGCTTTTATATGTTGATGATATGTTGATAGCATGTAAAAGCAAAGTGGAGATTGAAAGGTTGAAGACTCAACTCAGTAATGAATTTGAGATGAAGGACTTGGGAGAAGCTCGGAAGATACTGGGTATGGAAATTGAAAGAGATAGAGCGAAGGGCAAGATCAGTCTGTGTCAGAAGCAGTATTTGAAGAAGGTACTACAACGTTTCGGGATGAATGAAAATTCAAAACCGGTTAGTACACCTCTTGCCCCTCATTTCAAACTTAGTGCTTCTATGTCTCCTAATACTGATGAGGAGAGTCATTACATGGCTCAAATTCCATATGCAAGTGCTGTTGGTAGTTTGATGTATGCTATGGTGTGTACTAGGCCTGATATTTCACAAGCTGTTAGTATTGTCAGTAGATATATGCATAATCCAGGAAAAGGACATTGGCAGGCTGTGAAATGGATTCTACGGTATATTCTGGGTACTGTGGATGTTGGTTTATTATTTCAGCAGGATAAAGTTAATGGTCAATGTGTTGTTGGATATGTAGATTCTGATTACGCAGGTGATTTGGATAAGCGTAGGTCCACTACAGGTTTTGTATTCACTATTGCTGGAGGTCCAGTGAGTTGGAGGTCGATTCTGCAATCTACAGTTGCCTTGTCGACTACTGAAGCAGAATACATGGCGGTAACAGAAGCTATAAAGGAAGCCATCTGGCTTCAAGGGTTGCTTGATGACTTGGGGGTTCAACAGGACCATGTGGATGTTTATTGCGACAGTCAGAGTGCTATTTATTTAGCAAAGAATCAAGTTCATCATGCACGTACGAAACACATTGACGTGAGGTTCCATTTTGTTCGTGAGATTATTGAAGAGGGAGATATTCTTCTTGAGAAGATTGGAACCACCAACAATCCTGCAGATATGTTGACGAAGCCAGTTTCGTTAGTCAAGTTTAAGCACTGCTTAGACTTGATTGGCATTTGTAAAATTTGTTGATTGCCCCGTGGGGGATTGGGAGACGACTATTGGGAGTTCTACTTCGATGGTTTTGAGCCAAGGTGGAGATTGTTGACTATTGTCTCAAAAGTAATGTTGCTTTCGGTGACTTTGTTTATTTGAAAACCTATTGCTGCCTTATTGTATTGTTAATATTGGAGCACTAATGTTAGACAAAGTGAATTGGCAGAAGGTGGAAAGCAAAGTGCAAATATAGTATTTGGCATTGGCAGACAAAGTGAAATGGGAAGGATTTGCATGAGGGAGACAATCGTTCATGGTTGGACTTTGGCCTTTGGCCTTTTGGTTTGTTTGAAGAGCCAACTTCCTTGGTTATAAAAGAAGAAGCATGCAGCCAGCATTTGATAGAGGAGAAGTGTAGAGCTGCAGAGAGAGAAGTTAGCAGAGAAAGAAAAATAAGAGTTGGGCAGCAAATATTTGTTGTTGTCGTTGGTTATTTTTCCTTTTCTCTAAAATTGTACTCAATTTGTATTGTCCTTATATTCTTGAGTGTGTGAGCTTGGGTATATTTGGGGCTTGGGTTTATGAGTGTTAAACACTATTGTATTCTCTCATTCGATTATAGTGGAATACTCCGTCGTCTCCAAACTGGATGTAGGCATTGCCGAACCAGTATAAATCTTGGTGTTCTTGTTGGTGTTGTTTTGTGTTCATTATTTTATCTCCTGCCAGTTGTTAATTTTTCACTCGAAATTTGGTTGACGCTTCCGCACAACACTAGCTTTGCGTGTGTTTCTTTTCTTTATGCTTCGTTTGGTTGTTGCGCTGGCCTGTTTTGGCTGTGTTTATGAAGATCTTGTTGCCCATTTTTTTTATATAAAAAAAACCCTAAATCCCCAGAACCCTAATCCTAGCAGACGACATCCTCATTGGTTAGTTTGAATAAATTAGGATTTTTTTAATTAGATTGTATATGCTTTAGTTATATCATATCTTAATAAATTGGATTAGTTTTTGTGTTTGTTAATTAATGAATATTCTTATACATTTTTTGTTTTATTAGTTGTTGGGAATTTATTTTGGTTAGTTTGAATAAATTAGGGGTTTTTGAATAGATTGTATCTGTTAGTTTGTATGCTTTAATTTGTATCTTGCTCATGGAATTTAAACATTAGTATTATTTAAATTATAAAGATATTTAGTTGTCTGTTTTTTTTTTTTTTAGCTTTTAGCTTTTAAGAATTGCACCTCCGCTGAAAAATTCCTGGGTCCGCCGCTTGCAGAGTGTTATGTTTAAAGCAATTAATTTTAATGGATGAGAATTCATATATTTCTACAATGACTGAAACGTATATGGATGCAAATTAGGCTTGACGTCTGGAACATGAGAAATCTTGGGCCATTTTGGGTCATCATTCTCTTTTCTCTAGTATGTTAAAGAAATAAACTAATTGCAACTGATGAATCTGAATGGAAGATCGACGTGAGTAATTTTCGTGATTATGAAAATAAACCAATGCAACTATGCACTTTTGATGTTTTAATGGGAAGCAGAGTAAGTAATTTGTCACATTTAACTCTTTAGTTCGAGACCACAAACCAAACGCAAGAAAAGTAATAACAGGAAGAGGAAGACAAACTAAACGCATAAACACAAAAACAAACACCATGTTTAACGTGGTTCACTCAAAGTTCGGTTACATCCACGGACAATAATGCCAATGATAATCCACTTAATCAAAAGAGTACAAGAGTATGACAAAAAAGAACAAATAGGTTCTCACCATCAAACTAAATTCATCTTTCTTCTCTCATCCCATTATTCCCTAGAGAAACCCAAATAGGTCGCTACATCTCTCTAAATTGGGGCCATGACTCCCACTAACTACTTCAACTATCTTTCTTCTAAGACAGGACGCAGGGTTGAGTAACTACGAGAAGTGCTTCTCTTAATTAAGCTGCACCTCTGGAAGTTGATTTGAAGCACTTTTCCTCATTAAACTGCACCACAACAAGTTGACCATGTGATGCAAAAATTATAAGAATATAACTCAGATTTGATGATGAGTGTCAAGAAAACAAATTAAAGGGATAGTAGTTTACCATTTTGTCCAGAACAATAAGTTCTAGACAAATAAATCAAGTTCGGCAAGATCATGCACAACATCGTGCATCTTGCATTTGGTAATAATGTACAAGTGAGTGATGGTTGTATATATTCTATTGGAATTTGGATTGTTTTGACCTAACCTAAGCAATGATTCAAATATTTTATTTTACTAAACTATTCATTTTCTGTATGGTAGTGGCACACGACAAGTTCTCTTATCTCATGCTCTTTATTACTAGAAAAATGAGAGAAGAAAAAAAACACAATTATCTTGTCTTCTAATCTCAAAATCCAAGCTTATGTAACTGTGGACAAAAAGTGATTAGCATAGTTAATTTTCTGTTAATAGATTGTTAAGGGTTATTTTTGTATTGAGTCATGTGACAAACAACAAGGCTATGAGTTGGAATTTTTGAATGAGTTAGCATGTCACCTATATGGTTCGTGTATTTGGGGTTGTTGCCGATTTGAGTAAGGAACAAAGGGTGCGTGACATGTGGCAACTACTCATACTTTTCTTAGTTTAATTTTTCATTACCAACTATGATTTAGGAGGATTTACTTTAGTTATTGCTATTGCAGTGCATGATTTTACTTTATATTACTCAGCAATATCCTGCAATTTGTTTATTATTGCAAGATTTGGTTACTAACAAATGTATCAGTAATTTATTTATTTCATGACTGGACTCAATGTGAAAATTATTTATTTACAATATAAAAATGGGAGTTTTTTTTTGTCCACTTACACTCCTTTATGGTTTTCAATACTTTTGTAATTACCATTAAAAGGGAGTGTAAGTGAACAAAAGAAAAGTGAGAAAATTAATTAGTAACAAAAAATTAGTGTAATAAGGCTAACGGAGTTTAGCTTAATGGAAAAAAACCTTGACTTGCAGACTAATAGTCTTAGATTCGAACTTCAATGACACATTGGTAGTGTGTTTGTGATAAACGCCCTCCTTATAATTTAGCCTATCATTTGTATTCTCTTGGGTTATAAGAAGTCATTTAACAGTTGAATAAGAATAACTAACCTAATCCTAAATGATTTACCTTGTTGATTTTACTCTGAGATATAGAAAGTAAAAGAATTCTGTATTGTTTAGGATTTGTAAATTTACTGGGGTAAGAATGCTTAACATTGCAAGTGAAGATAAGTATGCTTATTGGGCTGCTCTCCAACTCCAAGTCGAAAGTAGGACACGTAAAAGTGATCTCAGGTTGCAGTTTTTCTATTTGGGCCACATAAATGCCACTGATTCTGTAAGTTGTGGGCCGATCATTTTTTTTATCTTCTAACAAAAAACAGAAAAACCAGCAATTTTACAAAATTTAACCGACCAATTCTTAGTTTCATAGTGAAACTTTTTTTTAAACGTGAACATATAGATTGTTGAAGAATATAAGTCCCACATTAGAGACTTAACTAAATAAAATACAAATATAATAAATGGTTCTACTATTAAAAACACTGAGGCCTTTTGTGATAAAACTCCACATCTACTAGGCTTTGTAGGTGGTTAAGTTGGAGACTATCAATGTTACTAGTAGTGGGCTGCTAGCCCGTCTTACTGAAATTTAACATGGTATCAAAGCCAGGTTCCGATTATGTATGTATAATGCATGTATAAAAGGAGATTTTGAAGCAATTTGTAGATAAGTTTTATGTCAGGACTATATAAGCTAATAAGTTTGACGTGAGTAATTTTTGTGATTCTGCAAAAAACCCAATGCAAGTTGCAATTACACTTTTGATGTGTCAATGCCAAGCAGAGTAAGGAATTTGTCACATTTAATTTAACTCTCTAGTTCGAAACCACAAACCAAACGCAAGAAAAGTAAACACAAAATAAAACACCATATTTAACGTGGTTCACCCAAAGTTGGGCTACATCCACGGGTCACGATGTCAATGATAATTCACTTAATCAAAAGAAAAAGAGTACAAAGAGGATGACAAGAAAGAGCAAATAGGTTCTCACCATCAAACTAAATTTATCTCGCTTCTCTCATCCCATTATTCTCTATTGAAATAGAACCCCAAGTGGCAAGTACATCCAAAGGTCACTCATAAAAGCACTTCAACTATCTTTCTTCGACGAGACAGGACGCAGAGCTTGACTAGCCAGGAAAAGTATTCTCTACGAGAAGAGCTTCTCTTGGAAGTTGATGGAAAACAGTTTTCCTCATTAAACTGCACCACAACAACAAACAAGTTGACCCTGTGATGCAAAACTCATAAGAATATAACTCAAGATTTGATGATGAGTGCCGAGAAAACAAATTAAAGGGATAGTAGCTTACCATTTTGTCCAAAGCAATAAGTTCTAGACCACAGGCACATCGCATGCATGAGTTTCTTTTTCAATCCCGACTCTGCAATGCATGGTCAATACACCAAGACCAACTTAGCAAGAAATGTTCAAAATAACCTTCTACATTTCAAATAGTGGTAAAAGGCTTATAACTGAAGATTCCTTTACCTGAGTCTTGCAATAGTGGTAAATGACATGCTGTCGAATAAGACTAGGAACAGAGACCTTTGTTCTCTGTGATATGCAACCATGCAAGAGTCCATGACCTTAATTACAGAAACAAGAAAAAGGAAAATAGATCAACACCTTCCAGAAATAGTAATTTCCTTGCACTACATGTATAAATTATGATTGTTTTAGGATACTCTAACATATGTAAGTAAAAAAATCACTTCACCATCAACAAATGATATACCATTTATATAGCTGAAACCTGCATTATGAACCACACGTTGTACACAAAAGGTAAGACAGCATATGAGTATTGATTGCAGTATCTCCTTGCCTGTAAAAGAGAAAAATTAAAATTTGAAACAGAAAATTACAGATGTCGCAACGAGGACACCAAGGACTCATAAACACCTGCAATTATATAGATTGCCACAAAAACAAAGCAGTTCTTTGAAACTAATGACTAAAAGCTTCTGTTCGATGATCCAAAAAATTGGAATGAAATCACGCAAGAGCTGAAGTGTCTTGCCTGTTCTGTATGTATTAGTTTGTCTTCTATACTAGCAAACCTAATTTTCCTCAACAATCTTAAGTGTTATCCCACAAAGATTGTGAAAACACAATGTCATATTTAAAGCAATAAATTTTATTCTTCCATGATGCAAGAAAGTCTAAGATATTGAAACCAAACCACTAAAGAGTTGAATATATTCCTGCAATGTATAGTAATGTCAAATTTTTTTTTTTTTGGTATAGTAATGGTAAAACGACGACTCCTTTTTTCCTCTTTCTTTCTTTCTTTTTCTTCTTCTTTTGTGTTGTAATAGAGAAAAAACTTAATGGCCACTAAGTTAATTAACTATAAATGAAACGTACACTTGACTCTTGGAAATATGAGAAAATCTTTGCCACTTGACTTGGGTGGTTCTTCTCGGTGCATCTTTTTGTTTTGGGGACGTTTTTGGAGCCTTCAACTGCCGGTAGATACTTAACACTCGAGTAAATCCTCACAGATACAAATAGATAGTTCATCAACAGCTGCAAGGTTCCCTCATCACTCGAGTACATCCTCCAGATCATCAAATTTTTAAAAACAACTTCTAAGGACTCTTTAAACTTCAAATGGATGCTTGTCCCAAAAATCTGCAAATGAGTATCATCAATTTCATAAATAATACAGGTTCTTCAGAAATGGTTACACAAGAGGCGAAGAGAGGTGAAAGATACATCCAGTGGTAAGATGGAAGCATATAACAAAGGTTGATTAATACATGAAACAAACAAATTACAAAAGGCTGCTGCCAACGCAATTCTTATTGAAACAAAAGATATACCATTAAAGCATGAGCAAAGGTTAACATCAATTCTCTAATAATAATTCAAGCATACATAATTCTTAAGAAATAAGTAACTGACCAATGTAGGACAACAGGGGAAATAGATCTCAAGTACCTGCACCTTGGAATCTGAACAAGCTGCTATTTCTCCCACTTACGCACCTCTAACCCTCCACTGATTGAAGCAGATGCAAAATGAATGCTGATAAAAACCTGACCCAGAAAAGTATAAAAAGTTGAAATGATAACAAAACATATGAAGAATATATTACTGAAACCGATGTGTAAAATAAACTCACATTCGTGTAAGAGTATCAAACTAAAGTGCATTAAGAATGAGCAGAGGTTAGCATCTAATTACCGATAACATATCATGTGTACATAATCTTTTCTGAAACAGAGGGAATATCATACAAATGATCAAGGAGCCAAAAGCTTTTGTATGTTACTTCATAGAGTGCCAGTAACAGACAAGTAATGCTGGCACATCAGCCAACTATGTTAATCTGAGAATTCAAATCTCTGTCATTGCAAATCAAAGTCTGTTTTCATGATGCAAAACTAGTAGGCCAGCAGCAGCAATAAAATGTACAAGGAAAATACTGCTATAGATTTATGAGAGAGATAAAATCAGCAGTAATTGAATACAGTAGATTGCAAAGCTGGCAATGAAGAAATTGACTTTAAACTAGTTATCGCTAAGTCTCCCCTAAGAGCGTATAAATATAGTATTTTATTTACAAATGAAGGTAGAGTCAGAAATTTAGCAAGCTACAGATGAACACGTATAAAACACTTCAAAAGTAAACAATACTAAGCACAACATTGCTAGGGAAATGTATATATCTCAAATGATAAATAGGAGAATGATTTCTAAGAATAAATGTATTCTCCATGCTAGTAAAGTGATCTTATGATTATAAGATGTGAATGTACGATATGATTATTAGGGTAATTCTAATCAATCCCAGTCACCATTTTTTCTTCTTCTGCATTCATATCCAAAGAAATGAGTAAATAACAATGCAGGGAAAGGGAACTGAAGCGAAGTACCTGTACAAAGTTTGCACCTATTCCGCATCACCTATTCCGGAAGTGAAATCCAACAAATTGTGCCAAATTCAACTGATAGTAAATGCCATCAGTAACACAACATATATAGGAAGATGTGGAAAACATTAAGCAGAGGCTAGAGAAGAGCAGAAATCTCTGCTCTGAAAATATAGTTTAATGATTAATCTGATCAGAGAGGAACGTAATTAGTTAGAGAAGAAGAGTAGGCTCACTCTCAGAATCATCGCCACTTGAAAAAAAATGCTCGTAATAGGTTGGGTTACATCTTTGGAGTGGGAGTGGGTCAACTAATTAAAAAAGGTGTTTGGTCAATACTGAAGAAAAGAAAAGTGAGAAGGGAATCGAACAAACAATGAAGGATTTCTTTTGAGAATATAATTACCTGATATACATGGGATGTGAGAAATCTTGTGCCATTCTGGGCCGCTCAGGAGGGTGGATCTTCCCCCTAGACCGGGACATGTAACAAGTTTAGTGAGGCGTTGCATAACCTCAATGGCAGGAAGATACACCAGATTCTCACACGCCTTAATCCTCAGATGGGTAAGAGATATAAGGTTACCCCAACCACTCTGGAAGATTCTCCAAGCTGTCGAAATCCTTCATATACAAATCTTGTAGACAAGTGCAGTGTTGAAATTGTTGTCGAGGTAGAGACTTGAGCTTTGGCTACCCTGTGATCTTCAGCCATAACAAGCAAAGAACTAGCTCATACAAGATTACTACCACTGGCAGCCAACACATAATGGTCTGTATCAATATTATCTCATGATTCCTGCAAACCACCATATTTCATCCTTATCAGTTTGTGCTTGCCATGACACATCGTGGTTGATCAGCTTCACAAATTCATCTGATGGACACCTTCACCTACCTCATGCAAGGATCTATAGCAAATACATCCCCATCCCCTCTGGAAAAGAATCAAGTGGTGAGAATGAGGCAGATGAAAAATGCTGATCAAAACCTGACCCAAAAAAGTATAAAAAGTTGAAATGACAACAAAACTTATGAACATATTACTGAAACTGATATGTAAAATAAACTCACATTTGTGTATGCGCATCAAACTTCAGTGCATTGAGAATGAACAGGGGTTAGTATCTATGTAATGATAGTATATCATGTGTATATAATCTGTATTGAAACAGAAGGAATATCATCTATATATATAAAGCAAAAGTGTGAATACTTTTCTAATATACAAATAGGAGAATGATTTCTCAGAATAATCGTATTCTCCTCCGTGCTAGTAAAGTGATGTTATGATTAGATGGGAATGTATGATATGATTATTAGGGTAATTCTTTCTTTTTCTGCATTGATCTCCAAAGAAATGAGTAAATAACGATGCAGAGGAAAGGGAACTGAAGTGAAGTACCTGGACTAAGTTTGCACCTAATGCGCATTATTTGTTCTTCCAATTGCGTAAGATCCTTCTGCAAACCAACAACGTATATAGGAAGATATGGAAAACATTAAGCAGAGGCTAGAGAAGAGTAGAAAGCTCTGAAAATCTAGTTTAACTATTAATCTGATGAGAGAAGAAGAGCAGACTCACTTTTGTGCTCCAACTGTGCTAGCTGGTTTGTGACGGGATTGCATGGGTGGAATCATCATCATTAAAAAGATTCCGATGATTCTCATCCGTAAACTAATTAAAAACGTGTTCGGTCAATAATACTGAAGAAAATAAGGGAGATTCTTCAACAAGTATTTTATGTTAGAGGATTGGTTACATATTTCTAATCTCCATATTAAATCTACCAAGACATCTAATGAATGCAATCCGAGATTACAAATATGTACGCAATCCTTAACTTATACTTATTGGAGAATTAAGTGAGAAAAGGAATTGAATGATATCATTTGAGAATATTGTAATTACCATTTATACATGGGAGGTGAGAAATCTTGTGCCATTCTGGGCCGCTCTCGAGGGCGGATCTTCCCCCAAGACGGGGACATGTATTAATCACTAAATTTGTTAATTTGGTGAGGCGTTGCATAACTTCAACGGCAGGAAGAGACACCAGATTCTTACACTGACGGATAATCAGGGTGGTAAGAGATGCAAGGTTACCCAACCACTCTGGAAGAGCCTCCACACCATCGAAAGATTCAATCTCCAAAGATGATAGAGAAGTAGTCAAGTGTTGAATTTGTTGGGGCAGAGACTTGAGCTTAGGCCACCCTGTGATCTTTAGCGCTTGGATTTGCGATGGAAGCTCAAAATCAGGGAAACAATCGAGCTCCTTCGAAAACGCACCCATTCTCATATATTCTAAACTCGTCAGAGAGCGTAGCCCACTGGGTAGACTTGTCAATCCATTACAACCCCCAATAGACAAGTTATAGAGGGATGTGAGATTGTCTAAATTGGGAATAGCCTCTAGATTAGGGCATCTCTGTATACTCAACTCCTGAAGAGAGATGCAATATTCTAACCTGGTCGGCAAGCTTGATAATTTCTTACAATTCTCAATCTCCAAGTTGCGGAGACATGTCATGCCCTTGCCCTTGCCCAGGGTAATTGGAATGAACTTGAGACTAGAGCATCTCGTTATAATCAAGTCCTCGAGAAGAGGGAGTGTGGGAGCATCAGAGTCAGATTGTGAAAGTGGAATGGATGTTAGATTGGAGCACCTATCTATACTCAACCAACGAAGAGAGGTGCAATATTCCAACCCACTTGGCCAGCTTGATAATGCCTGACAATTGTCAATCAACAATTCACGAAGCCCAACCACTCTGTGTAAAGAAGGCATATACATGAGATTCTTACACTCCTTGATACTCAGGTGGGTAAGAGATGTAAGGTTACCCAACCACTCTGGAAGAGCCTCCACACCATCGAAAGATTCAATCTCCAAAGATGTTAAAGAAGTAGTCAAGTGTTGAATTTGTTGAGGCAGAGACTTGAGCTTAGGCCACCCTTTCATCACTAATCTTTGGATTTGTGATGGAAGCTCAAAATCAGGGAAAGAATCGAGCTCCTCCGAAAACGGACCCACTTTCATAGATTCTAAACGCGTAAGAGAGCGTAGCCCCGCTATTGGCAAATAGTTTAATTTCCCACAATTAAATATATGTAAAGAGGAAAGAGACTGCAACGTGGATACATCGAGATCTGCCAGAGATATCAAATTGTGGCATGACTCGATTCTCAACGTCTTAAGAGATGTGCAGGATGGTAGCCCAGTCGGTAGACTTGTCAATCCATTACATTTCTCGATATACAACTCCTGAAGAGAGATGCAATATTCTAAGCTAGTCGGCAAGCTTGATAATTTCGAACAAAACTGAATCTGCAACTTGCGGAGACATGGCATGCCCTTCCCCAGGGGAATTGGAATGAACTCGAGACTAGAGCAAAGCTCAATAGTCAAGTCCTCAAGGCAGGGAAACACCGTTACTTTCTCATCTGTTGGCAGTTCCTCCCATTTAATTAGAGCTGGGCACCATCTAATTGTTAAGCTTTTCAATGCTGGAAATAAAGTCTCTTTCTTCTTCATACTTGTAGCCGCACCGTTAACATGGTTATAACCATAAAACTCAACTCCCACACATTTAAGCTTAGGCATATCTTCCAAATGAACATGCCTAAGATTTGGTAAATGGCCAAGTGATGGGACTTGTTCGCATACTCCGCAATTACATAACCGAATCTCTGTCAAATTGAGTGGCAACGAACCACTCAACATCCATGATGCTAATTTAGAACCCATGAATCTGTGAATCTTTAAGATTTCTAACTCAGAGTTGGGTCGGAGGCCTTCTAGTACATCAATGTCTTTCTCGTTTCTGCCCCTGCCATAAGAGCCCCAGTCTAATGTCAACCTCCGTAGATTTGCTTTCCCAACTAAATTTGATGCCTCTGCTTGGCCTCCGTCCCTTGCATGTTCCAAACCTCCAATAATTAGTTGACCTTTTAATTGGTTTAAGCGACCCAGCTCGTCAATTCCACGATTACTTTCCTTGTCCAAAGTAAACCAAGGAGATATTGTTTGCAGATGTTCCAATCGTCCCATCCCAAATGGAACTGGCTTACCATATTCAAAATAAACATGCCTCAAGTTGATCAAATTTTCCATTTCCTTTGGAAACGTTACAAGATGCCTTGTATACTTCATTCTTAACGTCTGTAGGTTATAAAGCTTGCCAATAGACTTAGGGAGTTGTTTGATTTTTGTTTGAGAAATGTTCAAATACCTCAAATGTATCAAGACGCCAATTGAACTTGGCAGCTCCTCAATATCAGCCCCGTACAAATTTAAAACACGCAAAGCCTTAAAGCTTATAAGTAATGTATTATTACTAAGGGCTTGATACCCATTCACAAACAGTGACCGCTGTTTCTCAACATTTCTTTCGGAACTTTTGGAAGGATCCCATGCCACGTGTTGATTCTCAAGTTTATCTTCCATTTCAGATCTTGATACAAGCTCAGCAAGATCATGTACAAGATCGTGCATCTTGCAATGGGTTATAATACCAAAGGGATCCCTTCTAACATCTTGAAAGAGGGAGTTTTGCAACAGAATCGTAAAATATTCATCACCTATATCCTCCATATCTTTGTTAGGAGAAGGACAGAGAAATCCTTGAGCCATCCATAGCTGGATCAAGTCTTCCCTTTCCATTTCAAAATCTTTCTTGAACTTTGAGCAATATGCAAAACACTGTTTCAAATAAGGTGATTTCAAATGATCAAAACTCAACTTCAAAACCGACATAATTCTTTCATCTCCTTCTGGTAATTCCCATATCTTACTTTTTTGAATTTCCAACCATTCATCGATACTATATTTAGAACGCATCATGCTTCCCAAAACCTGTTGGTACATAAATTAGTGTATATATTAAAGATTAACTAGGTGACTTGGCTATAATATTAACAGGAAACATAATTTGGTTTTTCAATAAACTTAGTTGTATGTTACAAGTAAATGTTAACATTGCACCAAAAACTGGTATTTTGTTGGAATGTTTAATCCTTAGCCAATGTTCATGTGTGTAAATAGTAAATTTGGGTTTTCCCCTTCAAACAAATTTTTTCTTACCTACAACCCATCACCTTATTTTTCTATAAATAAAACCTAATTTTTTAAAGTAAAACCAGATGACTAGGATCTAGCTAAGCGAGTTACCTAATCAAGCTTAATGTGTTAAATGTTATATTTTTGGATTCCTGAAATACCCCTAATTACATGATATTCTTTTCAACAAATTATTTGCAATTCAATGCCAGTAATGGTGTTTCAATTTTGCATAAATTTAGAGATTGGGGGGTCTTTTTTTATTTTATATATAATTAAAGCTTTTTTTTAATGGAATATATAATTAAACAATGAGTAAATGATGTGTTTCCAAATTTGATTAGGTAGTTATTTCCTTTTACTTATATCAAAGTTTCAAATGTTTTAATTGTTATAGTTTGAAATTAATTTTTCAAAGAGAAAGACCACGTTTTGCTCTTTATAGGTTTTGATCCTTGTGTAACATCCCGACCCAAAAATTAAGACTATTCATTAATTTAATTTAATTAAAAATGGAATTTCCAATTTTGCCCTTGAAGTGGGGGCAAAAAGGTCAATTTTTATCCGGAGAGAGTTTGGGGCAACAAGTGGTATTTTTAGGAAGGTTATTCTGAGCCGAGTCCGTAGACACGCGGTAGGCTCGAATCGGATTTGAAACGAAGAAGTTATGATCGAAAAATCATTAAGGACCTAATTGAAATTATTTTAAAAATTTAAGTTGGATAAAATCAGATTTTCAGTTTTATTTCTCATTTCTCTCTCTCTCTCTCCCGTGCGTCTTTCTCTCTCCTCGACTCCATCGCTCTCCCTTTCTCTCTCTGCAACTCCGGCCACGCTGCACCACCGGTCACGAGACCGGACTCGATCGAACCGCCGTCGTCTCCTCTCTCTTTCCCAACCAGTCTCAGCCATCACCGTTCACTGTGCTCGCCGGATTTTGCAGAAAACCAGCCGGAATCGTCGCGGAATTTCAGGCCGTTCGTTCTCCGTCGTCCGGCCACCATTTCCGACGAGCTAGGTATGGTTTCTCATCTACTCTTCGTACTCTAGCTGGCTGATGGGTAGGTTTTAGCTGATTTTTAGTTTTGGAAACTCGAATTCGAACCCTAAGTTGCTGCCGGTTTTCAATCGTAATTTCCGGCCATTTTCTGGCCTTCACCCAAGAAGAAAAGTGACTCCAAATTAGGTGTTTTACCTAGATTAGGAGTTTGGAGCCAAGATTCTAAGATTTTCCGGTCACCGGAACAGTGACCAAGCCACCACGCGCTGCCGGCGCGTGGGGCGGCGCGTGGGCAATCCGACAGAGGTCACATTTTATCCTAGAATGATCCTTACGTTGTCACGAGCGCGTAGGAGTTTACGGATCTTAATTTGGATATCGTATGGACCTCGAACCAATTATACCTAATCTGTGATTTTTGGGTTTGGTGTGTTTGGACCGTTGGATCAAACCCAATTTCACGTATGTTATTCCTGGCATTCCTAGGATCGTATAGGTTTTCGCGGATCGTGAATCGGAGCCCCGGATGTTCCGATTCATTAACTTAAAGTTTTGACCGTCCGATTGACCGAGTGTCTTCCGAGACTTATACAGCGTTTGGAACCTTTAATTGGACCTTAGGGACGTCTCGATCCTTGTATTTAAGAGAAACCCGGGAAATTAGGATTTTACTTTAAAGTCTCATTTTTGAAGAGTTGGATTTTAATACCATGTTCGTATTTTGAAATAGGTAATCCGACTCCGCCTTCAAAGCAGGCAGGACCCTCCCGGGGTCACGCAGCTTGGGATTACTTGTGAGTGGACTTTGTTTTCAATAAATAGCATGATTTTTATGATGAAATTTCTATGCATAAGGATTTAAAGGGTTATGAAATTTACCTTATACTTAAAGTTTGAAACCATTTGTTGTTGGTAAAGAATTTGGGATATATTTGGGGTTTTGGATATATTCAAGTACCTTGAATTTTATGTATATGCTATTTTGGGAAAGTATTATATTGGTAGAGTATTTGTGGGGGGTACTTGAGATATGGTTATGAGGCATGGAAAGATGCGAGAGTAGAAAGTCTGTTTGGAGTGCTATATGCACTACCCTGTGTACCTCCCCTGGATTCGAAATGTGATTATGGAAATGTGAAATGTTTGGAAATGTAAGTAACCGGGGCATCCTTGACGGGATGTTGACCGTAGACCCTTGGTTGGGTAGTCTGCGCGCGTAGGACGGTTCTAGGCGTACGGGTCTTGAGGATTCGTCCGTACGTGCTAGGTTAGAGTATCAGTCCCCCAGTTGGACGACTCATCCCTAGCCACATGGACATTTGAGGGCCGGATAAGTGTGAGCTAGCCAAACAATCCCCTGTTGGATTGTTTCCCCGGTACAACACATCGTATACCTATACTATGTCTCTACTATATATTTATATATATATATAGTTATGCATTTGTTCTTGTTTTTAAGCGAGGATACTTCCCCGCTTGTCGTGCCGGTGGGCACGGGTTTCGAGAGTTTGATTTGAGATTTTTAAGGAAAGGTTTGGGTGGGTAAATTGGTAAGTTTCACTGGATTTCGGAATTAGCTCGGGTTTGAGCAAACTATTTATATATGTATATGGTGGATTTAATGCATTGTTTTCATGCATGGTTTTCTAACAGTGGGGTTATATTATTTTGGTTTTAAGTGAACTAAACTTTGTTTTGTCCACTCACAATTTTCTGTTTTTCGCCCCACAGCCAGTAGTTGACTGGAACGAGCTGCAGTGCCGTGTTTTGTACCCTGCTATCACGAGCCGCAGTACTTGAGCTTGCCTCGGAGCCTCAGTGCTATGTAAATTCTGAATACTTCATTTTTGCTTGTTTGTTGTACTCGGTAGACTTGCTCTGTTATTGCCCTGTTAGGATTTGGTATTTTGAGGCCGGAGGCCATGGTTTGTAACACTATACTTTGTGTAATGCATGCTGGCTGTTGGGTTGTAAATATCTGTTTTCTTGACAGGTTTGAAATTTGGGATTTATCCTGTTTACAGGGGAGACTCTGCCAAAATTTTGGTAGGAAGTCTCGGGTTTTAGTAAGTGGGCCCGGCATATGCGGAATGCCGGATTTAAAGGCGGGATCCGTCCCGGGTTCCGAGGAAATCCGGGGCGGGTCCTGTCACCTTGTGTTTTAGGTACATTAATATGGGTTAAATAATGTACCTATATATATATGTAACATTTAGTATTTTCTTAGTACATACCTATTATTTTTGTAACATTTAACATTTAGTAATGTACCTTATATATAAATTTTACATATTAGGCTGAGAATGTACCTATTAAATTACCTATACTTTTTAAGTACATATGCCTAATCATTGTACTTGCAAATATTGATAAAGTAGCATACATGTAAATATAGGTAAATTAACACGCATTCAAACGATAGGTAAAAAAATGACATCAAATGTAGGTCAATTAAACACGCATACATATATATGTAGGTAAAAAAATTAACACGCATACATATATATATATGCATGCAAGTTGGTCTACGTTTACATGAATTGTAGGTAAAAAAATTTACATGTACAATTGTAAGATGAAACACTGAGTAACTGTCAAACTTGATGCTCCATCAAAACTTGGTGCACTAATTTAACCTCAATATTAATATTTTCCCACACACTTTATTTTCTCACTCACTATGCAAATTTGAAAAAACACAATCATATCTTTCCACTCATCATTATTCCTAAAATACCCTTTAATTATTAATTCAAACAAATTCATCTTAGGAAAAGTATCGATATTCTGAATGATAAAATCTATTGTTGAAATTTTTTCCTCATATTTCTTTACTTCCTAACGGAATGCTTCTAGTTGATTTCCGGCTTGTGATATGAATGATGTTTTGAATTTGTTAATGGCACTTGATCAGAACTACAGATGCTTTGATATGCTAAAATGCGATTAAAAAACATGAATTTGTCAGCATGTGTGGTCTCCCTTGTTAATGGCACAGCTAAGGCAAGCAATTGCTGATTCTGAAGCAGAACTAGCATAAATTTGTTTTGCAACGGGAGCGACTAGTACATATTAGACATGTCATGAAGCCACTGTGGCATCGATTTCTTTCCAAAAGGAAATAAATAATGTGCAAAGGTTTTTTTCCCTAAGTCCTTAGAAGTCATTTTACAAAGGGGTAAATTTATCGTTAAATATTTGAAGATAAGGTGGGTGAGGAAATAAGACAAAGGGGTGGAAATAACAACACTAATCATTGCCAAACCTGGTCTCACAATTCACGAAAATATTGCTTATTGATGTGGTAATTCACTAAACCTTGCTTCTATATTTTGAGTTATCACAAGCTAATAAGTTGATATGATGGAATATAGTTATTTATTCGTACATAGACGATTTTAAACTGTGATTGAAGTAAGTTTACGGTTTATTTAACCCCTTTAAATGCATACATCTGATGTGGTAAGAAATGTAAAGAAAAATTGCTACACTTAAGCCTATGGCCTCGAAATATGAATGCAAAGATTTGCTCACTTTTGACAAAATCCTATGAAAAGGAGATAAGACGGCAGCTCGTTGTATTGTATATTCACTTTCCAAAACTGCCCCCACGGGCCATGATCAGGGTGGGATTTGCGCCAACCACATATATATGCATGACATGAAGGCATCTCACACTTTGACTTTTTGACATAGAATATGCATGACACCTTTTATTTTCAAAGTGCATTTATTTTTCATTTTAATTATTCTTAATAAAAAAAAAACACGTGTTAGATTGTAGTTGAGCCATATTAATAGGCAAGAAGGAGTTCCTCTTTATAGATAAGAAGGGAAGCATTATCCTTGTAAATAATTCGATACTAATAGACAATTTGTCGTTCAATTAAATTTTGGGTTTTGGTTAGAATTAAAAAGGTATGTGAGTTTTTGTCTAGACTATTTTAGTTGCAAGGGGCTATAGCTGAATATCTTGTGTGTAAATTATCTGAATACTTTTAGTACTTGTAACAAATAAAGAAATGCATTCAGAAGAAACTTCAAATTGATATATCATTACGTACCTTTGCCGTTAGCGGTATACCAGCACACTTTCTGGCAATCTCCCTTCCAATTTTTTCTAGACCTTTTGCAATAGGAGCCCTACCATCTGGAAATGCTCTTTTCTTCAGTATGGCCCAACAATCATCAACGGATAGACTTCCCAAAACACACTTTGGAAGTCTTACTTCCGTGATCGATGAAACTGTGGTACTACGGGTTGTGACAATAACGACGCTTCCCCGGGCACTGTGAAGTTTTGACAAACAAGTCATCAAATTGCTCCATTTTTTAGGATCTTCGTTCCAGACGTCATCAAGCACGAGAAAATATCTCTTCTCTTTCAATTCTTCTACTAGGTTTTTAAGCAATGCATCTTGGCGTTGTATCCCAGCCTTTGTTGGGATAAGATATTCTAATATCCAACTTAAAATCGAATTGACCTCAAAAGTGTTAGATACACACACCCATATTTTTTTATCAAAATGCCTACCAATAGAATCATCATTGAATACTGACTTAGCCAAAGTTGTCTTCCCTAGGCCTGCCATTCCTACAATGGGCATTACTGAAAGATTTTCTTGATCCGAGTTGGAGTTGGTCAAGATTGTAATTATCTTTGACAGATCCTCCTTCCTTCCAACCACGATTTCATCTTCATCAAAGAATGAGTTGGTTTCTCTATTCCCTTCAATCCCTTGAGGGGTTGCATCTATTTTCTTGGAAACTAGTCCAATGAAAGATGCCTCAGATTTGAGATCCACCAAAGAGGCGTTGATGTTCTTGATTTTATGTGCCATTTTTTGACGAAACAAATGGGGATTGTAGCTGGAAAGGAAGTTGAGTACCTTTTTCCTCTTTTGGTTTGACAGTTCTACTTGACTCCGGAGATCTTCATAGTTAATTTCATCCAAGACATTGTCAGCATCATCAGCTATGTCCTTCAGTTTCCTCACCCACTCCTCCAATGCCTTGCCCCGTTGCTGTGGCTGGTGGGCAACATCGCCTAAGAAATCTTGAATCGCGAGTAACGATAGACGAAGCTTTGTTAGTTCCTCTTTGAACCCCAGGAAAAGACTGATTTCTTGAGCAGCAAGTGAAGCCAGCTTGTCCAGTATTCCCTCCACAGGAAAAGTATAGAGAACTTCCATAGTCGACCGAGACTAGAGGTGAGAGAGCAGGGAATGGAAAGATAGCTTAGGAAACCAGATGATTGAAGACGCACGCAGTGTTTCAGTGTTTCTCTCCGTTACACGATACTATCAATTGCTTATATAGAGTTGTAAATGTAAATCTAGTACTTTTTTTAGAGCGTCATAGCCAATGACTTATGTCAGTTTTGATTAAAGGCAGCATCATATTTCTTAGGTCGGCAGCGTCATATTATTTAAGAGGGGGAGGTTTGCAAATAAAAAAGATTAAACAAAACTCACTTAATTACTTACCAGGCAACTTTCTGCTCAATTGAAAAATTGCAATTTGCATTTAGCAAACATACTGCAATTTGCAATTTTCAATTATGCAGGAAGGTGCCTGGTAAGTATAATTAAGTCAGTTTGTTTAATCTGTATTATTTGGATTAAGTCAGTAGTTAGCCAGGAAGGTGCCTGGTAATGTTGACTTATATATATAAATTATTAACTTTTAACCTATTCGATAATAATTGAGGACATGCTGATCCAGTCACACATGATTTCTATATTGCAATTTGCATTTAATAATTGGAATTATGCAACGGTGTATGACACATTGTTAAGTAATGCAGTCATTGTATAATCCATTTTTGTTTGGATTATATGCTGGGCACTAGTTTTAAAGAATTTGGAAATAATTAAGAAGGGGAATGCTAGTAGCAACCTTCTCTCTAATATTCTTCTTTGGATCTTCACCCTTTTACTCATGACTTGTGTTACTTTCCATACACTTAAAACAATGTTATAAATGCATCACACAAGCTAAATTTTGTTTTCCAAGTTTACCCTTATTAAATGGATTGATTTTTTTAAAACAACTTTCTTACCACGTTATTAAAAATAAATAAAAAAGAAAAAACGTCCGTTTATTTTTTTGAAAAAAAAAGTGTGTTTTTTTTTCATTGGTGAGTCTCAAGGCTCCCAAGCAACCTGGGGCCTCCATTTTTCGGCCCATCAATGGGCCTCATGGCAACTTATTACCATCCATACCACAACCCACTCAAGCGAGCCCCAGGCATTTGAGTGGCTTGGGCCCACTTACGCTTGTAGTGTGATTGGGTGTGAAATAATAATTTCTTCGCATGACATGGCGCTTGGCATGCTTTAATTTTATCGTTCTTTAAGAGGGACACGATGCTTAATTAGCGTGGGCTTGTAAAGTCGGTGTCTTTTATTACCGTATTTTAGCATGACAAATTATTTACTTGGCATGGCACGTGGACTGTGGCTTGCGTGTGACAGGCTTTCTTGTGTTCCAACCCGTGCTTTTTCTTAATAAGGCGCCGCGTTGGGCCGGAAATTTATTTGGGCCCAACTATGAATTTTTTGGGCCTCAACAATATGCACATGAAAATATAAAATATTAAAAACTATAGGGGAAGGATATAAGTATTAGAAAGATACAAAGATTATGTATACCAAAACATGAAATGTGTTTTGTTGTAAATTTTTCTCTTTATCGGGCTAATTTATTTTCGTTAAATACAAAGTCATGATTATATAGCATAAGAAGTGGGACCCTACTAGCCATACACAAAGTCCGCCAGTGTACTCAAGTGTTTTGCAATGGTTAAGATCAATGCAATTTTATTGTATGAAATTGAACTAAAATAGTAAAATCTCACTTGAAATTGTGTGATTTAGTTCATTGCAATAGAGGGTGCTACGTGATGAACCCTCTATTAAATTGCCATAGGCTAACCATGAGACTCACATGCCAATGAACTGAAGCTATTGGACTATACCATTGCAAGTAAAACTGTAGTTCAATTTAATAGATGCCAAAATAGTTCAGTTTATTAAACTATTGAACAGCTATTGCGGATGCTCTAATGAAAATATAGATCATTGACGAATACACTATATAGTCAAGAAGATACTAAGAAAAAAACTCAGTATAAGTTTTGTTTTTGAAAGAAGTAAAAGTTTCAACCAAGATTTGCGACAGATATGAAAACTATATAAATCAAAGTTATTAATTATGAAGTTTATATCAACAGGAAAATGATTAAATCAAATACAAGTATTATCAGTATAGAATGTCATTCTTGACGACAGAATCTTCAACCATATTACTCAGAATAAGTTATGATGCATTGACATATGCCCTATGAAGTATTATGAGAAGTTATGATGCGATTTGTAGCTGCCAATGTGCATTATTTCAACACCAAGCAAATTTTCCGTCCTGTTTTTTTTTTTCTTGATAAGAGCCGTTGCAAAGGACTTTTTAACATTTTGCTGAATTATATATGGTCATGTGAATTTTTCAAATAATATACTGGCAAACTTAGATTACTTATCTCTTTTCTTTTCTTTTCCTGCAAAAAAGAGTTCAATACCCAAAAGAATCATGGGAAATAGCGGTATATACCCCCCATTTTATAATCTCAATTAAAAATACCCACCCCCCCCAATTTTTTTACAACTAACACCTATAAATATAAAATTATTGTACACTTATTGCTCACCTAACACTTTTTCTGAAAATCACCTCTCGCGAATCAGCTCTCTCTCTCTCTCTGGCACAGCTCTATTTCTCTTTGGTTTCTGTCTAACGCAGCTCTCTGTGTCTCTCTTGGCTCTCTCTCTCTTGGCTCTCTCTCTCTCTAGCGCAACTCTGTGTCTCTCTCTTTGCTCTCTTTCTCATAGCGCAGCTCTTTCTCTCTCTCTTTCTCCCTGTATTCGGTCTCTTTGCTCTCTGTTTGGAATCGGAACCCCTCCCTTTAGGTATGTCTTCTGAATAGCTGCTTGCAACCTTGAAGCTTTAGTGGATTGCCGACCTCGAAAAGGTAGTGTTGATGGTTATTTTCTTAAAATTAGTGGGATTATGTGAAATGGGTTATATTTTGATTGTTTGGGTTTGTGTTAAATTCGTTTTGGCTTTAATTGCTTTGGGTTAGGTTTTGTTAAATATTCATGCTCAGTCATCTGGGTTTGTACCAATTGCACTTAGATTGGTCTGGATATGTGAATCTTGAAACTTGGGATTTTCCATTTGATGTAGTATATCTGTATAGTGTGATTGCTGATGTGTTACTGGTGTACTGCTGTTGCGTTCCTCTTATTTCACCGTCGTATTGCTGTTATGATGATGTTATATTGCTATTATATTGTATTTATATTGTGGTTATATTGCTATTGTATTGTATGGTTATTGTGGTTATATTGTGTTAATGAAATGTTGTTTTGTCATGGTCAGAAATGGAGACAATTGCTATTCTCGTGTGCTACAATGGAAAATGGGTCACCTCGAAGAAGATGTGCAAATACGAAGGGGGTGAGTCAAAAGGCTTAATAGTTCCACGGACCATCAAATTTGCTGAACTGTTGGACCGTGTGCATCAGATTGGTAATACAAACAGCAGCGAAGACAAGGTTAGCTTAAAATTCTCAGTTTTGGTGGCCTCGAATGAGTGGAAGCACATAAAGATTGAGGACGATGATGATGTAAAATTTTTTATGTAGTACAATTCTGAGCTAACACCTTCAAAACTAGCTCCCTTACTCGTGAGTATAGAAGATAAAGGACTGAGAAATGATGTAGTTGATACTATGCATATCACGACAGATAGTAGTCGGATGGGTCGTTCTTCAGTTGCCATTGTTGAAAGCAATGAAGTAACTTGGAATAATACAAATGGCACTGATGTGGGAGGTGAAGTAGGGACAGATTTTATGGATATGATTGATTTTAGCGAGGTGGATCAGATGCATGTTGGTGATAATGGTACTGAAAGAAATGAAGTGTCAGTGTACTCTGCCCCTCCTATTTTGGGCTGCTTGAACACATCTGCCCAACTGCCAATAATGCGTTTAGGAGGAGAATCTGAACCCATTCGTGAACATTATTCGAATGAAATAGGTGAACAGAACCGGTACAATGAAGCCGGTGTAAATGATGGAGAAGCATATTTGGATGGGGGGGTTTTCGCGAAGTGATTGGAATCCGAAAATTAAAGTTGGGGAAATTTTCTCTACTAAGAAAGCATTGTTGACGGAGTTACAGTTGATGGCATTAAGAGGCCACTTTGAATTTAAGGTGCAATCGTCTTGCACTAAGAGGTTGCTTGTGGTTTGTTGTCAACGTCCATGCCCATGGCGAGTCCGAGCATCGAGATTTGGAGATAACAGCTTCATGATTGTGAGGTGTAAGACTGTCCATGAATGTGATTTGAGGGTTGTAAGTGACAACCATCGTCAAGCAACTGCAGCACTTGTAGCCACTTCATTTAAAAGGAAGTTTAAGGATTCTCGGACAATATACACACCAAGTGACATTATGAGAGATGTGAAACACAACTTTGGTTTCAGCATCCATTATTCGAAAGCTTGGAAAGCAAGGGAGTTAGCTCTATTGTCCATTAGAGGATCAGCGGAGGAGGCATATTATATCCTTCCAGCTTATTGCTATGAATTGGAGCGTATGAATCCCGGCACAAAAACACACATCCATACTGATGAGAACAATCACTTTGTGTATTTATTTATGGCGGTTGGCGCATGTATTAGATGGTTTCGTTCTTCCATGCGCCCAGTGATAGCCGTGGATGCCACTCATTTAAAATCCAAGTACAAGGGTGTTATGTTTGTAGCAAATGCATTTGATGGTAATCGAAATATATATCCTCTTGCTTTTGGGATTGGGGATTTGGAGACGGATGCATCATGGCATTGGTTTTTCACTAAACTTCATGAAGCCATTGGTGAGTGTCCCAATCTTGTTATTATTTCTGATCGCAATGTTAGCATAGAGAATGTGTGGAACAAAGTTTTTCCAACGGCGCAACATGGCATATGCTTTTATCATATGAAGGGGAACATGAAACGCACTTGCAAGTTGAAAAAGCATGATCACATACTTATGCACTTTGAGAAGGCTGCGAAATCTTATTCCATTGCTGAATTTGATTGTCATTTTCGCAAGATCAAGCGAAAGGAACATGTTGCTCAATATCTTGAAGAGGCAGGGTTACATAAGTGGTCTAGAGCTCACATGGATGGACGCCGTTACAATGTAATGACAACAAATATTGCGGAGTCAATCCACTCAGTCCTTAGGTTTGCAAGGATGATGCCAGTGGTTCATTTGATAGGGGAAATTATGAATCTCCTTGTGAAATGGTTCACCGAACGTCGTGACTTGGCTTTGAATTGCACAACAACATTGTGCCCCAATTTTGGAGAGAAGAAGTTGAGGAACAGGTTGGAGGATGCTGCAAGGATGAATGTGGTAAAAGTAAATAATGCACAGTATAATGTTTTGGACGGTTATATGGACGGCCTTGTAGATTTGACGAACAACAGTTGTAGTTGTAGAAAGTTTCAGCTTGAGCAGCTACCTTGCAAGCATGTAGTTGCAGTTTGCCGCTTCTTGAAAGTAAATGTATACTCAAAGGCTTCTCGGTATTACACTCGGAAAACTTGGATGGATACTTATTCGGATAGCATCTACCCGGTACAGCCTCACGGAAGGTGGGATATTCCTGAAGATGTTCGAAGTCAAGTTGTGCTGCCTCCCATGGCAAGGGTCATGCCAGGCAGACGAAAGAAGTTAAGAATTCCCTCGCACGGAGAGGGCACCATTAGAAGAAAGTGCTCAAGGTGTGGTTCCGGAGGCCACAATAAAAGCACCTGTAAAAACAATATTCCATTGCGCAATGTATCTTAGACAATATGATTTGTGTTGCTTTGGTAGGTCATGTAAACTTTACTTTTATTTGTGGTGGGTTTCGTGTTATGTTGAATGAGAATTTTTTAAATTTGCATAATTTGGGTTGCAGTGCTACAGCATGCTGTATTGCTTCCAGATTGCTATTTTATTGTACCTGTATTGTACTTTTATTGTACTGGTATTGCTCCAGATTGCTATTATAATTTGAGTGCGAAATTAAAGGGTCTGGAATGTAATTCCAAAAGGTTCCAAAACTTTAAAGTTCTTACAATTCCTTTATTACACAGTTACCCTGATACTCCAACTAAACCTTCTTTTCTGATTACAAATTCGGCGGATGCATAGGCTAGATGTGGGGCAAATAGAAGGTGAAATGTCCTATGTGTTTGACTACATATAGTTGTTGAAGGAGCATTACGAATGTTAACCCCAATAGATTGCTCATGTCTTGCCAAGAACACTCTTGAATTTATGCAATGTGCCCAAGCCAGTCCCAAAGCTGGACTCACCCGTCTGCCTGATGTGTTCAGGGACTCCAAGTTTCCCAACCTCACCCCATTCACTCCATCATGTGGCCCAATAAAATCCACCACTTGGTTGGTGACAACCACCGCCAACCCAAACTTATTTGGTAAACCCTTCAATGTCGCAGATATGTTGAAGAACATTTCAGACCGCCTTTTCAAATCTGCTGGTGTTGTCTGATACTGTGATCAGAACAATGCAGCAATGGAATCAATGACAATGAGTTTGACAGGTAGGCGGGTGTGATCAATGGCAATAAATGCTTCTATGTCTCCAAGGACATTGATGAGTTCTTCAGCATCATGAACACCACGAACATATATGTCTTCCAATGGCTCCAACCCTATTAAGTTGGGGTATGATGCATGATAAAGGTTTCCTAGTTGTTGCAATCGATGAAATGAGAAGCTAAATTCTGTGAATATGTAGATGGAGGAGCCCCCTAGTCCGCCATGTGAGGGTGGGAGCTGAGCTCGTACCGTAAGTTGGAGACAAAGCTGCGTCTTCCCGGAACCACTCTCCCCTACCAATTCTGTTATGGAGTTGCAGGGTATCCCACCCCCCAAGCAGTGATCTAGTATTGGGCATCCAATGGATAATTTAGGGGTTGAAAGAGGAAGGAGCATGAGGTTTTGGGGTGTCATGTTTCTGTAATTTAGGGGGGGATGTGATGGTGGTACAAGGCATGCATTATATATATAGAGTTCATTTTGAAGGTCTGTAATGTAGGCCATGTCTTTTAAGGGATGTATACTTCATCCTTTTTCCAGGTTGTAATTACTTAATAATTTTTTTGTTGAATTTTTTAGGACCAAATAATTTGAAAAACATTCTGATGCAGTACGTACTGTAATACGATCATATTGTAACTGTATCACCTCTGTATTGTACTCTTATTGACATAATATTGCCATTATACACATGTTTATTGTATAGTTATTGCTCTTATATCGCCACTGAACTGGACACCGATAAACTGTATACGCACAAATACAAAAAGAGGCATGATCATTCCATAAAATCCTATTTCCAAACTTACATAATACAACAACAGGCCACCCCATGGTTCCATAAAATCCTATTTCCAAACTTACATAATACAACAACATACAACAACAGGCCACCCCATGGTTCCATAAAATCCTATTTCCAAACTTATATAATACTACAACAGGCCACCCCATGGTTACATAATACAAAAAGAGGCTACCTCATAGTTCCATTTCCCTGCTGTTGACAAATTCGAAGTTTGCATACTCTTCAAGTGCGGCGACCACGACCCATGAAATTCATGACCCCGGCCACAGTGATGTTCGCCCAGTTTCCTGCCGGATCCACTATTTTTGCAAACTTACGAAATAGTTCAAATCCCCTTTCCACGTGTTGTTGCTTCAACTTGGCCATTTCTTCTGATTCCTTGAATACCATAATTGCAGTGGATTGGGCAATTTCAATTTTTGCTTTGATTGCCTTTATATGTTGGAGATGCATGCGGGCATGATAACGAGAGCGAATTGTGCGCTTTTTTATGACATCACATCTAGCTTGGCCCTCCACAATTTTTGATACTATGTCTGCATGGAGATTTTTCCAAAACATGGTGTTGCCTCGACATTGCTGCATGCCATGGGCCAAGTCTGCAGTGAGTGAATTGGGTGAGTTGCCTTCTGTTTCAGTCTCCCCTCCTTCAGTAATTGAAAGCGTTGGGTTTGGTGAGAGGTTATGGTCCATGGTCTTGGATATTTAATGTAGGCTGGTGTATGACTTCATTGGGAAAAAGGGGGACTAAATGCGATGTGAGTGAAATCAGTGAGGAAGGTAATGGCTGCAAGCAGGAGTTAATGTGATGGAAGCTTTCATTTCAAACAGCTGGGTTGATTAATATAGGCAGGTTTTAATGACCTGGAGTAACAGAGACAGTTAGTGGCGGGAGGGATTAGGGGGAGTCATTGGCGGGAGGGCTTGGCGGGAGTCTTAGGCGGGATAGTATTGGGCGGGAGTTATGACCCAGTTCACTGTATGCCTTTTTTTCATATATTTCTATTTTGGATGTTCCGAACTTGGTCATTTTCCCATTATGTAATTCAAATAAGGGATGTGCCTATTTGCCTAATTGATCAACTCATTCAAATTGACCAATATGGTTATTGTCTTATTTCTGATTTCAGCAATCTCAATTCGTTTCCATTTTTCCATTTTTCATATTTTCCTATTTTCCATCTGTCATCCAATTATGCAATTATCCAATTATCCAATTTTTAATTTGTTGTGCCAATTTTATCCTATTTTGCAATTTCCCAAGTTTCCTTTTGTTCTATTTCCAGTTTTCCAAATTTTCAATGTTCCTATTTGCCCATTATGTAATTAAAAAAAGTTGCATACTTTGCGTAATTGAGAAAGTAATTCAAATTCTCCAATATGGTAATTGTCTTATTTCCCATTTCCACAATTTCAATTCGTTTCCAATTTTCCTATTTTCCATGTGTCCCTGTTTCCTATTTCCATTTATCCAATTATCAGTTTTTGTCCAATTATCCAATTGTTCTATTAACCAATTTTATTTTTTCCAATTGGCGTATTTTGTAAGTTTCCTTTTTTTCCTTTTTCCATTTTTCCAATTTTCCAATTTGCTAACTCTCCTTTTGTTCTATTTCCAATTTTGCTATTTTCCAAGTTGCCTTATTTGCTATTTTTCAATTATCCAATTATCCAATTATCCCATTTTCCAATTATCCAATTTTCAATTTTCCAATTTGCGAATTTGCCCATTTTCCAACTATCCTTTTTCCTATTTCCTATTTCCTTTTTCGTATTTCCAATTTTCCATTTTTCCAATTTTCATGTTTTCAGAGTTTCTTTTTTTTTCCTTTTTTCCTATTTTCCAAGTTTCCTTTTGTTCAATTTCGAATTTCGAATTTGAACAATTTTCCAAGTTGCTTTATTTTCCAATTACCCAATTTTCCAATTTCCTATTTTCCTATTTTCCAAGTGTCCTTTTTTCCTTTTTCCATTTTTCCAAGTGTCCTTTTCTCCTATTTCCTACTTTCCTACTTTCCTCTTTCCAATTTTCGTTGTTTCCTATTTCCAAGTTTCCATTTTTTCGTATTTCCGATTTCCCAATTTTCCAATTTTCCTTTTGTTCTATTTCCAATTTTCCAATTTCCCATTAAGGTTTGCTTTTTTTCGTTTCTAAGCCAATTTTATTGTTGTTAATGTAATGCTGTACTGCTGTAAATTACAGCCAAGGAGTTAATGGTGTAGGTTGCAATCCCATCAATTTAATGCACCAACTACATACCCAATATATGCACCTTCCTATATATAACTGCAACATAGGCAGCTTAATTAACGGCGAAGGTAAACATTCATATCAGTCTGACTCAAAGGCAAAGGCAAACATTCATATCAGTCTTACTCAAAGGCAAACATTCTCCACATTCATATCAGTACTTCATATCAATCTTACTGAAAGCCAAACATTGTCCACTAAAGCTAACCATATTGTCGTTTACAACTTGACACAGAATCTACGTTTATTTGTTTTGTTGCAGTCGGCAGCTGTGAATTGTAGTACTTCAATACTCCAATACTTCAATACTTCAATACTTCAATACGTCAACATGTCGGATGTACGGCCTCCAAACGACCAAGTCAGTTACCCGGGGGACCTGCCCTGGCATGTGCCATTCCCATCTCCACCGCTGACTCCGAATCATGATCCCACTTCATCTGGAAGTGAGGACGAGAGCAGTGATCCGCTTGACAAAATCTCTGCCGTGAAGCACGACCTCCAATATTTGTCAAAGGCAACAGATTGGTGGGAGAGCAAATGCGATATTCATGGCCAAGTTATGGGAAACTTGGCCAACAAGTTGAACAAAGCATTTGCTGGAGAAGTTAAGCAAACTCTAAAAGCAAAAACTCGGAGCAAAAAGTTAGAGTCGTTGAAGTTGAAATTGGAAGAGCGAAAGAAAGATGCGGTCGAAAAATTCACAAAATCTGAAGAATATAACCATGAAATGGTTGACTGTTTCAACAACGGCTTCGAAATGTTCCGAGATTATGCTTCGGTCATCTCACCAAACTACAATTGGAGTGAAATTGATGTAGCTGGTGTGTGGGAGGTGCTGAATACGGGTGCTGAGGGAATGGCTCATCATAGTCTGGTGCATGCAGCGAGGAGAAAGGACAAAGACATGGATCTTTTGATGGAGCTGTAGTAAGGGTGAGTGCTGCTTGAGTTCATCTGAGCCCAGTACATGGATCCGTTGTTGGCTTGGTTTTCCCTTCGCGGGATACTATTGTTAAGGTTCGGGGGCGATTTGTTTTGCATCTGTGAAATGTAATCTCTAATGGATGTGTGTGTATTGTATGTAGATAAACTTACTATTGCTCTTATATTGTATGTATATTGCTTAATATTGACTTTGTATTGTATATATAGTGTATGAATATTGCCACCCTATTGGATGTATATTGTAAAATTATTGCTATCGTATCATCCATATATTGTACCAGTATTGGCTCTATAGTGTATGTATATTGGTCTGATATGGCTATTATATCGTAAGTCAATGGCATTTGGTCTAATAACAGTGCACTTCGTTCAAAGTAATCCTGATTTCAAATATCACGGATACGACAATTGTTATCCATCCTTATATTTCCCAACTTTCCTTTTGTTCTATTTCCTGTTTTCCAATTTTTCAATGTTCCTATTTTCCCATTATGTAATGAAAAAAAGTTGCATGCTTTGGCTAATTGAGAAAGTAACTAATATTGTCCAATATGGTAATTGTCTTATTTCCCATTTCCACAATTTCAATTCGTTTCCAATTTTCCTATTTTCCATGTGTCCCTGTTTCCTATTTCCATTTATCCAATTCTCAGTTTTTGTCCAATTATCCAATTCTTCAATGAACCAATTTTCTTTTTTCCAATTGCCCTATTTTCAATGTTTCCTTTTTTTCGTTTTTCCAATTTTCAAATCTTCGAATTTTCTAACTTTCCTTTTGGTATATTTCCAATTTTGCTATTTTCCAAGTTGCCTTATTTGCTATTTTTCAATTATCCAGGTATCCAATAGTCCAATAGTCCAATAGTCCAATAGTCCAATTATCCAATTATCCAATTATCCAATTTTCAAATTTCCAATTTGCGAATTTGCCTATTTTCCAACTGTCCTTTTTTCCTATTTCCTATTTCCTATTTCCAAATATCCAAATTTCCAATTTTCATGTTTTCAGAGTTTCTTTTTTTCCCTTTCCTATTTTTCAAGTTTCCTTTTGTTCAATTATCCAATTTTGGAAGTTGCTTTATTTTCCAATTACCCAATTTTCCAATTTTCCAAGTGTCCTTTTATCCTATTTCCTACTTTCCTTTTTTCCTATTTCCAATTTGCTAACTTTCCTTTTGGTATATTTCCAATTTTGCTATTTTCCAAGTTGCCTTATTTGCTATTTTTCAATTATCCCGGTATCCAATAGTCCAATAGTCCAATTTTCCAATTATCCAACTATCCAATTATCCAATTTTCAAATTTCCAATTTGCGAATTTTCCTATTTTCCAACAGTCCTTTTTTTTCTATTTCCTATTTCCAATTTTCCAATTTTCCATTTTTCCAATTTTCATGTTTTCAGAGTTTCTTTTTTTTCCTGTTTCCTATTTTCCAAGTTTCCTTTTGTTCAATTTCCAATTTTGGAAGTTGCTTTATTTTCCAATTACCCAATTTTCCAATTTTCCAAGTGTCCTTTTATCCTATGTCCTACTTTCCTTTTTTCCTATTTCCAATTTTCCAATTTTCCAATTTTCCATTTTTCCAAGTTTCCATTTTTCCGTATTTCGGATTTTCCAATTTTCCTTTTCTTCTATATTTCCAATTTTTGAATTTTCCAAGTTTCGTTATTTCCCATTTTCCAAGTTTGCAGTTTTGCTATTTTCCTATTTTCCTAATTCCCAATGTTCTTGTCTGAAATTCGCAAGAAATGCTTAGTTACATAGTCGTATTTTGGGTTGAAATCCACATTTTCCAATTTCCCATTAAGGTTTGTTTTTTTTTCGTTTGTAAGCCAAATTTATTGTTGTTAATGTAATGCTCTACTGCTTCTTTGTTTTCCCTTCGCGGGATAGTATTGTTAAGCTTTGGTGGCGATTTGTTTTGCATGTGTAAAATGTAGTCTGTAATGGATGTGTGTGTATCGTATGTATATTCACTTAATATTGTAGTTATATTGTATGTATATTGCATGTATATTGCTTCATATTGCCTTTGTATTGTATAGATAGTGTATGCATATTGCCACCCTATTGGATGTATATTGTGATGGAGAAGAGAGTGAAATGAAAAACAACTCAGCCGTGACTGTGAGATTGTGTACATAAAACTTGGAACAACCTAACCAATTAAAGCTAAGGCATCTCATACGTATGCCTACAGAAAATAACAGTGTATGGTCATCTTCTTTACAATATTGCAATCAACACTTGGTTGAGACCGACCTGCAAAAACAACTGGGTTAAGTACATAGATAGAGTTTATGAATGCCAGTTCCAGAATTAAGACCTATGTTAATTTGTAACTGCCACCGAGTCAGTTCATAGTGCCAAGCCAAAAGATCCCAAGAAAAAAAACAAAGTAAACAAGAAAAAAGAGGCATGGCATAAATGGGAACCTCAGCAGAAAGCATCACATAAGCATAGAAGCGGATTGGCTCCATTACAATGTTCAAGATTGATGTAAACACTAGATAAAAGAGTTCTTATTCAAACCTCAGCAGCTTTCTCGGTTTCATTGCTGGACCTTCAATATCGTCTTGCACAATAGCATCAGTTGACTTCGTCAAAGTTCCAGACAAACACTCCGCAATTTCTTTTAGACCCTGCAAGAAAGCATGTCTGAAATTCAATATTGGAATACACGCGAGAGTCTAAAGTAGTCTAAAAATAAAGCTGTTTTACCTGCTTTTCTGAAATGGAACCTAGCTTGTAATCGTGCCAAAAGGAAAAGTAACATACGTTGCTACAAATTGAAAGCAAAATTTGTCTCACAGAGAGTGATGTAAAGGAAAATTAGTACATAAGGGGAAAGTAAAAAATTGAGAGAGGGCATGTAATGAAAAACTGTAGCAATTCCAAAATATACCAAACGACCTGTGACATTCATCCTGCTCCAGCTAACATCAGCAAACACAGTATGAGGTTCCAAATTCCAATAACAACATAATGCTACGCAGAAAAGTAGAATTGCGGCGGACATTATTTAAAACGAACTCAGTCAAAACTAAATTCAGAAATCTTAAGAAAGCTGTATGCTTCAGTAAGTCCACTAACAGATTCCCAGAGCAGGAAATGAAATTCACCTATATCACATAAATTGCAAACTAAACCACAGACAGAAAATGTGAACAATGGCTACAAAAGCATCCATAAAGAGCAACAATATTTATATATGGAGGTGTACAAAATAGGTAACCTTCAAAATCGAAACAGTGTGTGTGCCATGTAAGGCAATTACCCACTGCTTCTAGACTGTACAATATAACACCTCACAATATACAGCAGGGCCAAAGACCCGGGTTGCTACACATAATAACTAAACCTAGTAGCTCTAGCAAAAAGGCAGGAATTTCCAGCAAACCATCCACGTCTGCATCTTCATATACACCAGTTCCTGACATAATTAATCACCACAGTCAATTCCCAAGTCCTAAGTCCACAGTCAACTAAATTCACAGACATGAAGCCATATACCTCATACATAAGCCTCCCCCCTTAAACCCTCTATTGCAAGCTTCAGTCTGTAATATTTGCTCTTCAAAGGGTCAATTGTTGTTAACGAAATCCCAGCACTGAGATGCTCCAAGAATTTTACGGTCATGATTCCGCAAGACGCACTGTCAAGCCAAAAAGTTGGGAAATTAGAAATGCATTTCTGTCAAATATTTTCTAAACTCGACTAAATTGACAAACCTTACCCATCTCGTTGTTGTGGCACATCTCCAATGGTGCAAACTGAGAATGGCGTAAAGCTTGACATCTACAGCCCCCTTTGCTTAACCTCTTCAATCTCAGAACCTTCATAAAACTGCATTTCAAACAGCACTCGTGCCAGCGTCTCCGAAATAGGGCGAAGCAGTCCAACCAGCTTCTTCTTGGCGGTAAAATCAGAGTACGAGTCATACACAGTTGCAGTATGATTGACGAAATCAAGTTCGATTGCAACCCAGTGGGCCCCTTTCAGATTATATGGAAAATACACCTTCCTAACTTTTGTCCAAGCTTGACCATACCCGTGTTGCCACGTACCGCGCACATAGTGATGTATATTGTTGAGCTTGCTGGGTGTAAGCTCGCTGATTTTTGAAGCAGCTGCCTTCTTCGCTCCACGTGTCTTGGCAGTCACTTTCACCGGCTCTAGAAATTGCTGCACACATTGAAATGAAGGCATATTACAAAATGACAACCAAAAGCAAATGAAGCAGTGAATGTAAAATGGAAACATGTTGACCTGCAAGCAACAATCAGCCGTTGTCCACTGAGTTCCAAATACCAACGGATGCGTGACTTGCCTTTTCCGAAAGAGAAAGGTTGCCATGTCCAAGTGCTGAAAGTTCACGTATATAATATCAGCACAATTTCATAAAACTATACACTTAATAAAGGTTAGAAAACATTTGAAGTTTCGTAATAAAGTAGAGATTTGTGTATTCTTACCCTTGAGCTAATCCATTCCGTATGATCGATCAATTTGTAGAAAAAATCAGCCCCGACGGAACATGATTCCAGCTGGACCTCCGCACTACAAGAGACAAAAACGTAAATTCCCCATCAGAACTGAGGTGGTAACAGTTTTCACAACATATATAAAATAATTTTGTCCCATTGAAAATAAAAGTTTTCAGAACTTAGGCACAAACGTAAATTCCCATTTCAAATCGTTTATATTGTAAAATAATAGTCGTATACATGCTGTAAAATTGTACTATAAGCACATTGGGCCGTGAGCAATCAATAACATGGCCGTCATGCAGAGGCCCTACGGGCATAAGTTGAAATCTGGCTACAGTCCGGCTACAATTGAGTATTCTTAGGTAAACTACTTATCTCTATTTGTTTCTCGGCCTTCAAATTGTAACGACAACCAAGCAATTGTATTTGTCTTCTATTTCAACTGTGTTTTTCTTCACTTCAAATGTGACCATAAGTTGAATTCTTTGTTCGAGTAATAATTTGTTTTAGATTAAGAAACTCTTTGAACACATAACCATAATCCAAGAGGTAACTGCCATATACACTTTAAAAACATCCTCCACTGCATTAATATATTTTTTTTTATGAATAGAAACGTTTTATTGATAATCAAGAGGAAAAAACCTCGATTAAACAATGAAAAGGAAAACTCCAGAACAACTGAAGAAAATCTATGCAGCTATGACTGAAGATAAAACTATAGGAAGAAAACAAGACTTTAGGTAACATCATCTTAAGACAGCAGCCATGTCTCTCAAGATTATAGAGTAATGATAATCCTTGAACTGCCTACAACCCGATGCCCAAAGAGAAGCCCGGAATTTAACTCTATCCCATAACTCCTCAGCCCTTACTCCTAACTGACCGTGACAAAATCTTCGATTTCCCTCCATCCAAATGTTCCAGATCCTCGACTGCATTAATATCACTGAGGAAAGACACTAGCAGAGTCGAGGAACATGAGGAACATAACATGGAGGAGAAGACCAGATGCCATGGGCGGAAGGAGCCGCTATTACAACCCCTTCTAAATCTCTTTTATTGTCTTCTTTTGAGTCTAAATGTTATAATAATAAACTACAATTCAAAATTTCTTAGTACCTATATTTAACAAAATACATTTAACAGCAGCAGTCAATAAATTTTTCCTTTAACAAAGTCTGAATTTTGTTCATCACAAATATACACATGTATATTAAAGCGAACTTGGTAATTCTCTCATTTCTATATCAGCACATACTAGCATAACATGAACATTGGATTTTGAAGGTAAAGAATCCTAACCTGATCTCATTTTTCCAGCCAATGCAAAACTCCATTACTGCCTTCACATCTTCAATGGGAAGGGGTTTTGATGGATCAAAACATGGCGGGGTTTCAGTCGCATCCGACACACTCATCGTCCTCTTCTTCCTCAACGGATCAGTAAATGGACTACACAAAGTGTGGGACGGACGCTTCTGTCTACAGCCTTTACCGTTCTCTTCTTTTGTTTCAACACTTTTAGACCCTTCTCCATCACCAGCCATACTCACTTTCAGTATACTTGGAGGATTGATCGGACCTCCCGATGCCATACTATCACTTATTTTCCAACCTTCTAACAAAAACATCATTCTTTTGCAGATTTCGTCACACCCGGCCACATCTTCCGGGGTAGGCAGCTTCTCAAGAAGTGCATGGTCAGCTGCTTCATGCACTTCTAAGTGAGGAACGGAAGTGACCATTTGTGCCTCTTCGACTACCAAGGCTGCGGATGGTTCGGCTCCATGACCGGGGCTTTTTGTTTCCATTGGTGCCGGTTCTATATGCGGAGTACCATAGTCATGTAATGGTCCTTCATTCATATGAGGACTACGGAGGTCCTCATGTCCTTCCCCACCCTCATTCAACCCACTATTATTTTTTTTCAGCTGCTCTATCTCCCCCTTGAAATACTGTTCCATGGAAGCTAGGGTCTTGGAAAAATCCTCCACTGACTTTTTATATTTTGCAGCCTCTGTTTCACGTTTCAAGGACTCCATCCGTACATTTTCTTCCAACTGATGCACTCTCGTGCGAAGTCCTCGATTCGAAGCGGCTACGTTGGCCAATTCATCCTTTGTCCTTTCAAACTCACGCTTCAACGTGCGTAAATCAGTGGACGCGACTTTACCCTGCATTAAGTTATAATGCAAATGTTACAATCTTTCGAAAATATTTCCCATCAACAGCAGTTTTTTTCCTATTGTATGATGACATATATATTCGAAAAAATGTAATGCTTGCCTTAGAAGACGATGGACGGCTAGCAATTTCAGCAATGTCGTCGTCTTTTTCTTGCACAGAGGCAGAAGTGGTGGTTTTTGGTTCTTCGTCATCGCCACACAACTCAACAACTTCTTCAGTCTCGTCAACATCGTCACCCCAACTCCAATACGGCTGCTGCTTCTCAATTACAGATGGGCGGAGAGGTTGCACATCAACCTGCAATTTAGAGAGACAAAAAACATATTATTAAACCTATAATTTGAATCAGAAGCATAACATTAGTATTATAAACAGAACTAACCTCTGCATTTTCAAAGACTTGGCTCATTACTTCGTGAAAACGAGGCAAACTATTGATTCTCCACTGTAGTATACGAGGGACTTGGGCATTATGTTCGCGCACAACGATATGCAATGCAGCGAATGCTGGAAACACCTCAAAAGCCCATATCTGTTTTCAAGAAATATATATCAATCACTGTAAACAAAGTCAATGGAACTTATACATAAACGGATATTTCCTCACCTGAAGTGCAAAGCCAAATCCTTTTATGTGGTACTCCCTTGGTCTACCACTTGCCATTGTCTTCGATTGCTTTGCTGATTTTTTGGTTTTTAAGGCTTTCTGGGGCACTTTGACTCGCTGGTACTCTGCGCACAGTGCCCTCAACAATGACGAATTTGTCTTCGCATATGACACAGCACCCCACGGATACTTTTGGAATTCTTCAACATCTTCGGCCAATTTCAAGTAGCGCATGTCAATGTTGACATGCTTTTCACTGCCCAACAGCACAAAAACAGCGAAATATAACAGCCCAAACTTGAAGACGTCCTCCTCATCACTGCAGTCGATGAAGGCTTGTTCGAGTTCGGAAAGGCTGACCGTTTTATTGTTGCAGAAATACTTCTTCTTCAATGAGCTGTTGTCATTAGTTGCAGTCGGAATGAATGGAAGTTTTCCAAACTGCAGCCCTGTGATGACGCAAAACTGCTGCGTTGTGAACTGTATGACCTTGTTGCCAACGATGAATTTGATCCCGTTGACTTGAGAAACTGTCCTCGGGTCTGCCTTTCTCAACAACAAGCCATGGATAATTTGTGTTGTCCACTTCAGGTCCTCAATTACTAACAAATGGCCAAAACAACTGTCCTTGAACCTTTGTAACTGTTGCTCACTAAATTTTTCCTTAATTGTACAGATCGATGTTTTTGTATGGGAAAGGGTCAACGCCTTTCCCTGGATTTTTTCATCCGCAGCAATCATCAACTTTGCTTTCGACACCATATTTCCCTACACAACACCATTATACGAATAATTTCAAGCCTTTTAAATATACACAATTACAAGCAATAAACACGCAATACAGATGCATCTCATGGCAATATGCACTAGATATATCAGTGAAAAACCTACAATACAGCCCCAATAGAACTTTATATGCATTTCATGTTTGTTCACCAATGGCCCATGACAGAAAAAATACACATTCATTGTACCTTCAACCCTTATCTTTTTTCTCCACAAGTCTTGCTCTTATATTTTCCCATTTCCTTCTCTTCTATTTTCCAATTTCCTTATGTTATATTTTCTGTCCACAAGCCGTGCTCTTATATTTTCCCACGTCCTTCTCTTATATTTTATCTTCAAAAGGCTTCCTACAAAAGTTTTTCCCATTTCATACACCTACAAGTGCAAAAAATGGGAAAAACTTTTGACTACAAAGTAACTACGGAGTGAAGTGAAGTGAAGCCTATCGTCGGATTTGACACAAGGGGGTAATAATGACACATTGTGCATAAAAACATCATTTTATTTGAAAGAAACAATGTAATTCGTAAGCAGTGAACAGTGTGGATATCAAAGATAATTTAATCCCAATTGCCATTATTTAAACCTCCAACTAAATATGTTGTGTATTCCAGGTTGATTCAGACATTGTTACATGTCAATAAATCAACAAGCTGCGTTACGTAACCACAAAAAGCATGCTGAGAAATGAGAGGCATCACAAAAAACAGAAATCTAACCTCACGGAGTTTGACAACAAAATATTTTATGTAGTCCCGTCCGCTATTCTTTACAATATTCTCCAAAAGATCAAGTTATGCTGACTTCTGCTCACTAGAAACCTGCAAATTAGTTTCTACAATTAGATACGAAACACTAGTTTCATCCAATATTGTTTGAACAAATAAGTGACTGATAAACCAAAGGGCTAACACGAAAATGCTTCCCGAATGAGAAGGGAAATGGGAAGGAGAAGGAGAAGCTATTTCAGTATAGGCTCTTCAAATCCATTTAAAAGATAGCACAAGCAACACATCTGCAGGTACTGTAACTTCTAAACTAGCCCATTGTGCACCAAAAACTAATATACATCCCCGCATATGGTTGTTTGCCCTTTGTTTACACATTCAATATTCATCCCCAAACTGTCCAAATAATCACAACAGAATATGAAAAACAAAGAGAACTTATCCATATCCAATATGCAAGCCCTAAACTTATCAATGACATGTTTGTTTCACTGCCGTAAATACAATGAATCATCGGAATCACAACATTTCAGACCTAAACCAATTTCAGTGAAACCCCTAAACCAATTTCTGAAAAACCCCTAAACCCTATACCCATTTCAGAGAACTCACTATAGAGAAAGCCCTAAACCAATTTCAAACAAACCCATAAACGATTTTCATACAAACCCATAAACCCTAAGCCGTAAGAAAATTTCGATGAACAGTACCTGGTTCAGGTAATCGATGGCACCAGCGACGACAGAGTGAGAGCTCAGCCACCAGCGACGACAGAGTGAGAGCTCAGTGACCAGAGAGTGGACACTGTGAGAGACGGAGCCAAAGAGAGAGCTGATTCGCGAGAGGTGATTTTCAGAAAAAGTGTTAGGTGAGCAATAAGTGTACAATAATTTTATATTTATAGGTGTTAGTTGTAAAAAAATTGGGGGGGGGGGGGGGGGGTGGGTATTTTTAATTGAGATTATAAAATGGGGGGCATATACCGCTATTTCCCAAGAATCATTACATGTTCCCTCTACTATTTAGCTCAACCGGATGAGCTGTACAAGTGGGAAGGGGAGGACCCATTACAATTCCAAAATCTCTGAAATATGGGATACAAACAAATTCCATGAAAAAAAAAAGAAAAAGAAAAGGGAAGTGCTGTTCAAGAAGAAAAAGTGTCAACTATACAATATTATATTCTTCGCTAAATTAAAGACCATCCATTTCTCAGTTCCATCATGTTATTATATATTTTTTTCTAAATAAAACGGTAACCTTAGGTATTTTTTTTCTTTTAATGCTTTCCCTTTTATTTGCAGCCGCCGATCGAACGGCTGTGTTTTTGGGGGATTTTTTTAGCCCAATGCATATTGATTTATTTATTTCAAGTTTTCCAACCCAATTTTTCCTATAAATACCCGCCTCATTTCTTCTCCACCAAATACATTTACATAAAATGAAAGAATAAAAAAGAAAATTAGCACATAAGTTAAATTATAACATAAAATATTTAGAGCCTCAAATATAAAGTCCAGATATAGAGCCTCAATTCTTAGTCAAAAAGTAGACGTTCCATCATGTATTGAAAAAAAGCACATCTGATAAATAAATAAAAAACGAGAAGTTGCCTTGAAGGTTTCTTACTCTTCACTTCAACACGTTACCGTCGGATTACAAAGAAACTGCTTCGGCTGACTAGTCTATAACTAAATACCATAGAGATAGAGTTGTCAACATTGCTATTAGACCAGTTTAAGAAAAGGAAAATGCTAGAGGCACCAACTTTAGGCACCACCTTGGGCATCAACTTTCTAATAGAGCGTGGGACCCATTGTATTGGCGGGCTCGATCTCTATTAGAGAGTTGGTGTCCAAAGTTGGTGCCTCTAGCACCACCCTTAAGAAAAACCAAACCACATTGTAGTTGCAATTGAACCGAAAGACCATCATTTCAAAGAAAGCGCGTGGTGACAAAAGAAATATCACCGTTTGAGTTTGACCACTTTGTAGTTGCACTTGCACCGAAAGACCATTTCAAAGAAAGACCATCATTTCAAATAAAGACCATCATTTGAAAGAAAGCGCGTGGTGACAAAAGAAATATCACCGTTTGAGTTTGACAACTTCGTAGTTGCACTTGCACTGAAGGTTCTTCATACAATGAAATGAAACATTGTTACTAAAATATCCCATAATCATTTGAGCAAAAGTGGAAAAAAACAACAATAGAAAAACTTTCAGTGTCTATTTTTGTAATTTCTTCTTAAACTTTGTCTAAGAAAAGTGGTTTTAAGATAACGGGATCTAGCCCAGTGGAAAAAAGTATTGACTTGCATACCAGAGGTCTCCAGTTCGAATCCCTCAAAGTTATGTGTGTGTGTGTGTGAAAAATCTCTCTCCCCTACACTATCACTTGTACTAAAAAAGAAAGTGGTTTTAAAAATAGTAAATTTAGATAAGAAAGGGCCTTGTCTACAAAATTTGTCAATAAAGTTGTTTGTGCAAATAATCTCACGGGAGAATATTCGCTTCTAGATCCTTGAACCTTCGATCTTCCTTCTCTCTCCTTCTCGATTCCTGTAAAACAGATTGGAGTAAATAGACCACACCCGGGGGGTGTTGGCCAAAGGCCCTCCGATGCCTAAGTTAGTTCGAGTGTTTGTGGGAAAACAATAGCTAAGCAAAGGGTACGGAGTTTGTATGGTGGTGTGAACCGGGTGGCCGGAGCCGTGTGTGGTGGCCGGAGCCGTGTGGAGAGAATATGGAGAGTGGAGAGTGGAGAGGGAGAGAGAGAGAGAGCTTCGGGTATTTTCTCGGGTTTCTCAAGTGAATTTAGATGTACCTTGAATGATGAATAAACCCATCTATTTATAGGAGCCTCGGGGCTAGGGTTTCGTAGAGATTGAGTCGGACTTGATCACAACTTCTTATTATGATATTATCTGATAATTAATTATCAGATAATATCCCTTTATTGTGATAATATCCGAATTAATGATATTATCTCTTTTAAATAAAGATAATATCTGATTTAATGATATTATCTGTATTAATTATAAGATAATACCCTATAATTAAGATATTATCCCAATTAATTAATTAACCAAATAAATCGGTTGAATTAATCAATTTACGGGATAATCTTCTTTTCCACGTGGCGTGCTCTGATTGGAGACGAAAATATTTGCTCCCACAAAAGTCATTGAGGAGATTTCCGTTCAACTTTTATTTTGTTATGTTTATGTTATGTTAGTTTTTTTTTTGGTGAACATTTCAACAACAAAAAAAAATCAAAATTTGGACAAGATTAGAAAACCAGCATTTTATTTCAAAGACTTCAAATGTAAAAGAGATTTTAAAAAAATTGCAAACAATTAATAAAAATTTAAATAATTTACTGAGTGAAAAATTTGAATTTTTTTAAAAGAGTGATAAAGATGTTGTGGTGCAAAAATTATGAGAAATGTGAGCTCTACTAGAAAGAAAATTTCTTTTATTCATAGAGGAAGTGGTAGTCGTTGGTCAAAATTTTTTATTTCAAATTAGCCAATTGAATTATGAACTAGCATGTTTTTTAAAATAATAATAATAATACAAGCAATAGTAACTACAAGGGGGATGGGGATTTCTCATACATACACACCTTGCAAGGTCTCGTGGGGATTTAAACCTGAGACCATTGGTTTGCAAGTCACCCTTTTTCACTGGGCTAGACTTCGTTGACAAACTAGTGTGGTTTTTATGATTTAATGTATGCTTTTATTTTTAAAAAGACTATACAAACTTAAAATAACGAAAGTAAAATTACCATTAAATTTTAAGCTAATAATTTTAGCTAGTCCACTCGTTGAAAATTTCTGATTCCACACTTGGGCGAGTATGATATGTTGAAGTCACAAGGCATGTCACCAACACAAATGGGATGTCAGCTTTTTCTCCAGACGGGCCCCAATGAGTTCCAAGAGTTTCAACCATGTACATAGATTTCCATCCGAATCAGGTGAGAACGCTTATGTGAGAACATTATATAAGAATCAATCGCAGCCGTTGAAATGCATCTAAATGGTTGAAGAGAAAAAGCAAGCTTACAGTGCATACGGGTAGGCTACAGTTTCCCCATAGCAGAGGTGTCAAGTCGCACCTGGTTCGAAAAAATGGCGCCTTTCTTATTCCTGACAGTGGCGCCTTTCTTGTTAATGGAGTTATGAATGAACCCTAGTCATACCACCCAAATACCTACCAGACATCAAGTTCTATATTCCTCATCTCTTCTCACAGAAACTCCCTGGTGTACTGTTTCTCTTTGACTTGCTCTTTTGTTGTCGCAGAACCTCCGTCATCTAGTAATTCTCAACTGAACGTCTGAATCGGTACGTTTCTGTCGAATTCCCTCTCTCTCTTTGATATTAAAGTTTGCATGTTATATTGCATTCACTTAATTGAAATTGCTTTAGGATTTTAGGGAGGATTTTAGGGCTTTGATTTTCTTGGTAAGAGTAGTCTGTCTCTGTACGGATGTGTTTGGAAAAATATAAATTGGCCTGAGTAATTTGTGTTGTGTTTTGTACTTTGTATTTTTGTTTGCATTCTGGTTGTTTGTTGTGTTTACGTAAAATTCGAGGAATCTTCATTTGTTCCTCATTGTAATCCTGCTTTGGCCATGTAGTGATGTGAGTGTAGGGCATAATTTTAAGGATTTAATGGGGCTTGGAAAACAAATAATAATAAGTACTAGTAGAAGTAGAACGCATAAAAGAAAATTGAATCTTAACTCTGAATATGAGATGATTTGGGATGCATAAGGATCAATGCATCTTGTAGTAGGTATCAATTATGTATGTGAATTTGTTGAAATTAGTGTTTGTAGGTGAAATTATGTATCTTAATGTGTTGAAAATAGTGTATCAGTTTTGTAACTTGATATGTTGAAAATTCTGTTAGTAGGTATCAATTATGTAATGTGTTGAAAATAGTGTTTGTAGGTTTGAAAATCTGTAGATAATATTGTGAGTAGGTATCACTTCTGTATGTTAATGTGGTCATAATATTGTGAGTACGTATCAGTTCTGTTTCTTAAGAAAAAGGTGTCTTTTGCAGGTATAAAATGGATTCTGGGTTTGAGCTTTGTTTCCCGGAGTCAGAGGTCTATTCTGCGCGGGTGAATAATCTGTGTGTTGCGCAAACAGTCCTGTGTAATTTTGGGGCGTATTTCAGTAAGTCGGTTATGAAAATATTTTGAGAGAGCTGTTTTGGGCATCTGTTGGGACTCCATAAAATTGCATTTAGTGGTCAAATTGTGCATGGTCTGGCACTCCGACGAGTTGGAGGACTTGGTGTGAAGGACATGATGGGCCTTAGTTATGCAATAGGGTCCAACGTTGCTCAATTCAACGTAAAGGATTTTTGTTTGATAAGTGGTCTGAAATGTGGAAGAGAGCCTGACATAACGTCTGCTGGGGAAGATCATAAGTGATTTATGAAAGCGCATTTTACCAATAGGAGTCACACTTGGTTCATTTTGCCAGGACGTAGAAAATGCATTCCTAAAGTTCGAAAGAGGAAGCGAGGACTCGTTCAAATTGGGATTGCTGTATTTTGTGGAGTGTGTGATAATGGTTAAACCCCAAAATGTAAAGATAAACGAGGACTACTTACATTTGGTTCATAAAATGGATGAATTCAACAAATATCCGTGGGGATCTATATCGTTTGAGTGTCTGCAAGATTCTCTGTTGATTGTTCTCGGGAAGAAAGAGAGAGATGAAGACAAGGATGGGAAGGGGAAAGGAGAGAAAAAGCGAAAAAAGGCGGTGCGTTGTTCAGTGAGAAAAGGGAAGAAAAACGTGGAGGATGAGAAGCCTAAAAGAATTAACAGACCTGCATGGAATATAAAGGGATTGAGCTATGCTTTCCAGGTATGATTTAGTTCAAAATTAGTGTTTGTAAAATTTAAGTTCGTAACTAAGTACTGACTTTGATAATCTATTTGTTGTAGATTTGGGCGTATGAATTAATTGCTGAATTGGCACCCCAACAAGTAGGCGGGTGAGTCATATTTGACCTAAACACATTGTGTTATGAAAGTGCACTTTTGTTGTACAATGAATGACAGCTTCTTCGCTATGTTTCAGGGGCGACTGTGGGATGTACATTCTCAAATACTGCGAGTTTCTGACCTCCAATGTAGACCTAGCCAATATTTCCCATCACGCCATGCCCTTGTATCGGTTGAAGCTCGCTGTGCAGTTGTTGCAGGGATATTGGAACCTGTGAATTAATTAGGAGAGGCAATATGACATAACTGGGTGGGTGTAGTATACGAACTTGCAAACTTCATTTCACTGGGTGGGCGGTTTGTAATTCTGTAGGTAACAGTTGTTGAACTGAAGAAATTAATATAGCTTGGTATTGGCTCAATTCACGAGATAGAGAACTAACCTTTCTATAATATAAGGGAAGATCGAAGAGCTTTCTTCGCATGCTTCAGCGCATCTTTCCCGTTTTGTACGAAGGTTTTGAAAAGGTAGTTTTGAGTCTTACTTTTTAAGGAACAAACTCTTCTTTATGATCCAACTCCCCCTTTTGACTTCAAATTAAAGAATATGTTATTTTTATTGGGTTCAAATACAACCTGTAGGAAACCGTGAACACATGTTGTTGATACTATGTTGAACCATGAACCGTAAATGGTGCATGATTGTTTTCAAATGTGGAATAAATAGGAATGTTTCTTGTTTACGGCAAACAAGATTGTGAAGTTCAGATGCAGGCATATCAAACGTTCAAAAATTCATTTACTAATTATGCTCAATGATTAATTCATAATAGTAGATTTCCAAACACTTCTTCATATTTCATAGCTGTCCGGATTAGAAAATTACAAAATATATACTTGAAAAGCCAAAAGAGAACAAAATTTAAAAATATATACTTGAAATTGCTTGAAGATTTCCAGACCCCAAAAGTTTCTTACTTATTCATCACTTTAACTGCCAAATTCAGAAATGATAGAACTAACAACAGTAGGAGGATATTTTTAATGCCCTTCACTATACGGATGACTTCAGCATATGCATTAAGTTCCTTCACATCCAGCTGGTTTTGAATGTGAGATTCAGTTGGCATGTTGCCTCCAGTCACCCATTCATAGCCACTACACCTTGTAGCTCCCTAAAAAAATATAACAAAGTTACATTTTTCAGTTTCGGATTACAATGTGTCAGACCCAATTCTTCTACTCTGTAGCAATTTTCGTTGGCTTAGGCAATGGCCGATCTGCATTAGTGTTATTCGCTTAGGGAAGATAATACTTACATATGTTGTGAAGCACTTCCAATATGGTCTGCCCATATTCTTTTAAGATTTGGAAATTAGCATCACCATCTCAGCATTGCAGTGCCAACACCTCTTTGCTTGAGTGTTTGTTGAAGAATTCGACATGGCTTTGCCCACAAGGGAAAATGAAGATAACAGAAGATGACAACCCTTCCAAAAATTTGCTCAAAACCCCCAAATTATTTTACTTCAATTTTGGAAAGGAATTGTATTTTATTTTTTGGGGAGAACTAATATGGAGTTTCAAGTTTGAATTATCCTGTTTTGGTCGTAACAATCCGTGACTGTGAGCGGGAAATTCGAAATTTGCAGGAATGTTTTTTATTTTTTAACCCTAACCCATGAGCGGGAAAGAAAAACATTGGTTTGGGGAATTTTAAATATTTTTTAACCCTAAGCACTCCACAGTAAACCCTAAACCGTAGGCGGCAAACCCCTACAACCTTGAAGTCGTTTTTTAATTCAAAATTTCAGTGGAAACGATTAAAAATTGAAAAAACTGGCGTGTGGCGGCATGGTAATGCGCCGCGTGGCGATCAGGCTTGCAACTCCCCACTCCAGCGCCTCCACTTGGCATTTGTTGTATATTTTATTCAGTTTTTTTTCTCCAAAAATCGTTAAAAATGCATGAAAATTATGGAAAAAATTGGGAAATTTCCTAACTTTGTGTGGGGATGAATACTTCACATGGAAAGTACAAAACCTGGTTTAGGAGTGAGTGAAAAATAAAATTAGGGAACGAACCCTACATTCGGATGATGCAAATGAAAACACTAATACACTTTCTAAACCCTACACTCTCATATGTTCGATCACATTAATCCCGTATCCAAATTTGTTTGCCCTCCCTTTTTCCGGATATGTCATCGAAGAAAATCTCGTCCCGATCGCTGAGGAATTTTTCGGCAATTTTTCACCCTCAAATTCGATTTTTAATTGAATATTTAAGTGGAAACGAATAAAAAATACAAAACCTGGCGTGTGGCGGCATGGGAATGCGCCGCGTGGCGATCAGGCTTGCAGCTCCCCACTCCAGCACCTCCACTTGGCATTTGTTGTATATTTTATTCATTTTTTTTTTCCAAAAATCGTTAAAAATGCATGAAAATTATAGAAAAAATTGGGAAATTTCCTAACTCTGTGTGGGAATGAATACTTCATCAGGAGTTTTGGGTTAATACTTGGCAAAATGTTTTATGTGGAAATTGATATGTAATTCATTATGTTAGTGAAAAGGAATTTCCGTAATATGGGAATCAATTTTTTTTTGTTTGGTGCAGAAATCCTAAAAATTGCTGGACAAATCCGAAAATAATGGGGAAATGTCGTAGATGGTTATAATAAAAATGGGAAAAACCCTCCACTTATGTCGTTGGTTAATTTCGATATTTAAATCATTATGTTAGTGAAAAGGGGTTCCCAAATTACTTAATTTCACTTCTGTTTTGTTGCAAATATAGTTTCAAATGCACGACAAATCAGGAAATTAAGGGGAAAATTTTTGGGGTATTTATGGGATCATCAGAGTATCTTAGAAGATCAAGGATCGCTCAGACTTCCACTATCAACGAAGTAACTGAAAGGATAATCTCTTTTCGGGTTGACAACACGCAACCTCCCTGCCATATGCCTGTCTGTCATCTTGAACGAATGATTGTTTGGGGGATATGAACCAGCAATTCCCCATGTGAGACCACTTACTGAAACGATATAGGACCCAAAACCATAAACATACTTTAAATAAAAACAGTACAACCATTATGTTCACACAGTTTCACCTTTACATAAAAACAGTAAAAACCAATAACACAGTTTCTTAATAAAACACATATCATAGCATGTATATAGACCTTAAATCCACGAGGTCATCAAATGGAGTTCGAGCTGGAAGCAGAACAGCTCCCTCTTCCATTTCCAAGGTTCACATCATTTCCAAGCATCTACGTTGTGATAGTATTCGCCCCTGCGGTGCCATAATTGATACCACTCCCGATTACCCTCACAGTTAATGCAGTCTTGAAAAAAACATTCGTCTGCTGTAAACTTTGCAAGCGTTGGAGGAGTCACGATGCCACACATTGAATCCCTGCAAGCTTGCCTGTTCATTTTCTTGGTTTTGCTGAGATGGCACAAAAACTCCATCACATCCTCCTTGCCCTCGCTAGGGTTCAACAGCCCTAGCAAGCCAACAATGTAGGAGGTTTCCATATGCCCTGCCATAGCCGCCACCCGCAGGTTCTTCAGCACCTCATCATCTTTCAATAGGAAGAAGTCATGAATAGTTTCTCTGTAAATGATTTCTGGATTGTTATGTTCTTTGCACTTTTGCAAGAACTCAACAATTTTGCCTTCATCAAACCTGTACCAGTCCTCATGCCACTGGTACTTATCTACTGACATGGTTCTCCAAACCTCAGGATCAGTAAGCATATCTTGAAATAACTTGCATGTTCCCGCCATGCTGTACAGATCTTCAGAGGATTGCTTTGCAACCACGAGCAGCACCTTAAACCATGCCAATTATGGAATCTCCATCTCGGTTGTTGGAGAAGAGGGACTGAAAAGGGTCTCTGGAGGATTTAATATTCACAGTGTCGTTTGTGGACCAAGAAGAAAGTGTCGGATTATATGTACCCAACCGTCGTCACCCACTTTACAATGGACGAAGACAACTTTGGGTTTGGATAAGTTATTATTGTCTTCGTTTCCCAAGCGGTGTGAGTGAAACGACACTTCACAGTCATCGATGAAGGTGGAAAAAATCATAGCATTTATGAAACTACTTATCACCGTGAACCTATTTACAGCATTTATGAAACTACTTATCACCGTCAGCAGTCAAAAAATTATAAATGCTTTTCGTGATAATTATTATGCTTACATCACATCAACACTTATGAAGCAAATGCCTTAGTCACATTTGAACATGACCAAGTAATCAGTTTCATTTTGCCAACTATGAAACTAAATATCAACGCACCATTAACAGTAAAGTAAATGATCACACTGTATGTGATACTAATAATGCAAAAATGACATCACCACGTCTGAAGGTAACTTGCATTTTAACATGACCAAGTAAGCAGTTGCATCTTGCCAAATATGGAACTAAATATGAACGCATATCTCCAGTACAGAAAAAGAAAACTGTGTTTATGATACTGATAATGCAAATATGACATCACACGTTCTGAAGGTAAATTACATTTCAACCGCGCCGCGTTAACAGTTAAATCTCCGCAAATATGATACTTACTTTGTCTGAATATCACATGTAAAGAAAATGAAACTACTGTGTCTGATACTAATAATGCAAATATGACATCACCACGGAAATTAGGTATCTAAAGTGGCCGCTCCCCAGTCCAAGTGAACAAATTAATTTTGGCGGGTAAAATTAGTAAGGGGACTGCTGTATAAATAACAAAGTGATATATTTTACCTCACATTGCTCCACCAGTTGGTCCAAACAACCCTCAACTCACCATGGGTTCACCTACGAAAATCCCCCCCATACTTATAACAACTCCACCAAAAAATGCAGAGCCTATCTCACACAAGAATAAGAACGCTGAAGATGTTCCTGTAGGACTTGCGAAATCCATAAAATTTTCATCTGAGGACCACGATGATGCAGGTCGTATCGGCCAGATGCGGTACGATGCGTTGAAGATTGAAATAAAACGTCAGAAGATACGTCTAAGATGGTATGAAGAAACATTGGGGAAGGAGAAAAGTCAAGCGAAATTACACCTTCGATCAGTCAAAATAATGAAACTGAGGGTTAGGCTTGCGAAAGGAAAAGCTTTTCGAAGGTTCAGGGGGTCGAATAAGGCAGTGCAGATGAGGGAAGCAAAAGCACGTAAAGGGTTTGACCTGTTCCGAGAGTATGCAAAATGTGTTGTCCCAAGCTACAACTGGGACGAAATCACCATGGAGTAAACCATCGCTGGACAACGTTCATTTTGGTTATTTTCAGTAAGTTTGTTTGGAAAAAATAGGTGGTTCATTTTGACTACGTTTGTTCCAAGTTTGTGTGCGCTCCTGAAGGTGTAACCATTTTGCTTTGGACACTTCAGATGGTATCTTATATGTATCCAAGCTGTAAGATGTGAAGAAAGAGCGAGTGAAAAATATGCGAAACTGCTTTTGGTTTATTATGCGTACTTTTGTAAAGCTAAATGGGTATGCTTTAATTGAAGTTTGTTTACATTATTTTCTGTCAACATATTTAATTTGTCTTTACAAAATGCCTAAAAGGAATGGGATAGTTTATAGCATTGATTGGATCTCTTATATGGAGTTGTTGTTCGTAAAATGGTAATATGAGGTTTGCTTATTTGTGTGAAATATATAATTTGACCAATGAAATAAGAAGAATAATATTATGTGTGTCATTTGAAAGGAGAAAATAAGACTTATTTTTCCCAATAATTAGATACGAAGCAAATGTAACCGATACTTGTGTTATTTTAAATTGGATAATGAACATGAAGGAAATAGACGGAAAAGGTTTGCAAAACATAATGTTATAGTTGAAAGGAAAGAGAGTTCAAACCATATTCCGAAGATGAAGTGTACACTCAGTATTGTCACATCTGATGAAATTGAGTACGAAAGTGAGTTTGAAAAGCAGTTTCGATGATTTATAGCTTCCCCCAGTTGTGTAATGGCACAAGGTACTGGAATCAATTTTGGGGCAATTTTTCCAATTTTTCTCCTTGTTATTACCATGTCTTCAATAATTTTGCAATAAAAAATTATGAAAATAACGAAATACAACACATGGCGGGACCTGACCACATCAACCTTGGGTAGGTGCACACGTGCACGTCAGTGACCATTGCCTCACCCTTCCTTTGCAAAAGTCGGGATAATATTTCGACAAATGCTACCACCTCATTGAAAGTTGAAAAATCAAAATTCATGTATATGCTTTCTGTGATTAATACGAGGCTTTATTCCGAATTCAACCTAACTAAATGAAATACTCTCATTACTGAACAAAAAAACAAAACTGATGTGACAGATGGGAAAAACAGATAAAACAAACTGCGGAATACTCCAGGACATCATATATAAACGTTGTCGTATGGCTATGGGATACTCATTGCCGTACATCCACATCTTGTTTTCTTCCTGACTCTTCTTTGGAGTTGTGATTTGTGCATACAATGAATCCCCCAATCTGAAGAAACTAAAGATTTGTCAACATGTTAGCCAGTTCACGCGGCAATGCTAATCAGGGGGACTCCGATGGGTCATGGGAATATGCCCCCGATTATCCAAGGTCCCCTCTACCACCGTTGCCACTTCCAACCTCCTCGGCAAGCGAGGGTGACTCCGATGATCCTGCTGTGGAAATAAATGATATGAAGAACAAACTGGAACACGACTCCTCCTTGGTCCATTACTGGACTCAAAAGTGTGTCGGAGCTAAGCAGAAGTTGGCGTATTTGACGCGCCAAGTGAACAAAGCGCATTACAAAAAAGAGAAGCACAGAATTCGTGGCCAAAGACGAAAGCAAAAAGCAAAGGATTTGCATATGACCGAGGAGGATGCTACATACGAATCTTTGAGCATCCACAAAGGAGGCGACAAGCATGGCCAGGCAATGTCTGTGGCTTTCAACGAAGGGTTTGAGCAATTCCGACGGTTCACTGCAGATGTCCACAAAGATATTGACTGGGACGCCATAACTCCGTTTGCTGCACAACAAATCATCTCTGTTTGCTACGCCACCAACCAGCAAAAGCCAACGATAATGACGGCTAGTAGCCATATAAATTGCTAGGAAATCGTTATTCACTTGTTTGTTTTTTGTTAATGCCCGATCTGGGTTTGTGTTTACATGTTTATGCCCGATCTGAATTACGTGCAGCTTATTCGGGTTTACATCTGCTATCATAGCCTTGGGTTCTATGTTCTTACCAGAGTTCAATCTTATTTCTTCGATCACTAACTACTGGATTAGCAGAGTTCAGTTACTAATATTGCTCAAATTTTTGGTTTCATTCATTGTCGGTGGGTCGATAAATTTTTTCAAGATTCTCTGACACAGATATTCGGTTCTTTGACACATTACTGACACATAGTGATGGTTTCAAGATTCCCTTACTGACACACAGTGATGGTTTCAAGATTCCCTTACTGACACACAGTGATGGTTTCATGATTCCCTTACATAGATATTTCATTTTCCTTGCAACCATTGCAAAGGTGTATAAAACCCACATTGCATGAATCCCAAACGAATCCTTTCAAACAAGGCTTCACGTTCTAAAAACACCAAAGCCCCAGGATGGACATCCACCTTCAACCAAAGATGGATCCAAAAGTTCGAGTTACGCATAATTATTACAAGCATGGTGCCGTTCACAACCGTCCTTGTGGGACGTGCAGGGATCTATTCGCGGTAGGTCTAGACAATGTTCAATACTATCGGTCCCCAACCCCTTCTCCCCCAAAGCCCCCATCTCCCATTGTTTGCATGTGTAAACCCCCAAATTTATAGTGGTGCCAGGATTGCTACTAGATTGGGAGGAACGTGGCCTCTTTGAGTCAAGTGATGACTCTGATGCTGATAACTAAGTGGCTCTTCAAATATCTTATTGTTGACTTTAATGTAGTTTTTTTAATTTTATTTTTCTATGTCCGAATGTAAGTCATGCGTCATGTGTGTGACACTTAATAATTATCGAATACAAAAGTTACTTTGTTTTTGGTCGGTTTCACTATTGTTGTTCACAAACCTTAGTTCAGTATCAACATGAGGCACTTACATAAGATTCACTAACGGTTCCAGATGGTTTCCAAAACGACGCAAATTGGTATCAACAAATATTCAAACTCCGGGACCGTAAATGAAATCAAACTCTTGCATAAATGACTCTATCATAGTAGGTTCCCTGTCCTGCGTGATCTGATTGGGCTGCAAATTCTCATCAATTGCAGCACCAACTTCTGCGTCGGAAGATGAAGAGCTGCAACATCGAAACAAATAAACAAGTCAACAACATTTCTTGTATAAAATTCAAACCCAAACAATTATATATTCACTTACGGGCTCCCAAGTTTTGGACAACTCCGTCTATCATGATCAGTCTTCCTACATTCACTGCATCGCCGTTTATGTCGTTCCGCTGCCTTCTCTTTTTGTCCTTTCACTCTTCTCGCACGCCCTTTTGCTTTTACTCGATGAGGATCTTTCATTCTGACTTGGGGAGAACTAGTTCTGACCTCTCCATTGGGTTCTTCTTCGACACGAGCTCTTGATGACAACAACCTTGTAAGCTTCCCACGAATGTCGTCAAATGATTTTTCCAGCAACTCAACACCTTCATCACACAACAAAGCAAAATCTATCAAATCACCTGCAACTTTGCAAAGTTTCAATCTCTTAACCAAAACCAAACCGTCCACGCAATCTTTAACTTCTTTGTCATTCTTATCATATACTACACCGCACTTTGCACTTTGAAGCCATCGTTTCAATATGTAATTGTCTGGAAAGTGCTCCACCTGCTTCATTCTTAAAAATTCTAGGATGTGTCGGCACGGAATACCCCAAAATTCAAATCCTTTGCAGCTGCAATAAGCTTTATCGGCATCTTTATCATGCACAAGCTCCTTCATCCGTGTCACCCCCGGATTTACCCGCTCACTTACTTTGTACCTGCACTGGGTCTCATCTTGCTCTACAAGTTCGAACAAGCATAAAAGGCTTCTGAAGTCTTCCCTCTCAAACATTTCAAGAATTTCTCGAGTGTAAATGCATGTCATTTGATGTTGCATAGGTGTTCGAAATGGCAGTGGAGGTTTTTCATTGGTATCAACATGATCAACCATTAACTCCTTGTGCCTTTGTGAACCAAGAGCTCTTTCAAAACGTACAGTGAATTCCATCAATGTGTTTTTCCGGTTAATATATTGTTTGAAAAATGCATGACAGCTTTTAGCCTGTTGACAACTTGACATCCCAGCCGAAAACACATGTTTTACATATGATGGAACCCAATTCTCCTGCAAAGCATGAATCGAGCTCAGCCACGGATGGTCTTTCAGCCCATTGCTTTTGATGATTTCATCCCATTCGCATCAAATTCTTCTTTCGTGTCCATACCCCAATGTCGGGTTTCTCCATAAACTTATTCAAGATATGCCATATGCAATATCTATGGAATGTTGTTGGGAGAGTTAAAGCAATTGCCTTTGACATGGCTGCATCTTGATCAGTGATGATCATTTTGGGTGGCTCACCTGGCATGGCTTTCTTGAATTCTTCGAACAACCATACAAATGAATCTGTGGTTTCACTAGTTAGGAATGCACAACCAAAAAACACTGTTTGCCTATGGTTATTAACGCATAAAAAAGGCGCAAAGATCATCCCATAGCAGTTCGTGTTGAACGTCGTATCAAATACCACCACATCCCCAAAAAACCCATAAGCTCGTCTTGAACTTGCATCTGCCCAGAAAACATTTCCCATCCTTCCTTTCGAATCTACCTCCATATTGAAATAAAAGGATTCATTTTTTCCTTGCTCAGCCAAAAAATGCTCCTTCAGCAGCTCTGCTTCATGCCCAATCACCTCCCCACGCACGTCCCTTGCACAATTATAGACATATCTTCTAACAAACCCAATATTTTCCAATTCCCCTACTTGCACCTCAAGAAGGCTTACCTGTTTATGTATAGGGATATTAACTTTGCTCATATGTGCACTATAGGCCTTTGTAGACTCTGTTAAGTTACGGTGAGATCTCAATAGATGAACTTTATCAACTGTGGTAATGTCATGGTTGTGTACCTCATTGAATCCTACAACAGTGTACTTATTCTTCTCTTTTACCTTCAAAATCGCAAGTTTAGCCTTGCACTTAGTTCAAGTACAACCTCGCTGTCTTCTCTTACGACTAACAGTACTTGTCAATGAATACCCTTGTTTACAGCATACATATTCTTTCCTTGTTACCTCTCCTGTGAATGTACACGTTCTCGTTGTAGAACACTGAATGCCGAATCCGGCTTTTGTGGCATACATATTATAGAAATTAAACACATCCTCACAGCAATCAAATTCAAGTCCCAATTTTGGTTTCAAGTCCGAACTAACTTCCGGTGTCACCTGTCCTTCGCACTCCATTTCACTGTTCTTGCAATTTAACCCTGAATATCACATCACCACCATCATATATGACATAAAAATCACTCTCTGTGAAACATTAAAGACCTACATACACACTAATGTAACTCGTGCTGATGCCCAATATTTGGCACATGCTTTCAAACAGCTTTAAAATATATTTTAACTAACATATGACATCAAAATGACTCTCTGGTGAAACATTAAAGACATACATACAACCTAATCTGACTCATGCTGATGCCCAATATTTGGCACATGCATTCAAACAGCTTTAAAATATATATTAACTAACATATGACATGCAAATGACTCTCTGCTGAAACATTAAATTGACAAATACAGTATATGGCTTACCTCGTAATTGATTTCCAACTTCAAAATTTCAACAAATATGACAACGTAACATAGCCCTTTTAGATCTGGACGTCAACCCCAAAAACTTTTCATCTTCCTCAAACCCTGTTTCGCCCGCGCTCAAGGATTTCAAAACCAACACAGCAGAACCACAACGGTACGGTCAGCACTTTCCAACTCAACACCAGTTTTGACGTTGCTCAAGGATTGACGTATGTTCCGGTCCCAAAAACCCAACCACAAAGATGAAATTATAAAATCCAAGATTCCTTTGTTTCGCCTAAATGGGAAACCCATAAAAATGAGGGTACCGTTTATGTGTTCTTCCTCAAACCGAAAAACGATTAACAGGGGCGCTCTCTCTTCAGTGTTACAGTTCTTCCTCAATCAAAGCTGATAAAAAAAATGGCCTCCTCATTGAACTGAGCGAACAGCTGGTTTGGAGGGGACTTCTGTTTTGGAGGGAGGAGAGAGAAGAAGGCCTTGTTCTAATACAACACTTACACTTACAATTGCTTTTCATACAGCCATTAGATTAGATCCAACGGCGTTCTCATGTTATGTTCTCACATAGGCGTTCTCACTAGATCCTCGCCCCATAGATTTGGGTTTAGCTTTGATTGGGCTTAACCACCAGTAAAGGCCTCAAATTTGGACAATTGGGGATGTTTTTATTTTTTATTTTTGCATGAGTTTCTATTTGTTAAAGCCAAAAGGTGGTGCATCCCCCTTTAGAGCCTCATTGAGGATGGCCTATGCTCTTTACCTTGTTCTTTTATTAAAGTTAAAAAGTATACGAAAACAAATCATCACATATAGCTTTCGAGATGATGCTCTTTGTAAAGTTTTTGGTGTTGAGCGACATGGTTGTGTAAGAGGAGTAGTTGGAGGTGATGTTTCTCACGCAAAGGTTGACATGTTTTCACAACAAAAATTTCTTAGACATCAAATGGATGAAAAGGTGAAAAAGTTAACTAATGAGGTCACAGATTTTGAAAGAGTTGGTGCCTCTTCTTTTGAAGAATCAGGTAATTACTTATTAGGCTTCTTCATAGAATTTCATAGAAGTCCACACCAATATATAGGCATTTGCCGATTTTACTATTGTGGCTCTCACTTGCACTTAGAAGGCTCTCATCACAAGACTAGGAGTGTGCCTCTTCTTTTTATTTTTGTGGCTGTTCAATTTCTAACATGTTAAATCATGTTACACAGTAATTAGCCACTGCTTAAAGACATTGATATGCCTTTGTTTTGAATGTATTTCTTGTTCTAGCATATATTGTAGCAAAGGCACTAAAATTTCTACTTGATTTGGTATGGTATTGGTACTTATGGCCCTTTTGGGTTTTGATTGTATGAAATTACTCCAAGGGTGATCTACCATGTGAAGCTGCTTTAGACAAACATGATGCAGCAAAGGTACAGTCTAGTTTTGTCCAAGTAGGTATCACCGTCCAAGAGGAGAAGTTTCCTTGAAGGTTTCTTACCATTTACTTCAACACATTCACACTGTAGTGTAGGTACGTAGCATAAGACAAAAACTGCATTGACGTATAACAAAATACCATAGAGTCGTCAACATTGCTATTGCTAGGGTGGCCAAAACCATATAGACATGGATTTCAGCAACATTCAAATCAATGGGAAAAAAGGATAGGGAGACATAGAAGACCCCATTAAAATTACAATATCTATACGTTCGTTGATGATGAGCTTCCAAGAAGAAATATCACCTCAACTTCTCAAAGCCATTGAAGACTCAAAGATTTCTGTCATCGTTTCTCTGAAAACTATGCATCATCAAGGTGGTGCTTGGACGAACTTGTTAAGATCCTTGAATGTAAAAAATCCAAGGGACACATGGTCAGGCCAATTTTCTACAAGGTGGATCCCTCAGATGTACGACACCAAACAAGTAGTTAATGTGAAGCATTTGTTCACCATGAATGCAAATTCAAGGATGACAAGGAGAAAGTGCTCAAATGGAGGAGAGCTCTTACGGAAGCAGCAAATTTGTTTGGATTGCATTTCAAGGAGGGCGGGTACATAATTTCTAACCATTAATTATTGCACGACCTAATTGGTTTTTTATTTTAATACTCGAGTGTTATGATGTGAAGCTTTTCTTATTTTCAAAAGAAAAGATGGGGGATACAAATGCCAAAAACTATATAAAATGTCTTCTCTGTGACTTGAAACCAAAGAGGGAAACAACTAAGTCATTTGGATACCAATTAATGTGATGTGATCATTCCGAATTAAGACATAAGAATCTTCGCAATTATGGAATGAATCAATGAAAAAATTGGTTAAGGAGTCAGTATCAATGTGATGTATGTCATATTAAATGGTCTAGATTAGTACCACAAAAATGGCAAAGAGTCTTTGATGCTTAAGTTAGATTACCTTTATCGTGCTCTGAAGTTTATGGATGTTAAAAAATTTCGAGTGAGCTTGATTGGTCGAATCAGTAATCAACACATGTCATGTTCTGAATCATTGAGAAGCCCTTTGGCTTGTGAGGTTGCACTACTACAAAAAGTGAAAAAGACGACCAGAAAAAGACGACGGTAGAAGAAAAAACCGTCGTCGTGTTTAAAAAGACGACGGTAACAAAAAAAAACCGTCGTGGATAAGTGACTTAAACAACTAAAAAACGGAGGTACTGTTGAATATTTTTTTATAACGACGCAGACAAATAAAAAAGCGTAGTCTTATTAAAAAGGTTTTCTTCAGAGTTCAAATCAGACAAAAAAACAATGACAACAGGTATGACAAGCGTCGTCTTTTAAAAATCAAGTGTCCTTTTTTTGGTAAAGACATGATTGTTTTGAAAGAACCGTCGTCTATTATACGTAAAGATGACGGGTTTTTTTTAAAGAACTGTCGTCTATTATAAGTAAAGATGACTGTTTTTTTTAAAAAGGGTCGTCTATTATATGTAAAGATGACAGTTTTTTTTTTAAAAAGGGTCGTCTATTATATGTAAAGACGACGGTTTTTTTTAAAAAAGGGTCGTCTATTATATGTAAAGATGACGGTTTTTTTTTTAAAATGGGTCGTCTATTATATGTAAAGATGACGGTTTTTTTTAAAAAGCGTCGTCTTTTAAAACACGCTAAAAAAAGGCCGCTTAAGTGAATTCGCGCTCGACAAATTTTCAAATTTTCCCCCGTCTTTGAAAACCTTATCTCTCATTAACAAGCGTCGTCTTTTAAAACACGCTAAAAAAAGGCCGCTTAAGTGAATTCGCGCTCGACAAATTTTCAGATCTTCCCCCGTCTTTGAAAACCTCTTCCTCCTTGAAACCCTCTTGAGCTCTCTAAAACACTCTCATGAAAGGTTTGATTTGAATTCTGTATTTTGCTAGTGAATTCTGGATTAGTCTCTTTGCGTTTCTGGTATGTTCTTCGTCTCCCTGATTTCAGATTTTCTGTCTCTCTTGATTTGTCTGGTTTGTTTACATATTTTTTTTATATTTATGGTTTCTTTTTAGATTTTCTGATTTGGTTCTCAGGAGATGAGGAGGAAGCTTGCAGATTTATAACTTTTTCTTTTGCAGGTTTTCTATGCGAGTCGTATGTTTTTTTGTTGTTCAAAATTTGTTACCTTCTCTTTTCACCATCATTTTCTTTATATATTTTTCCTTTTGCAGGTTCTCGATGGTCTTTTTTATGCTCATTTTACAAGTTTTCTATGGAAATATGGTCCAATGGTAAAATTTCTCTTCCACCTAATTTTATATGTTTATAATCTTAGCTTTTTTTCTCTCTTTGTCATTTTGATTTATTTACAGGGATGATGGAGGAGACTTCAGTTGTGCATCATTTGTCTGTTTGGATGACGAAGGCTTGGATTAGGAGTACGTAGGTCTTGTTAGGAAAAGATTGTACTACTTAATTGGTAGGACTTATGTTTGAATCTTCAAGTTTTATGAAAGAAACTATTTTTGAGTGTATATATTCATTAATAAAGCATTTGGTTGGTTTTCCAGTTAAATTTGTTGTATAGCATCATATGAAATAAAAAAGAACTAAAATGTAGCAGTTTGGGAACTTATTAGACGACGGTTTTCATAATAAATCATGGTCTTTACAGATAATTAACGACGGTTTTTATAAAAAGGGTCGTCTATTATATGTAAAGATGACGGTTTTTTTTAAAAAGGTCGTCTATTATATGTAAAGATGACGGTTTTTTTCTAAAAATGGTCGTCTATTGTGAAGTAAATATGACGGTTTTTAAAAAAAAGGGTCGTCTATTATATGTAAAGATGACGGTTTTCATAAAAAACCGTCATCTTAACCTACAATACACGACGGTTTTATTAAAAACCGTCGTCTTTCCTCCTATAATTAACGATCTTTACCTCCAAACAACGACGATTTTCTTTAAAAACCGTCGTCTTTACAGATAAACAACGACGGTGAAAAGCCGTCGTAATTTGACACCCAAAAAGACGGCGGTCGATTTAACGACGGTTTTCAAAGCATGACAACAACGGTGGATCCCCGTCGTCTATTTCGTTTTTTGTAGTAGTGTTGGAAAATTTAGTAGATTAGGTTTTGCGTTTTGTTGTAATATTTCCACACCTTCCTAGGAAAACCACAAACAAACTTGGACGGTTCAGATCATTAAAATACAATGTCGGGTTGGTCCTACAAGGGTGTTATTCGAATAAGCTTATTTGAGGAATCCCTTAACTGAAACATGGAGCTTCAGTTAAGGGATCCCTCAAATAAATTTGAGAGATACCCTTTAGGGGCCCCTACAAATATATATATTTTTAAACGATCTAAACCGTCTATTTTTGAAGTCTTTATTCATAAATCATCCATGCACAAAAATTGGACAATTCGTAAATCATTAAGACATCTAATTGTGCTCAAAAAAATTTACAAAACACGGTGCTTCAAGAAAACACTAAAATAAATGACAAATTTCTAGGTTATGCCTTATGTTGTAATATTTTCGCACCTTAATTCTTAGGAAAATCACAAACAAAGTTGGCCTTTCATAAAAAAAATTATTTTACCGACTGCGCTCTATTTTTTCACATGGTTTTCTTTATAATGAATATAAATATATGAATCAACGTTAAATCAATCATATGCTTTTAAAATTATAGGTATATGAAGCTAAATTTATCAATGAAGTCATTGAGGAGATTTTAGTTCAAGTACTCAACAACACATATTTGGATGGGCCAGCCTAACCCAGTTGGAATTAAGTCTCGTGTAACATATGTCAATAAGCTTTTAGGTGTTGATGGAAATGGTCATTGCACTGTTGGAATATGGAGGATAGCTGGAATAGGCAAAACAACAATTGCTAAAGCTGTTTATAATTCAATTGCAACCAAGTTTGAAGGTCGTTGTTTTCTAACAAATGTTAGAGAAAAATCATCTGTAGATGGAGGACTACTCAAACTACACGAATCTCTTCTTTGTCAGGTCCGCGGATGAATAAAGCCGGATTTATCTAATGCTTTCATTCCACACATACACTTTGTCTATGATTCTTCCATCTCATTCATCGGAATTGATGTATGTTGGGGATGAAATGTAATAGATTTATCTATTTCATAATTTCCAATCAAGGTTTGTTGAAAATCAGACATTAATTGTAAACAGGCATCCAAATATGTCCAACATATTTTTGTTGAAAGATTGTGTCTCATTATACTAGTGATGTTGCTGGTATTGGCAAGGTACAAGAATCCCAGCATGTCTAAATCATGTGAAGTTGCTACAACTCAACTGCAGGATAGTTGTTCAAGATATTTTTGATAATCTGGCAAAAGACTCGAAATGGGTTTTGGAACAATTGAAACTGCAAGATGAAAACTTTGATGGGCAGCGATCGTATCCATCATATTTTGTAGTTTTCGAACTCCTGTCTAGTTTGAGAATGGATTTTGGTTCTTTGAATACCAGTTGCTGTTTGAATAGCCCTGGTAGAGCTATAACATCTCCAATGGCTCCATTTACCCAAAAAGAATTTGGCTTTAGAAACTAGGAAAAAGACGCCAGGAATTATAACTTCATTCTTTGTTCACGAAACCGCATTATTATTGTCATTGCATGACCGGATAGCTACTATAGATGTCGAATGTTCAATTTTATCCACCAAAAATTACAAGGGGCTCCTCATAGTCAAAAAGACAACTTACAATATTAACCAAGTGTTGGGGGTCTTTTTCCGTCGGAAGGTTCGTCCGGGCTTATGGATTCTTGGACCGCCATAGAGTGGTGAATCAAGCATTCGTTGCCCCTTTTTCTGAGTTAGCGAGAACAAGGCCCAAAGCATCTTGAGGGAGAAGCAAGTCCCAGGGGAGTACTTTGTTCTTCTTCTAGGAGCTGCAGGTTTTGTGCTGATGTTTCCGGCGGCTAGACGACGAGTTGGAGATGGTGCATTGATGTTGCACAGGCTTGGCATCAGAGTTTGCTTTGGTGAATCAAGATACTACCAGACTTGGCATGAGAGGCTTGTGGCGTGGGAGCCAAGAGAAAATGAGCAAAAAGAAAGGATTAAGGCTTGAGATTTTGGGTGTTTTCTGTAGCTAGACGAAGAGCTTGCGATGTCTGCGTTTTCTTATAAAAAAGGTAATGACTATGGTTTCCACTTAGCTTGAGAGGATGAGTGTTTCAGATTTGGGATGGAGCTTTGAGAGAGAGAGAGAGAGAGAGAGAGAGAGAGAGAGGTGAAGGAAACATGCATCTAATGCTTAGGAAATGAACTTTAGCCACAACCTATATAACAAACACTACTACAAAAATCGAAATAGACGATGGGAATCCACCGTCGTCTAGAAGATTTTCAAACTGTCATGAAATCGACCGCCATCTTTTGATATATAAAACAACGACGGATAGTAACCGACGTCGTTAAGTCATTCAACGTAAAAAAAGATAACAAACCGACGTCTAATTACTATATTTATATTGTAAAATGAAACCTTGTACAATATTAGACGACGGTTTTATTAGAACTTAAACGTCTAAAGAGTGTTACATGTCAAGAACAAAACAAAAACCGAAGTAAATCTAATTATCCACGTCCCTAATTGAAGGAATACGACTTGTATAACCTAGAAACCGTCGTGGTTAACGTATACTACGTTAAATAAATAAACAAACCACCATCTAACTTATAAAACACAACGCATAAACAATAGAGCGGACTTTTAAAGCAAATTACATGTCAATAATCACACAGGCACGGACGTAGAGATAATTATTCACGTCCCTAATTAAAGAAATACTTAGAAACCGTCGTGGTTAACTTATACTACGTTGAATAAATAAAAAAAACCGACGTGTAACTAACTAATACGACGACGCAAACACAAAAGAACAGACGTTTAAAGAGTATTAAATGTCAATATTTAGAAAGGAACCACCGTATAGATAATTATCCATGTCCCTAATTGAAGGAATAAAGATTTGTATTAACTAGAAATCGTCGTGGTTAACATATACTACGTTAACTAAATAAACAAACCGATGTATAACTTCTAAAAAATGACGTATATACAAAAGAACAGCTGTTTATATCATATTATATGTCATTAATCACACAAGAACCGACGTAAAATGCATTAACCCCGACATACAGGTAAAAAAAACATCGCTTATATGATTATCCACGTCGGACTGGATAGGAAAACGCCTTGTTAAACGTATTCCACGTCCATCTCTTACGAGATTCGTCGTGTAAATTGTATAAATAAGGCTCTTCGACAGTGTTAGACGTCGCTTTTTCTAAAAAGTAGACGTCTGAATAATTTAAAATGACACAATTTTACTCAATACCACCGTAAAAAATACTATCCACGACTATTTTTTTTAAAGGCTGACTTTAAAAATAATATTGAAGTCATGGACAGGAAAAGAAACGACGTGGATTATAATTTGAACGTCGGTTTATGTAAAATAAAGGCCGTGGATTATATTGAAATACACGTCGTGCGTTGTTTTGTAGGCCGTCGTTGATGTTTATTACTCCCGCTATGATTTATTTTAATAAACCGACGTGTGTTCCTTTTCAGATGGCGGTTTTTATTTCTTTACGGTCTTTTGCATTTTCTTTCCATGACGTTTGTAAAAATATGACGTTGGTTTTATTTTAGACGTCTGTTTTTCCAGTTTTTGAACTGGACCATCGTATTTCGCACCTTTAGGCCAGTATTTTAAATTTTAAATTTGTTGTGCCCAAAACCTGCATAATGAAAATGTGATCAAAATTAAAATGATATATAGAGCTATTAATTAATGTCATACAATTAACTGCATAACTAATAATGTCATACATTACAACAATCAATCAATCCATATATCTTCACACCCATATCTAATATTCTCACTCCCAAACTCACCCACTAGGTCATCAAATGTGTCAACATTTGGTATCCCTCTAGTAAATGGCTCACACTCAATTCTAATATCACCTAGCACATCATCACCAATAACATCATTATATTCTCTATTTGGCATTGATAACACTACCGACCAACCACGTACGATGCATTGGGTCGTCAACGTAAAATACTTGTTTAACTTGAGAAGCCATAACAAATTGGTCGTTCCTATGTCCAATTTTACTCAGATCTACAAGGGTAAATCCAAGTTCGTCGACTACAAGGCCCGAAGTGTTATCTATCCAATCACACCTCAAGACTGGGATTCTAAACTTTTGGTAGTCAAGGTCCCAAATTTCTTTAATAACCCCATAAAAACCCATATTAGAGACAATAGGGTTTTTATCCTTGGCACTAGCAACTTGCATAGTATGTGCAAGTAAATAAACTCCACTATTTTGGACAGGTCCCACATCATCTTGTGCCTTGGTGTTAAATTTAACACCATTAATAAGATAGCTCCTATATGATGGCACTGTCATGCTTGGACCAGCTGCTAGCCATCTCAAATTTTCTGATACACCATTATTCTCTTCTCCATTAAGTTCACTTTGAACCTGCAAATTAATAATATATCTTAATTCAATCTAACATATAGAAAGGAAGAAAATTAAAAGTTCAATATGTCATTCAATAACAAATATACCTTAAAGCGTAGCCATTGAATGAAAGTGCTTTTGTGCTAATCTTGTAGCCACGTTTAATTTCACCTTATGATGACGATTTACGTACATAACCAACATTGTAAACTGAAACTACGTCTTCATATAAAGGAATCGTCGTAGTAAATTATTTTTACGTCACCTTTTAAGAAACCGACGTCTTAAATATGAAATAAAAAAAATGGGGTTTGGGTTTCCTGGGATTCGAACGCGCGTAATTAACAAAAAACTGAGAGAGAAAACCGGTGTCGTTTCAACAAACCCTAAACCCTAAATTTTACAATAATTATAAAAAAAATACACAAATATGAGAAAAATGATCCGAAAATTGCTACGGACTCCTTACAACAATGCCTTCTATAATAGTAGGCTAAAATCTGGATTTCATAATTTCGAATTTATGGCACCAATGGATCACATAAACCTTAGGGTTATGTTAAGAAAAGTATAAGGACTATCGTGCTTTGTCTCTAAATTTTTTTGACTTTTTGTTATCACTTGAATTTTGAAAACTAAAATTAAATTTTTCAGGCCTTTATGGGCAAGATATTGTCTCAATAAGTGCATAAAATTTGTCGATTTTTTTTTCGGATTTTTTTTTATTGTATTATGAATATTAGCAATTAAATACAATAATTTTTTTTTTTGTAAAATTATATTATTTAGATCTTTAGGGGAGAGACAATATTTCAATGAGTGCATGGTAGTTGTCAGTTTTTTTTTTGGAATTAGTTTTGAATTTATTATGAATATTAGGAATTAAATAAAATATAAAAGTCATATTAAAATGAAATGACAACGACATAACCGACGTTGGATCCCTTTTCAATGACGTTAACCAACACAAAACGTTGTCCTAGATCATTTTAGACGTCTAAAAGGACACAAAACGATGTTATTATGTTACCACGTCATCTTGTTTTGAATCACCGACATGGGTTATTAGGTTACAACGTCATCTTTTTTTGTATAACAGACGTGGATTGTATTTACAACGTGTTTTCTAATGTAGTTACCACCGTTGTTCACGTATACAACGTCAAATTTTGTAAGCTAACTGCCGTTGTATGTCTTTAAGACGTCGATGTTTTTGTTCTAACGGACGTACACTACAAGAAAAACATCATTTACTGACGGCTAAAAAGCGTCACTATAGCCATTAGATGACGGTTCCAAAAGCGTCAGGGACGCCACTGTCAGGAAAGGGTACCACCATACTTGACACTTATTATCCGTCATGAAATAGTGTTTCCTGACGGGTAAAAAGCGTCACGGATTAGTGAAAAAGCGTCACTGAAAACTTTTCTTGTCGCTTAATAGGTATCAACAAATATATTTCCTGACATTTAGTAAATCTTTCTTGACGGTTCTTAGCCGTCAAGAGATGTATAACTAAAATTTAAAAAAAATAAAAAAATAAAAAAGAACTTCTTAGACAACTAAAGTTTCAAAGAATTTAGTAGCTAAATTAATAAATTAAAAAAATAACAAGCTGAAATTTAATATCCACTAAAATAGAATATTTAGATACAAACATTCAAAAACTCGTAATAATGTTAACTATCTTGAGAAATAATATTAAAAATACATTAAAAAAATTACATTGAAAACAATATATGCTGAAATAAACCGAGCTATCTAGTACAGTAAAACGTAAAACTTCTAACTTAGAAGCTTGACTTTCCGTAGCACTTGTCTTTGTAGTTTAAGCCTCCATGAACTCATCAATCTGCCAATAAAGGTAAGACATGAATTTAAAGAATTAAGAGATACAACCAATGAACACATCAACCTTGTCCTACACCAATAGTCTCATATCATGCACATATTCATTACCAAATACAAATGCCCACTTCTTTTGATTCAAATGCAGAGAATAACTTGAAGTCAACTATGCACAAAATATGATTAGAGACAATCACATTTCAACTTTACAAGAAACAATCACATCTCCTCAATTTATCAAATCTCTCTTTTACAGAGCCCACTGTCTTCGTTAAAAGAAGAGGAGATCCAAACAAATCTTTGAAGCCAAAACTTGCCATATAAATAACAGATTAACCAATTTCTACCCAATTTGTGTTGTTTAGAAAGTTATTTGGAATTCTTTAAAGAGAGGAAACTCAAAAGTCTAATCAGTGAGAAAAATTATCACCACAATTAGCAAAAAGCATAAAATCCAATTCCAAGACCTGTTTTCTTAAAGACTACCTTCTGACCAGCACAATTAGAAAATCCCTAAAACCAGCATATAAGATCCTTCCTAAGCACTTAAATATAAAGCAGCACTTGAGTGATACTCAAAACATCGTCTGCATTAATGTAAGCATCATCATGCTCATCATCTAAAACATGTAAAAAAGTAAAATAATAAAATCTTTATTGTTTCAATGTAGGCTCTGGGAAAATATTCACCTGCAAAGTTCCAAGAACATCTATGATCCAAACTGTTCAAGCTAGCCTAATAAGTGCAACAACAAATCTGATTATTAAACCAAATCAACAACTATCCAAAAGTATTACAAAATGCTTACCTTTTTCTACATATGCTTTGTCCAAATAAAAAATGACAAACTAAAAATCTGCAAAAATCATAGCCTAAAGATTAAAATCTCAAACTGCAAAAAGCACAGCCCATATTTGACAATATGGGTCGAGACCCAGTGGGATGAAATGAAAGACGGGGCAGCATGTAAATGTTGAGGAAGCGATTGGAGGTTCTTTGAGCTAGGAAATACCGGGGAGGTAGAAGAAGACAACTTCTTGATGTCATTTTTTGAAACATCTACCAAGTCAGCACACTCATTGTAATATACAATCAATTGTTTTGAGGGAGCAAAGACCCAAATGATATTCAAATTAAGATACAGAAAGAACCTCTTAATAATTGTCAGTAAAAGATTTAGAAAGTAAAACTCTTATTCTAGTAACCAAATAGAGCATCATCATTGGCATAGATGAATCTTATTCTAGTGTTGTGCATGAAATATAATCAACTTAGAGCGAACTACCACCTGAACTTAAAGTCTAAAATGTGTAGAAACCAGAACACAGAGCACAGGTTCTTATTACTTTAGGAAACCAAAACTAAAGTAGAGAAATGAATTAAAACTAAAGGCTTTATGCATTAGGCACTGATTTCAATAAAAATCACTAATTACAATGGAGCAAGAGATAGGAGCACATATCATCAATAATTGTTCAAGAACCAAAGATTTTAGAGCAAGAGAAACAACAGAAAAGACAACAGCAACAAAATACAAACATAACCAACACCAATATTGTAGGCGAAGCAGAACCAAAGGCTAAACCAAGTGTCACAAAGATTATGAAGAAAGATGACAAGGCTGGACTATTACCTCTGTCACACTCTGTCTTGCCAACAAATATTCAAACAATAAAACCTTAAATTAGAGCAGGGCATCACTTCGAACAAAAACCATGGGATTAAATTCTAAAAAAAGATTGCTTCAATTTCATCACATCCAAAATAAAATAATCAAATACTCAAACGTAACCCTAAAATCAAATAGAAGAAGCCAAATTTCTTTACAAGGAAATAAAATCAGTGACAATAATCAAATACCCAAACAAAAACCTAAAATAAAATTGAAAAAATGGGAGTTCTTTATGAAGAAAAATAACCAACAACAGTTACCATAACCCTAATTGTCTTCGCCCATTCGCCCATCACAGATTTAGGAATAGATTTAAAGAGGAAGAGGAATAAAAGAGTTTACCTGTTAGACTGTCACAGTGGCGAAGAAGAGATTCCAGAGAAGATCGAGCTTGGCTAGTGACGAGGAAGAGCGACTGTGCCAACGGTGAGAGGAGTCATCGTGCGAGCGCGCTAGAGACAAGAATGGAAGAGCAGGAGAGAAGAGGAGCGAGTGGGGAGAGAGGCTCAATGTGTTTGATTTCTTTTTGGGTTTGGTGTAGCGCCGTCGTTGCAGAGATGGATGAGTTAGAAGCTGGCGTTGCAGAGATGAAGAAGAGAGAAGAGAGATAGATCAATATAAACCTACGGGTTGTATTTCCAATTTCAGAACTTTTTGCTCTTTTCATTTCGATTTCCAATTTCACACCTGAAGAAACAATGGAAAACCTAGGGCTTGTGATTTTGGGTTTTGTAACGAAGGATAAGGCGGTGACCAATATAAAAAGAACGAGTTCCGCCAAAAACAAAAGATAAGAGCGATTAGGGCAGAGAACACTTGGAACGAAATATTGCGAACCACAGAATAAGTATTGCCTTTTTTCCTTTTAAATAAGCGTCAAGTATAACAAGATCACTTGACGGTTTTTAAGAAGTGTCAAGTATAAAGGGCTTTAATTGACGTTTTTTATAAAATGTCACAAAACATTGGTATATAGTTGACATTTATTAAAAAGTGTCAAGTATTAGTAGAATAGTTGATGGTTTTTCAACAAGCGTCAACTATGAAGTGTCAACTAAGGCCTATTTTCTTGTAGTGGTAGTATATCGGTACACATATATAATAAAGTGGATTTTCTCATAACTCATATCTGTACATAAACCGTTGTGTTTTTCATTTTACGTGGCGTTTTTACGAATTGCTGTCAATGTTTTATTTCCTGCTATAGAAAGACAGCGATTGTTTATACATGTGGGACGTGTAAATGTGAATAAGACGTCGGTTTTTGGAAAGTAGATTTATTTTTCACGATTTACTCTCGTTGTAACTCATTTTAAGACATAAATATCCTAAACAAAAAAAAGTTCAAAAAAAAATTTAGTTTTCTATGATGATTGCTCAATTGATGAAAAAAATTTATTTACATTGTTATTACATTAAATATACCTAAACATTGTTATAATAAATTACATCACTTATCATTTCGGTAATTGTTTGTTTACGAATTCTGACCATTCCAGCTTGACTTCGTCAATATCTTGTTGTGTATACTCTACTGGTTCTTTTTTCTTTTCAAACTGCAAAATAAACGAAAAACCAGACGTGTTAGAAGGATAAAAACGACGGTTTTTAAAGTAAAAGTCGTTGTAGTAAAATAAAGAAATTATATCTTAAATTTTTCCATATGGCTCCTGCTTTCCGTGAGTGTTTGCCTACATGAGAGTTATACGCTCTGATTGAACTGATTCAAGGAAACAAAAAGTGTTAATGACAAAACGAAAAATCTAAATCAAAAACATTAACCGTCGTGGTAAATCAATAAAGACGACGATTTAGAGAAAATACTGACGTAGTAAATTTTTCAAACGTCGGTAATAAATTACCGCCGTTGTATTTACATTATAACATCGGTATTAAAAAAAACAGTCGTATAATTCAAATGCCCATATAAAAAAAAAATTCTTAGATTGGAATAAATCAACTTATGTATTCACTATATTTTTCATGTCATTGTCAACAGAGCGGTTTGGCAGTGAATTCATATAATAGGCAATCTCCTTAGCCGGTCTCACAATTATCAACACCCAATGACCCCTACAAATAATGATCCATATAGGTTAAATAGTACAAAGAAAAATATTACAAGGAAAATACTTTAAATAGATAAGGGGACTAACCCTGGATTATAAGGGACCAAGAAAAATTGATCCCTATCTGCTTTTTTCAGGCAGTCTGTCAATTGTTTTGTTCGGTGAGATAGAGATCCAGATTGGGAGCTGACTTGTCCAGGGTCGACAAGCCCAACAAGGTTTACCATATTTGCCATTTTTAAATAGTCAAATAGGTACCTAAATATATGAAATTCAATTATATAAGATTTTAATTTAAAAGAAAGATAAATATAAAACAAAATATAGGATTTCTAGAGCTACCTCATGTACACTGCAATCACTGTGGGTCCAATCTCAACCATGGAACCAAATTGCAAAATATCTTCACACAAGAGGAAGGTATGATGCTCAGTGCCAAACACTTCCTTTGGAATATGAACACTAACAGTCTCGTTAGCAGGATGCAACTTGGTCTGGACAAATTGGCATAGGGCTAACAAAGGAGGTGGCATGTCTAGCTTTGAGAGATCCTGTCACAAGAAATAAATAAAGAAATACAAGTTAGTTTGTATATCAAGTAAAATAAACGACTCTCACTAAACCAACCAAACCGACGTGGTATACAATATAAACGACGGTTTTTAGAAAATACTGACAGAGTAAAGGTTATAGACGACGATAAAGACATAACCGTCGTTGTGTAAATGTTCTAACGTCGCTACCTTATAGAAAGGTCGTCTAATTAAAATGCAGTGAATGCTTTAATGAAATAGACGACGGTTTATAAAAGAATGAGACGACGGCAAAAAAAGACCGTCGTTATTTTCAAGGCATAATATAATGCAAAACAAGTAAAAGCGTTGTGGTATTTCACTCACAACGACAGTTCTTGGAAGAAACAGACGTATTATTGTTTTGAGACGTCGGTAAAGATATATCGTCGTTGGTTTCAAATTTTAACATCGGATATTTAAAAGAGCGATGTCTATTAAAAATTTAAAAAGCAGAAAAAGAAAATATAAGAGATTTTACCGTTTCATCTTTCTGTTTTTCAGCAGTATCAGCATCAACCTTTGGATCTTCTTCCCCCAAAACTAGGGGTCTGGCATTAGTGGCTCCAGAGCAGCTTGCCTTGTCAGACATTGGATTTTTGGGCTTTGTTCTTGAGGCGGTAAAGTAATTGGGGTTTTGAGCATGTTGGGATCAAAATTAGGAATTAGTTGACGAAATTGTGCCAACATAATTTCCCTCTCTGCTCTGACTGCTTCCAAAACATTTTCCCTTGACCTAGCCTCAATCCTCAATGCCTCTTCTCTGACTGCCTCCATAAGACTTTCCTTCAATTTGTCAGCAAATTTTACTCTGTGCTGTCTCGGCAAATTGAAGAATTGAGTTGGGGAAATGCCAGCTCCAACTCCTCTGACTCTCCCACCATGCTCGGGGGTTCCCAAAGCCAGAGTCAATATATCATTGCTCCCGGATACAGTCAGAGTGCCCTCGAAGACTTGTTTTTGCAAATCATCCTAAAAGAGAGAGAGAGAGAGAGAGAGAGATAGAGAATGTTAGACATTGAACAGATGGTAAAACATATAAATCAACCGACGTAATAATAACATTACAACGACGATTGTTTTAAAAAACAGACGTAGTATTGATTTCACACGTCGGTATTACAATATCGTCGTTGTGTAACAATTCCAACGTCGGTAGAAAAAACCCGCCGTATATTCAAAAGCAATAAATAGATAAATAGAAATAAATCAAGAACCTATACCGTCGTAGTATTTCAATTAAGATGACAGACTTTTTAAACAACCGACGTAGTACATAATTTCAAACGGTGGTAGTAACATACCGTCGTTGTATATCAATTCTAACGTCTATATGAGATAAAACCGTCATAAATTTTAATGCAGAGGTGAAAAAACTTAACAAAAATATGAATTCTTTTCCAGAAATTATGCACCACAAATTTCAGAGAAATAGATAGAGAGAGGGAGAGTGTGTGCGTGAGTAAATGAAGTTTTCTAAAAATTTAAAAAAAGACGGCTGTTTCAGGAATATAAGCCGTCGTAGTAATTCAATCTAGACGTCTAATTCATGAAAAAACCGACGTTCTATTATCTTTTAAACGGCGTTAAATAGAGACCGTCGTGGTGGTTAAGTTATAACGACGGTTATTTAAATATGTGACGTCTATATGAAAAAAAAAAACACTCAGTTTTTCAAATTTAGAATAGAGTTAGTGAGACTTACGATTAATTTTGCCTTCTCTGCAACCTTTGGATCAAGGAAGTTTCCCTTTTTATCTTCTCTTGCCTTCTTCCACAGCAGAGAACGATCGATTTCTTCACCGGGCATGGTTTCTTCCAATTGGTCCTCCAAACAAACATACCATTTTCTAGACAACGTATGGTTGTACTCCAATTTTTCCCTTCTCTGTTTCTGCCCAGAATGCACAGCCTCAAAATTTGGGGATAACCTTGAAGCTACAAAGGCATCCCATTGCGATTTCTCTATGAACTTATAAAGCTCAGGGGGTTCTTTTAACTTCTCCTTGTCATTTGCAAATGGAAGGATACCTAGTTAAGGTATACTTGAAATCCTTCCATTTTTTGGCAGTAGACGACATGACCATCTTCTTGCACCCTTCCCCAATAACAAAGGCCATTTGAACAGCTTCCCAAATCTGCTCCTTCAATTCCTTGGGCAATTGAGTCCATTTCTTGTCCACAAGAGGGACTCTAGTGCGTGCCAAAACACCAATGTAAGACTGCATCTCAACAGCAGCCTTGCCATGTGGTCTGCCCCTTTTATTGAACTCAACCACAGGCTTAATCTTCTGAATTTTCCTCTTCACTACACGGCTCATTGTGTTGATACTGCGAGTCAATTTTGGCTCCTCAACAAATGTGGTTGAGCTCAGGTCTTTATCAGAGGTTGAAGAAAATCTCATCCTCTTCGCGGGATTGCTTTGAACTTATTTGGCTTAATCCATTGGAGCCTTTGAAACTGCATCAAGGTCCTTGCTAGGACCTTTTGACACTTGAGCCTCCTTGCTTTGAGATTTCGAAACCATTTTTAATTAACCTGCAAGAGAAACAACGACGGTTAATTAAACAGATCGACGTAAAATTAAATAAAAGACATCAGGAAAAGACAACCGTGATATTGAATTTAGGTCGACGGTTGTCAAACAACACCGACGTCGTACAAACAATACCACGACGTTATCACGAAAACACTGACGTCTTATTAACATTTCTCACCAAACATGGTATGACAATAGGACGACGGTTTTATGTCGTTCATGTCGTATTAATTGTAACACCACGTCGGTTATTAAGTCTAAAAACCGACGTGGATTACACATTAACACGTCCAAAACAAAAGACAACCGTCGTCTTACTGAGAGGTGATACAGGAAAACGGTGGAGTTCTTTCTCCGAAGAGACGACGGTTTTATTTTGTTTCCAACATATTAATTGTCACACCATGACGGTTATTAACCACCGTCGTGCAGTTACACTAGGTCGGATTTCACTACCGTCATGGTGTGTCGATTCTAACGTCGCAAACAAGACAAAACTGTCGTCTTCAAGCGTCGTGAGGGTAGTAGACCAATGAATTTTATCAAACTAGTGAAAGATTTCGTCATTTTGACGGAGTCTTGTTTCCAGACTCGTTCTTTGAAAACCCTCTTCAAATGAAATTGAAAAAAGTGAAAAGAGATTGAGAAAAAACCTTTGGCGTGCAAAGAAAGTTTCCTTCCGACGTTAACTTTGGTGATTTGCGGACGAAGATGATGACGATGACGAGATTCAGACGATGATGCTTACGAAGCTGCTTTTGGGAATTGAGAGGGAAACTGAGATATTTTATTGGTGAGAGAGAACGTAGAACTTTAGGTCAGGTGACGAAAAAGTTTATATATTTTCCCGAGTTCAATAACACGACGGTTTTATTAAAAACCGCCCTAGTATGTAGTTATCACGACGCAAAACTAGTAGGAACCGACGTGGTTATTAATAAAGCCAAACGACTTTTAGAATTCTGAAACTGACATGGTTATTTAAGTTTTACACGACAGAAGTTTACTTTTAATGACTTGATATTATATGTTATGACGGCGCTTCTTTATCTAAATCGTCGTTATATACTTACATTCAACGACCCTTAGTAAAATAAAACCGACGTGGTTATTCAAATTCAACGTTACCTTGTTGTTGGGGTCTTTTTCCGTCGGAAGGCTCGTTCGGGCTTGTTGATTCCAGCTTCGCCGTAGAGTGGTGGATCAAGCCTTCGTTGCCCCCTTTTTTTGAGTTAGCGAGGACTAGGCCCAAAACATCCTGAGGGAGAAGCATGTCCTAAGGGAGTACTCTATTCTTCTTCCAGCGGCTACGTGTTTGGTGCTGACATTTCCGGCAGCTTGACAAAGAGTTGAAGATGACTTGCTGATGTTTCCAGCAGCTCGAAGAAGAGTTGAAGATGACTTACTGATGTTTCCGGCAGCTTGACGAAGAGTTAAAGATGACTTGCTAATGTTGATATGAGATTATATGAGCTTGGCATGAGAGCTTGGAGTGTGGGAGCTAAAGATCCACAAGTTTAGCAAATGAGAATGCATGTGCTTGCCCTGGTGTTGGATATGCTTGAGTTTGGGTGTTGATAATTTGTTGTTTGTGGCTATGGCTATGGGGATTTTAGAATTTCAAGAGGAGGATGGGGGGAAAATCTTGAGATTTAAAGGTTATGGTGTTTATAGCTTGGAAGGAAGGAAAAGCTTGGAGTTATGCTTGGTGAGGCTTTATAGAGAAGGTGATGGATTTCAAGGAGAGAAGATTATGGCTGAGGTGCTTGCAACAACTAGGAAGTAGGTGTGATGATTGAAGAAGGGGGTTGATGGCTGCTGGGATGCTTGCAGCAGCCAAAACAAGAAGTTGTTGTGCTGCTCCAGCAGCTAAAGGAAGGGCCGATGGTTGAAGAAGGGGGTTGATGGCTTCTGGGATGCTTGTAGCAGCCAAAGAAAGGTGAGTTCTCATGGTTGCTGGGAGGCTTGCAGCAACCAAGAGATGTTTATTTTGCTAGGGCAATGCCTCCCAATTTATAGAAGGGGAAGACTCTCTTTGGTTTCCAATAGGTAAAAGGAAGTGTTGGAGCTAGTCTATTTCCTACAGGTAAAAGGGAGCATTGGGACATTCTTATTTCCAATGAGTAAAGCTAAGCATTGGAAAATGACTATTTCCAACGGGTAAAAGGAAGTGTCGGAATTGGCTTGTTTCCAATGGGTAATAGGGAGTGCTGGAAAAGGCTTATTTCCAACGGGTAAAGTTAGGCATTTGGAAAATGACTATTTCCTATGGATAAAAGGAAATGCTTGGAAAATATCTCATTTGCTTACCCACATTGGAGAACTCTAAGTAATGGGCTTGGACTTTGGTGCTCCCAAGTAGCTAGTCTAAAGTCTCCATTATCCAAGAGCTTCCGTGGGCCTTGTGGACCTCCGTAACCTTCCACACCACAATCCCTCGTGCAAGCCCCGTAAACAACATGACTTGGGTTCATGTGAGCTTGGTAGGTGATTGACATATGAAAAATGTATTGTTGGCTTGGCATGGCATACACACTATTTCTATATTTATTTAATGAATTAATTCCCAAAAATATAGCTTGGATTAACTCATGACCAATATTATATGTTCTATTGGGCTTTAAATGTATTTGGGGTTCTCGTGACTTTTTTGGGCCTCAACACTTGTTTTAGTAGATCGTCGTGGTTAATTAAGAGTCAATACACGACAAAAGTTTACTTTGGAAGACGTGGTATTTCATGTTTTCACGTCGTCATTTTATCCATAACCGACGTTGTTGGTTTTAAAGGTCGTTGCCTTAATTTACGAAAATATTGTGGTTGTTTATATTTATACGACCCCAATTGTGACGGCGGTTTTCCATATAAACCGTCGTGATTTTTCTTATAAGAAATAAAATTAAGAGATAAGTGGTAGTGTTCTCAGTCCTGTATGTTTGATGATTTTCCTTCTACAAAACCCATGCAGTCTATTCAGAAATGCCGAAATGCGAAGGTTAGAAGATATTAAGAAAGATATTATCTAAGTGTTGGAGCGTAGGCTAACAAAATAAATAAATAAAATTAATCTTAAAATGCAATAGAAATTAAGATGGCGGTTTACAGAGAAGCCTGACGTATAAATCGAATAAATACGACGGTAATCTGAACTTCAAAACATGGTAAATAATTATTATACGTCGCTAATTTAACAAATTACGATGAGGTAATCTTATTTTAACGTCCCTATAACTAAAAAACGGACGTGGTTATTGAATAAATAACCGCCGTGGTTTTATAAAATTAGACGGCGGTATTTATATAAGGACTGCCGTGGTTTTTGAAAATTTATTATATAAATTGGATGCTTTCTTTCAGTTTTCAGTTCTCACAAACACATATACATCATCGCTCTCTCTGACATCTCTGGGGGCAATAATTTGGATGTTGATGATGTATGCGTTTTGGTGTATCTCAAAGACACCAAAACGCACACATCATTAACTTTCAAAACATTGTCTTTATCAAAGTTTGTCGTCTTTCTCGAAAGGGGTATTTGAGCTTGTGATTCAAATTGCTTCTGTAAGTGGGCAAAGTTGGAGTTTTGTTCCCCCTTTGACAAAGAAATAAAAGAGAAGTGTTCAAGACAAGAAAAGCTGAGTGCAAGAAAGAAAAGGGAGAAGGTAGCAAAGAGATTCTGGTTCGCATACATGTTTCTGTTTGATGATCTTGTGTGGTTTTATTATTGTTTATTATTGGCTGCTGAGAAAATGTCAGAAAAATATGAGATAAGTGGTAGTGTTCTCAGTCCTGTATGTTTCGCATCATGGTAAATTGATTTAACATGGCGTTGTTTTGTAATATACCGACGTGGATGCCATTATATTGTACAACGCGGACAAAGAACAGTTGGTCGTGTTTAGTTAGGAGTTAACACGGCAGCTTTTTTGTTGTACTGTCGTCTTTACTTTCTACGTTGGTGGCTTCATACCTGGTGTCGTTGTTTTTTGGTCAGATTTTAACTCTGAAAAAATCCTTTTTAACAAGACGACGCTTTTTTATTTGGGTGCATCGTTTAAAAAAAATATTCAAGCGGACCTCCATTTTTTAGTTGTTTAAGTCACTTATCCACGACGGTTTTCTGTTACCGTCGTCTTTCTAAACACAACAACGGTATTTTGTTCTACCGTCGTCTTTTTCTGGTCGTCTTTTTCACTTTTTGTAGTAGTGAAAAACATTCTAAATGGAGGATTCATTTTGTTTATACTAGTTGAGCTAAACCTTTTTCATTTTAAACTAAGTATCTTAGCCTAGTCTCTTTGAACACAAATAGAAAAGGGAAAAAGGGAATAGATCTTTACCCTTGATGACCTTTTCTTGATTTCTCAAGAATGAACACCTTTGTTGGAGAGGCTTTTTCTTTCTCTTGATTTTGACTCCTTCACCTTAAGGCTCCAAGATTGGAGTCCTCACCACACCAAATGCTCCTAGAGACGAAGAGAAGGCAATCAAGAAGTATGGATGCGAGTCTACTTCTTGATTGGACCAATTTTTGGTTTATGGAAGATAAGATACAAAGATGATCACTCATCAACCAAAGTAGGAAACTAAAAACCCTAGCTAGGTTTTCTCCAACACTTAACTTATATAGGATAACACAAATTTTGGGTGGGTATTTGGGGCTCCATTTGGTACATGGGTCATGTCATCTTATGCCACTTTATCCCTTGGGCCCAATAGCCTTTTGGGCTATTTTGTCCCTTTCCTTTTAAATCATATTTAAAAGCCCAATCCAATATTCTTATATGTTAATATTAATTCCACAATTAATCTTTAAATTATAATTTAACTATGAAATTATAATTATAGTCTTACGCAATTGACCTGGTCGAACTATTTGACTTTGGTCAATTGCTTCGGTCAACATGTTGACTTTTAACTATTGACTTTGACATATGATTATCAACCATTGACTTGTGTCTCCTCATTTCATTCCTCCTCATTTGTACCTCTAATCACATTCTTTAGGTGTGCAGATCCATAGGTTCCCTTTAGCAAGATAGTGGGTTTACTCAACTCCTTAGATATGATATAGGAATTAAATTCCACAATTTAATTCTTCCTATTAATAAAGGTTAATTGAAACCTTTTAGGACATCCACAAACTATGGTTGTCGCCTAGCAGCAAGTCACGGTTATCCTAGCTAAATGAGACGTTGTGAAAGAACCTATTCAAATTGGAATGACTGTTCAATTGGATCCTTCTGTTATGTCAATACTCCTTATTCACATTATTAGATCATGGAATCCGATTGTCAATATCCTAATGTGAATAATTCCTTTCACATGATTATCCTGGTAAGACTTGAAGACTTCTTTTTTCAAGTCTTATCCACTACTCTGCTCAAAGATTTGACTAATCATATCTTGGAGTATTCTCTCTCCTTTACTGAGAGTAGAGATTCCTTGTTGCACATTCATTTGCTTCCATGACTCTATTGAGAATCCTGATTAGCACCTTTAAGCTATGCTTAATTCAGCATGACCATATAGTGCCATCAAAGATTAACAACATAGCCACAAAACATCAGGTCTATGGATTAGTTTGCACCATTGCAATTTATGAGTTCCAGCTTAACATGTGAGTAAAGACTTCCATGCTGTAACTTATGTGTTGGATCGCGTTCAGTGTACTTGTTCTTCTACAAGCACCTACACACATATCGATGTGTCTCCACACTTAATGTGTAATAACCCGAGCCTAAATTAATATTTAATTATTAATTTATTCAAGTAAAAGACAATTTTACCCCGGGAATATTTTAATGGTTTAAAAGTTGACTTTTTATTTGGGAAGGGAGTTGGGGATTTCAATTGTATCGTTGCGTAGAGCACGTCGAGATGAGTCCGTAGACACGTAGTGGGCTCAAATCCAAGTAGTAACGAGAGAGATGTGATTAAAATTCAAATAGGGGCAAAACGGTAATTTTCCAAAACTGGTTTTTTTAAAATCAGAATTTCTCTCTCCCCTCTCTCTCTCTCTCTCTCTCTCTCTCTCTCTCTCTCTCTCTCTCTTTCTCCCGTGTGTTCCCCCCCCCCCCCCCCACCCCGCCCTCTGCCGCAAGGAGTCTCAAGCCCATTCCAGCTGGGAACCCCATTTTAGAAAAATTAGCAAGTCAAAGACCTCCTTCACTTAGGAGCCCAAATCACATAAGGCAGCCCAGTTGCAGTTGGACAGCCCAACAATTAATTCACACCTCCTCCATGCCACCATGCGCCATGCAGAAGCTGGGAGGCATTTGTGGAAGCAAATGTTTTTAGATTCTAAGTTAAATAATTAATCCAATCAATTTGGGAATTATTTGATTGATTTGGGATCCTTGCCATAATTGGGGATTTGATTAAATCCCTAATTTACTCAATCTCTCCAAATTATGGGAGAATAATTCCTTTCCATGTGTGGAATTATTCTCCCGAAACCTTAGTCTTCAAGGCTCCTATAAATACATGGCTACAAACAAGGTTTGAGGTACTTCTGAAACTCTGCAGAAATCCCCTCTCACAAACTCTAGCCTCCACTCTCTCTCTCTCTCTCTTACACAAGGCTTCGGCCACCCGATTCTCCCCGAGAGAAATCTGCGTACACTTTGTTAGCTACTGTTTCTCCTATACACAGTCGAACTAACTTAGGCATTGGAGGGCCTTTGGCCAACACTCCCTGGGTGTGGGTGTGGTCTTTTCACTCCGTGTTGTTTTGCAGGGAGAAAGAGAAGCGAAGAAGAAGAAGGGATCTTGAGACGAATATTGTCTAGGGATGAAGATCACTCACACCCTCATCATTTATTTTCTTAATCTCAAGATTCTGCAAATCATAATGTACTCGTTATATTGCAAACAGAAAAGCATTTGTTGGTTACAGAAGATAGTACAATGAGGCAGCAAAGGAAAATACAACTAGTACCTTGCTTTCTAGAAGGTCTTTAGTTGCTTCAATTTCTCCCCCCCTTTTTTATTTTTTAAGTCAATGAAGGATACGAACAAATTTTTTTCGCCAATGTCCCCCTACTGTCTAAATCATTAACATTTCATCTAATTTGCAGTTAAATATGAGGGCACATTGGAGATTTTGAACTATAAAAATAATTAAGTATATTGAAAACTAAAATAATTTTAATGAAAATCAACACCACACCACTGCACTGCATTTGTTGTTTGGCTTACTATATCATGGAGAAATTTTTCCGTCGCTTCTCAACATTTGGGTTTTTATTTTTCCGTCCCTTCTAAATATTTGATCTTTCTTCTTACGTCAATTTCCCTTTGGAGTATTACTGTTTATTTTTGTAGAAGAATGCTCTCCTCTCCTCCTGAGTCAAGCTGAGGCAGCATCACATGCAGAGTAGGTGAGGATGGGGGTTTCGCTGAGAGATATGGAGGATGAGAATTTGTTGGATTATTTGGATGTGTGTTTGGATTTTATTGATAAGAGTAGAAAAAAGGGTTCTGTTTTGGTGCATTGCTTTGCTGGTGTTTCCAGAAGTTATATATTGCTCAGTTTGAAGGGTTTACACCCTTGTTTGTTTGCATGTGTTTGTTGCAGTGCAGCTATCATTTCAGCACATCTGATGAGAACAGAACACAGAACATTTATCACAAGAAGGTGTGAACAAATCATTGCTTGTTTTAAGTATCACCAGTCTTCGTATATAACTACGTGTTGCTGTAATATTTTTGAAATCCAAATAGCTACTTTTGTTTCTTCAGTTTAGATAAAAATTAGTTTCACAAGCTTGTAGACTTTAAAAATGGGAGATGATTTTGACACTCCAAATGTCACCTCCCACACTACTTTACTCTCTCACAAGAGGAGTGCCAAACTCATATGGTCCTCTTGTGTGAGATAGTAGAGGAGAGTGGGAGGTGATAGTTGGAGTGCCAAAATCATCACCCTAGGAAATATATGAATTCCTGAGCAATTGAATTGAAGAAAAGGCAGAGTGGGTTACAAATGCTTAACTGGTTTAGTCTTTACCCCTGAGGCAAAGCTGTGAGTTTGTTTGCCCCAATGATGGTTTTCTAGCTCAGGTGGTGCAAGGCACACTTATGTAATATCTTGTACAAGATTAACATTACTTTCGGCTAAGCCAGCCCATAGTGAATTATACTCTTTTCTTTTATCATGTTGGAGCTCAAAATGTACGAGGAAATGGGCTTCAAGGTTGGTCGTGCCAGCTCCATATATATAAGTCTTTTTTTTTTCTCCATCTTCCCCTTGCTCTAAATTTATTGGTATTGATTGAACATCTTGCATTCGTGCTTTCATATTTTAGTTTTGGTATTATACGAGATGATGAAAGTGCTCCATGGGACATAGAGACTAGGCTATAATTCTTGTGCCGTTGACTAACTAGAAATTGGTGAACATAGGCTTTTCTTGAGTTTCATGATACTAGAGGCACCAACTCTTATACGAGCTTTATAATACCAACTGATGAGGCGTATAAGTTTCTTACTGTTTGTAAATTAATGGGGCTCAAATTTAAACAAATGGAACACTACCACATCAGTTTGTATATGAGTTTGTGCCCCTATAATTATTGTATGAAAAATTCATTGATAGGAAGGTATTCACTGAATCGGTTGTATCCGGTGAATTTCAACTCTTTCACTTACCAATCTTCGACTTTCATTTGATTATTACTAAAGTACGGGATGAATGAAACCGCAGCTTCTCCATTGTAAATCTTGAGCAATTTTTCTTTGTGGTTCTGATTTCTACTTCCTTGTTTCCTTTCTACTAATTGAAATATTTGTAACCTCAATTAATTTTTTATTTTATTTTCCAGTTCTTCCTTAGACAAGGGATGGTTAAAGAGTACAGTACCTCTCCTTCCCTCCCCCCCTAATACTCCTTTCAATTTCCAATTTCCATATTCCATCTTCCTCTTCATTCCATTTCTTTTATCATCCTTTCTTTTTATTTTTAATTTCTTAGATCCCTTTAAATTCCTCCCTCCATATATGGCTTCTTCAAGGACTCTATCTCCCTCCTGGATCTATCAACCCCCATGGGCTGCAGCAACTAATCCCAAACACGATTTTTCTTGTCCCCTTCAGAAGATGTGCGGGTGCTTGCACCACCTTCTTCCATTATTGGGTTGTTACCACCTCCTTCCTTGCTTAGGATTCTTTGGCTTTGGGAAGTTTTTTCCCAGGTTTGTTCTTGGATTGGTTGTTGTTTCCTTCTTGGTGTTTTGGTGGTTTAGTTAATGAGTTGATGAGTCTTTAATGGTCGATTTATGTATTGTGAGGGATTTTCAGATTTGTAGTTTTTGTATTTGTTTTGTGTGTTTCGGTGTGTTTGCAGTTCTTTCACTCATCATCAGTCCTGGTGGTGATATATAGGTCTTCATGGAGGCAGCGACAGCAATACTTCGGCGTTCGGTGGTGTTTCTGCTTTTGGTTGGCTCTAGCTTTATGCCAGTTTTGGATTCTGACTTTATGTCAGTTTTGGGCTCTAGCTTTATGCCAGTTGTAGACTTTATGCTTGTTTGAGTTTTATTTCTCGTGGGCTTTTACTATTGCATTTGTTTGGACACATTTTTATGAGTTCCACTATCATGTAATTGGCATTGCCTTTCTATTAACGAAATTTGATTTTGACAAAAAAAAAAAAAAAAAAAAAGGACTTCAGATAAGTGATTGTAGAGAATGTCTCATCTTTTGAAGCCCACATCTTAGTAAGTTCTTTACGTGTTTTCTCCTTCCTACTTTGCGGAACCACATATTTTGACCAAATTGTCCTTTTCAATATTGAAACTTTGGAATCAACTTCTCATTTTCAGTAATTAGATTCTTTATTTATCCAAGTCTCCTCTCAGTTTGTCTTCTTCCTGTTCTTTCTATCTTGGCTTTGAGCATTTGGATTTCCTCTCATAGAGCTACCTTATGTTGTTGACGAATTTCAGCTTGTTACATCTAGGCTTACGAAAGGGGCAATAGATTTAAGATTTTACAATTGTATTGGTCAATATTTAAGATGGGTTTGCACTTATGTTATTGCATTAATATACGTTCATGTTCACATGAAACTTCAAAATGATGAAATGTACTGCATAAACTATGATTGAACTATCTTTATTTTGTGCCTAGAAATTAGTTTGAGTTTGCTACCTTGGCATGCTCATTATGTGTCTTGGGCAGCAAATATGTAATGGAACACAAAAATGGATATATGGTTTCTACTTTAAACTTGTAAAGTGACCTAAGTTGAGAAGAGAATTATGCAATGGTAAACTGCTTTATGCAGAAAATTGAACAAACTTCATGATATCTATTCAATTGTCGGTAGTCTTCCTATATGGAAAAGCTGTGGCTTTGCTGAATTTGAAATCTGGCTTCCTGAGGGGTACTAATTTTCATTTATTCAATGCAACCATAGTAAAGCATGATTGTAGCTAAAGTTATGTTATGTGAATTGTTCCTTGCTAATGTACAAAAGAAAAAGAAAAAGAAAAAGAAAATACTGGAGAACGATTTAAAGTCAGCTATTGAAAAGCGCAATGAGGAAGAAAAAGTAGCCAACTAGTTCACTGCCTCAGTGAAGAGGTCTGTTCAGAGAGTGCAAATGAGAATGAAGCACCAGTGGAGAGCATTGCTTGTAAATGAGGCAAGATTCTTAAAAGCAACCAAATTACCAAAACTAAACTCGAAATTCAAAATTATGCGGTTGAAGATTAGAGAATTTTTTAGCTCACAATCCGACGTATCACATGGACCTCTAGTCAGCGGCGGATTCAGGAATTTTCCTGGAAATGGGCAACATTTAAAAGGTTAAAAACTCAAAAGAAATACCTGAATTATTCAAAAAAGGATTTAGGGTTTATGGTTACACAAAGATAACCAAATCAGAAAACAAAAATAATATTTCTAAAAAAAACAACAATATTAAAATACATATTTAAAAATATTTAAAAAAAACCAAAAGAAAAAAATGGGAAAAAAAACATTCAAACTTGGAGAAGAGGGATGGATCTGTAGCAAGACTCAGGAGCACGCAAAGCTTTGTGAAGAATCAAGACTTCAAAGCAAGGCATCCCTTGGTCCATTTAATTCCAACTTGGACTCCAAGAACACGCTCCTCTGTTCTGTGGAAATAAGGCTTCAGGTTTGCTAATAAATTTTATTTTTTTTTGCCTGACCCAAGCGACATCGTTTGGCCAGGACTTAAAAAACAGAAACTCGCGCTGCACTCAGCGCAACATCACAACAAAGAAAAGAAAGGTCGCTGGGTTGCTGAGGCATTTATTAGAACAGGTGGTGGGCACCTCCAAGGTAGAGCTGAGGGGCAAACTCCGGCGACTTCAAAGCTTTTTCCGGCAAGGGGAGGTGTAGCTACACCTCCTTGCGCCTCTGTGGATCCGCCAGTGCCTCTAGTTGAATTCTTATAGCAACCAATAGTAGCAAGCCTAAGCTCATGATTCTATTTGGAGAGCGATGAACAACCGAGTAATGAGGATGAAATGTCTATTGGTGCAATGCATAGTTGTTTGGGCCTAAATTCCACATGCTAGCCCAATTGAAATTGGCCCATATCAGAAGCAGGAGTTTTGGGCTTTGTTTTAAAAGACAGAAATCAGCCCATATGGTTTTAGAGGCCTAGACCCTTGTAGACCAATTAGCAAGGATTAAAATCACAAATTGAAGATTAATCACGATTAAAAAGATGATTTAATCCAGACAAGCCAGTTGCTAATCAATTTTAAAATTAGGCCCAGTTTCAAATATCTCCAAAAGCCCAAGGAATTTGATCATCACCGTTAATCTCAATTCAAATCAAGCAGATATTTTGGAAGATCTTTTTCCCAAAAAAGGGGGGCCCATGTGACTTTGAGAGTCAAAATTTTCAACTGAGGAAGTGATGGGGAGTTAATGGAAATAGGTTAACCAGAAGAACACTCCCCATAAAACCATTCAAAATGCCAGAAGAGAAGGGCGGCCAAGTTTCCTTCTATACTCATAAAGGGCTCTACATTGAAACAGGATGTGTTTTTCAAGAAATAAACAAGAGGCAGGAGAGTTATTTGGCAGAAAAAGCAAATAGACCATCATAGAAGCTGAGCTGACTGTTGATGGTTCTTTTTTGCCATAATAATAACTTCCCCTTTTGTGGCATTGGAAAAGGAAAATCCTTTTGAAAGATCTGCCACCAAATATTAAAGATTGAAAACCCTCATTTCAGAGTTCTCTATAAATATGAGAGGAGGTGAACAGATTGAGAGACAACCAAAAAATCAATCAAGATAAAAACTCTCAAGTTATATTGACAAATTCAAAAAAACTAAGTCACTCAAATCTCAAAAGCCTTCAGGCTCTGAAGCAATCAAGCCATTCAGTTTGAAAATTCATCCAACCCCCAAGCAAAACAGCCAGAACTTAGGTCATTTCAATTCAAAGAAACAATTGACAAGGGAAACAAGACTTCTCTTGTTACAAATTTGGTTCAGCATAGACCAAATCAAGCAGGATCCGGGTTTTCACAATATGAAAACCTCAACAAATTTATGGAGATGCCTTGATCAAGCAAAACGGGTGCTATAGTGCAGCTCCAGTCCAGCAGTCATCAATCCAGCCACTTCTAGTCCCGTCCAGACTAAAGAGGCCTCAATTCTGTCCATTCAACAAGACTATTCATGGCTCAAAAAGATTAAAGCTCTGCCAATCTCAAACATTGGTATCGATTTCCAGCTGAAACCCATCAGTTGAAGGTGCTGACATTCGAATCTAGCATAGACATGTTCAATCCAGCTTAACTCAAAGGCAGCTACCCAAGTAGAAATTGAAGCCCAACGTTCTGTTGTCCTTTTCGGATGTGGCAGTTCTCTCTTAAGTCGTGTAATAGGCAGTTCTGCTTAGAATAGTTCGATTTCTTTTAATATTCATTCTGGCCAGAACTACCAGTCTTTACTGTGAAAAATTGTGAAGTCATCACCAGTCTGAGACAGGAAAAGAACTTACTTGGGAGATATTCCTCACCCAAATTCACAATCATTTGTTTGGAGTCAGTAAACTTGGCGCGCAAGCTACCCTTTTTTTTATTTTTTTATTTTTATTTTTATAAAAGTCTTTTAGGGTTTTTTAATTGCTAGCAGTGGCACGCTCATACACAACAGAAAATTGACTTGTTGACCATTGTTGGTTTTCAAGTCAATGGGAAATTTTACCCTACAATCACAGGATTAAATCAAAACGAGTGAACAATAACATATTTATTGACCTTTTGACAATTTGATTTCTAAACAGCATATCCTGCTCTATATCCTTCATGCACAATTTTTGTTTTTAATTTGCTTCGCCATGCCAGCCTATTATTTTTATTTTCAGTCACAGTGAACTTATTCACTTTGACGACCTTCTTTTTGGCTACTTATTAATTAATCTAACTAGAACCAGGAATAAAATAAAAAAACGTTAGTTGAAGAAGAATAAGAACTTTGTGTAAAGACTTTTCAGAAGTTTTTCCCGAGAAAAGTTACATTTGGTTTCCAGACTAAATATGAAACACTAAAATGTATTAGGTTTTAGTACACTAGTATTAAATAGAGATTCTTTTCTGCAAAAAGAAAAAGGTTTCTAAGTTTTCTTTACATGGTTGTCCTTCTCTCTCTCTCTCTCTCTCTCTCTCTCTCTCTCTCTCTCTCTCTCTCTCTGTTTCATCTCACTTTTTGAGCTCTGCAAGTTTGGTATCAATTGAGCGTTCGAATTGCTCTCGATCGCACGATCGGACTGTCATCGGTTTACGTAACCCTAGAATCATTTATTCGAAGTATTTGGGACTCCGATTCTCAATCCGTAAGTTCCTACACGATCCTAGAGGGACGAAGAGCAACAGACTTGGGAATGGAGACGATCCAACGGTCTGAACATATTGAACCCGGATATCGCCTTATAGGCGTAAATTTGTTCGACTGTCATACGGTAACCAAATTCGAATCCGACCATACCGTCGTGCTCAGGACGACATGGGGATTATTTTAGGACACAACGACCCACCACAGAGTGGCCCACGTGCCACCACTTGCCCCGGAAGCGTGTGGGTGGCTTGAGTAAATTCCTAGCGACAGAAATTTCTCAAATCACCCAACAATACCTATACCTATGTGATCAGGACAACTAGGGGAGCAATTTATACAACTGGGCTGACCTCCAAATTGGCAGGGAAGTGGCTGGAAAACGTTGCCAAAGTCGGACAAAACCTAGGTTTCTAATCGAACACTCACGACTTCAAATCGATCCAAACCAACTATCAAAATAGCTAGAGGACGTTGAGAGGATGAAAAAACTTACCTCACTTGACGGATTTGGTTGCCGGAAATGCCTTGGTCGGCGTCGGAAAAATTCCAAAAGTTCTCCTCATTCCAGTCGCTAACTGTGCGAAATCGATCAGAGAAATCTAGTGGGTTAGGTAGAGGAGGAGGAGAGGAAGATTTTGAAGGTAATTTTGCCAAAATCCGTGGCCGGATGGCGACGGAATCACCGTCTGAAACCGTCGAGGTTGAATGGGAGGAGAGAGAGAACAGTCGGGGGAGAGAGAGAGAGAGAGGACCGGTTTGATTTTAAAAAAATCCAACGTCGAAAAATTTACGGTTGTGCCACTGCACTTCCGTTGACCACAACTTCTTCTTTAAAACTCTGATTTGGGCCCACTATGAGTCTACGAACTCGATCTCTCGAGTTCTATGCAATGGGGCCACTCATTTCCCCAAAATCATTATGGATTAAAAAGTGACCAAAGCACCCTACTCCCAAGGGCAAAATTGTAAGTTCACAAAAAATTGGATTAAATCGATTAAATTGGGTCAGGGATGTTACAGCAACCCCCATCGACCACAAATCCCCAATTCCTCGACCCAACCTCCACATACTTACCATTATCCAATCCTCCCTTACCATCATTGCAAAACATAGTCATTTCCAATCTTCAGCTCAAAATCACTTGATACCCCACAAAAAAATACAGCAAATCCAATTTGCTTCTGTTGTTGAAACCACAATTTTAAGCACCTTTCAAAGCTTCAGACCACCAAAACACACTACAACGGCAACTAGGCCTGTACCAAAATGTACAAACTTGCAGACCTTGATGCTTAAATATTCAAAAATAATTATCTTTATTGAGGATGGAGATAAACCGACAAAGAACAACACTATCCTTAGCTGGAACAGAGTTGTCCTAGTTTTCTTTAAACCCAAAGAGACAACACCAAACACAACGAAGTTATACAAATTCTTCAAGATCAGCAAACAAAACCAATGTGATTCCCAAAACCAAAACCAAAACGTTTGAAACAAAGCTATCTCTCTACTACGGTCCAAAAACCAGAGGAAACGTCATCGTCTCATCGATCTCGATGGTTTCCATATCTAATCTCGAATACCTCTTCTGTGGTCTAATGGGTTGGGAGCAACATGGTTGATGCGTGTGTGGGGCTAAATTGACAGTAGGTCCTCAATTGGTGATTTTTAAAAAGTTTGAGTCTTTAATTTACTGAAAAAATTGTTAAAGGGCTAAATGGACAATATGCAACTCGTTTAGGGGGTAATGCGAAAAATCCAAGTTATAATGAAAGAGTTGTGATTTAAAGAAGTTCAATGGAAATTTCGACATTTTAGAAAAATTTGGTTTAATTTCCAACCAAAACGAAAATTTTGGTTTAAACGTCACTCCTAGACGTCATACTCCTAGCACCCCAGGCCCCACCTTTCTATCTCTCTCGCTCTGATTTTCCCTCAACGCTGCAGTAGCCGTCGATTTTTAAGAACTACGTGTGGCTTGATCCCATGAAAAGGGTACGTAGGCAACTTATAGTCGATCTAGGTGCAGCCACTAGGTTAGGCGTTTGGTAGTATGTTTAATTTGTCAGAAAGGATCTTGATAACTTATCTATGTTGTTCTGCGGGTTTCAGACTCTATTATATTTGATGAGTGATTTATGTCTTGTAAAAGGGCCCGAGGTCCATTGAAACTTTTGTTCATTGGTGTGGTTTATAGATTGTACATGCTGAATGGTTGGGAGATTTAATTGTGTTTTCTTTGCAAGTGGTAAATTTTGGGTTTATAGCCAATTTCAAGGGAGAATCAACTGATTTTCCTGTAGAAGTCAAACCCAAACGGTTGTTTTAGAATGATAGGAATGATGTTTTCGTAATTTGGGCACAAGACATGTCAAGTGTCGGACATGCACCGGGTTTGTCATGGATTCCAAGAGGGGGATTCGAGGTGGGTCATGTCAATTGGTATTAGAGCATAAGTTAGTGATTTTGTAGACTTGTACGTTATGTGCACCCTTCGTAAGACATTTTAGGATGTGCTCTTATCAATTAGTCTTAAGATGATTGCCTGTAGTTGTGTTTAGTATACAGGTCTCTGACCAGGATTTCCACAACCACCTGCATGATTTATCGACACAGGTGGTTGTCTAATTTCCCCCTTCCTTAGTTGCCTTAAAATGTTTGCATGTACCTTTGTTTAGTATACAAGTGTCCGGTTAGGATTTCTCTACCCACTTGCTCTATTTCTCTACACAAATGGTTAGCCAGTTTACCCCTTCACCAGTTGCCTTTAGATGTTTTTCTGTACTTGTGTTTAGTATGCAGGTGTCTGATAAGGATTAACTCAGCCGCTTGCCCGATTTGTCACATAGGTGGTTGGCCAGTTTGCCCCTTCCTTGGCTTTAGATGTGTGAATGTACCTGTGTTAGTATGCAGGTGTTTAGTATACAAGTGTCCGACTACGATTTCCCCAGCCACTTGCTAGATTTGTTTACACCGATGGTTGGCCAGCGTCCCTTTTCTCGGGTTGGCTTCAGAGGTTGGCATGTACCAGTGTTAGTATACAGTTGTTCTGACAAGATTATTTCAACCACCTGCTCGATTTGTCTTCATAGGTGGTTTGCCAGTTTCACCCTTCACCAGTTGCCTTCATATATTTGCCTGTACCTATGTTTAGTATACAGGTATCTGCCCAGGATTTCCCCAGCCACTTGTCAGATTTGTCAACACAGGTGGTTGCCCAGTGTCCTTCCCAGTTGCCTTCAGATGTTAGCCTGTACCTTTGTTTAGAATACAGGTGTCTAGCAAGGATTTCTCAAGCTACATGCCTGATTTATCTGCCAAGGTGTTTAGTAGATAGTTGTCCGACCTAGATTTCCCTATCCACCTGCCCAATTTTCCTGCACAGGTGGTTGGCCAGTTTCCCTTTTCCGAGTTGTCTTTAGATATTTGCATGTACATGTGCTTAGTAGATAGTTCTCCAACTAAGATTTCCTCAGCCACCTACCCGATTTGATTGCACAGGTGATCTGCCAGGATTTGCCTATCCACTTGCCCGATTTGCCTACACAGGTGATTGGCCAGTTTTCCTTTTCCGATTTGCATGTACCTGTGTTTTGTATGCAGGTGTCTAGCCAGGACTTGTCTATCCACCTGCCCGATTTGTCTGCATAGGTGGTAGGCCAATTTCCCTTTTCCTAGTTGCCTTTATATGTTTCCATGTACACGTGCTTAGTAGACTGTTCTCTGACCAATATTTCCTCAGCCACCTGCCCGACATGTCTACACAGGTGGTCTGCCAGGATTTGCCTATCCACTTGCCCGATTTGTCTGCACAGGTGGTTGGCCAGTTTCTATGTTCCTAGTTGCCTTCCAATCTGTGCATGTACCTGTGTTATCGGCTAGAATTTATCTGTCCACCTGCCGATTTCCTAGTTGCCTTCAAATCTTTGCATGTGCCTGTGTTTTGTATACAGGTGTCTAGCCAGGACTTGTCTATCCACCTGCCCGATTTGTCTGCATAGGTGGTAGGCCAGTTTCCCTTTTCCTAATTTCTTTTAGATGTTTCCATGTACACGTGCTTAGTAGATTGTTCACCGACCAATATTTCCTCAGCCACCTGCCCAACATGTCTACATAGGTGGTCTGCCAGGATTTGACAATCCACTTGACTGATTTGTCTGCACAGGTGGTTGGCCAGTTTCCATGTTCCTGGTTGCCTTCGAATCGGTGCATGTACCTGTGCTTTTTATACAGGTGTTCGGCCAGAATTTGCCTATCCACCTGCCCGATTTGTCTGCACTGGAGGTTGGGTAGTTTCACTGGTCCCAATTTCCTTTAGATGTTTGCATGTACCTGTGCTTAGTGCACAGTTTTCCGACCAAGATTTCCTAAGATACTTGCCCGACATGTCTGCACATGTGGTAGGCTAGTTTTCCCCTTCTCTAGTTACCTTCCGATGTTTGTAGGTAGTTGTGTTTAGTGTAGAGCTATTTGACGAGGATTTCCCTATCCACTTGCCCGAATTGTCTGCACACGTGGTTGGCTTGTTTCCATGTTCCTAGTTGCCTTCAAATCTTTGCATGTACCCGTGTTTTGTATACAGGTGTCCAGCTAGGATTTATCTATCCACCTACCCGATTTGTCTGCACAGGTGGTTGGCCAGTTTCCCCCTTCTCAGTTGCCTTTAGATGTTTGCATGTACGTGTGCTTAGTAGATAGTTGTCCGACCAAGATTTCCTCAGCCACCTGCCCGATTTGATTGCACAGGTGGTCTGCCACGATTTGCCTATCCACTTGCCCTATTTGTTTGCACGGGTGGATGGCCAGTTTCCATGTTCCTTGTTGCCTTCCAATTTGTGCATCTACCCGTGTTTTGTATACAGGTGTCCAACCAAGATTTGTATATCCACCTGCCTGATTTGCCTGCACAGGTGGTTAGCCAATTTCCCTTTTTCGAGTTGCCTTTAGGTGTTTGCATGTACATGTGCGTAGCAGATAGTTCTCCAACCAAGATTTGCTCAGCCACCTGCCCGATTTGACTGCACAGGTGGTTGGCTAGTATCCATGTTCCTAGTTGCCTTCCAGTCTTTGCATGTACCTGTGTTTTGTATACAGGTGGTCGGCCATAATTTGTCTATCCACCCGCCGTTCTGTCTGCACTGGAGGTTGGCTAGTTTTACTGGTCCCAATTTCCTTTAGACGTTTGCATGTACCGGTGCTTAGTGCACAGTTGTCCGACCAAGATTTCCTAAGCCACTTGCCTAACATGTCTGCACAGGTGGTAGGCCAGTTTCCCCCTTCTCTTGTTAGCTTCCGATGTTTGTAGGTTGTTGTGTTTAGTGTAGAGCTATTTGACGAGGATTTCCTTATCCATTTGCCCGATTTGTCTGCACAGGTGGTTGGCCAGTTTTCATGTTCCTAGTCGCCTTCAAATCTTAGCATGTACCTGTGTTTTCTATATAGGTGTCTAGAAAGGATTTATCTGTCCACCTGCCCAATTTGTCTGCACAGGTGGTTGGCCAGTTTCCCCATTCTCAGTTGCCTTTAGATGTTTGCATGTACATGTGCTTAGTAGATAGTTGTCCGAGCAAGATTTCCTTAGCTACTTGCCCGATTTGACTGCACAGGTGGTCTGCCAGGATTTGCCCATCCACTTGCCCAATTTTTCTGCACAGGTGGTTGGCCAGTTTCCATATTCCTAGTTGCCTCCAAATCTGTGCATGTACCGGTGTTTTGTATACAGGTGTCCAGCCAAGATTTGTCTATCCACCTGCCCGACTTATCTGCACAGGTGGTTGACCAATTTCCCTTTTTCGCGTTGCCTTTAGATGTCTCCGACCCAGATTTTCTCAGCCACCTGCCCGACTTGTGTACACAGGTGGTTGGCCAGTTTCCCCTTCCTCCAGTTACCTTACGATTTTTGCAGGTAGTTGTGTTTAATGTAGAGATGTCTGACGAGGATTTCCCTACCCAGCTGCCTGATTTGCCTACACAGGTGGTTGGCCAGTTTCCCTGTTCCTAGTTGCCTTCAAATCTTTGCATGGACCTGTGTTTTGTATACAGGTGTCCAACTAGGATTTGTCTATCCACCTGCCCGATTTGTCTACACAGGTGGTTGGCCAGTTTCCCCATTCTCAGTCGCCTTTAGATGTTTGGATGTACATGTGCTTAGTAGATAGTTGTCCGACCAAGATTTCCTCAGCCACCTTCACGATTTGACTGCACAGGTGGTCTGCTAGGATTTGCCTATCCACTTGCCCGATTTGTCTGCGCTGGTGGTTGGCCAGTTTCCATATTCCTAGTTGCCTTCAAATCTGTGCATGTACCTGTGTTTTCTATACAGGTGTCTAGCCAAGATTTGTTTATCCACCTGCCCGATTTGTCTGCACAGGTGGTTGACCAATTTCCCTTTTTCGAGTTGCCTTTAGATGTTTACATGTACATGTGCTTAGTAGATAGTTCTCTGACCATGATTTCCTCAGCCACCTACCCGACTTGTCTACACAGGTGGTTGGCTAGTTTCCCATTTCTCCAGTTGCCTTATGATTTTTCCTCAGCCACCTGCCCGACAAGTCTACACAGGTGGTTTGCCAAGATTTGCGTATACACTTGCCCGATTTTTCTGCACAGGTGGTTAGCTAGTTTCCATGTTTCTAGTTGCCTTACAATCTTTGCGTGTACCTGTGTTTTGTATACAGGTGTTCCGCCAAAATTTGCATGTCCACCTATCGATTTGTCTGCACCGGAGGTTTGCTAGTTTCCCTGCTCCCAATTTCCTTTAGATGTTTGCATGTACCTGTGCTTAGTGCACAGTTGTTCGACCAAGATTTCCTAAGTCACTTACCTGTGCTTAGTGCACAGTTGTCCGACCAAGTTTCTCTAGTTACCTTCCGATGTTTGTAGGTAGTTGTGTTTAGTGTAGAGTTAGTTGACTAGGATTTCCTAAAACCAAGATTTCGTAAGACCCTTGCCCAACCTGTCTGCACAAGTGGTAGGCCAGTTTTCCCCTTCTCTAGTGACCTTCTGATGTTTGTAGATAGTTGTGTTTAGTGTAGAGCTATTTGACGGGGATTTCCCTATCCACTTGCCCAATTTGTCTGCACAGGTGGTTGGCCAGTTTCCATGTTCCTAGTTGCCTTCAAATCTTTGCATGTACCTGTGTTTTGTATATAGGTGTCCCCCCAGGATTTATCTATCCACCTGCCCGATTTGTCTGTACAAGTGGTTAGCCAGTTTCCCCCTTCTCAGTTTCGCTTAGATTTTTGCATGTACATGTGCTTAGTAGATAGTGTTCCGAACAAGATTTCCTCAGCCAACTGCCCGACATGTCTACACTGGTGGTTGGCCAATTTCCCATTTCTCCAGTTACCTTCCGATGTTTGCAGGTAGTTGTGTTTAATGTAGAGCTGTTTGATGAGGATTTCCCTACCCACCTGCCCGATTTGTCTCCACAGGTGGTTGGCCAATTTCCCTGTTCCTAGTTGCCTTCAAATCTTTGCATGTATTTGTGTTTTGTATACAGGTGTCCAGCCAAAATTTGTCTATCCACCTGCCCGATTTGTCTGCATAGGTGGTTTGCCAGTTTCCCTTTTCCTAGTTGTTTTTTGTTGTTTGCATGTACATGTACTTCATCAGCAACCTGCCCGATTTGACTGCACAGGGGTCTGCCAGCATTTGCCTATCCACTTGCCTGATTTGTCTGCACAGGTGGTTGGCCAGTTTCCATATTCCTAGTTGCCTTCAAATTTGTACATGTACCTGTGTTTTATATACAGGTGTCCAGCCCAGATTTGTCTATCCACCTGCCCGATTTGTCTGCATAAGTGGTTGAACAATTTCCCTTTTCTGAGTTGCCTTTAGATGTTTGCACGTACATGTGCTTAGTAGATAGTTCTCCGACCAAGATTTCCTCAGCCACCTTCCCGACATGTCTACACAGGTGTTCGGCCAATGTTTGCCTATCCACATGCCGATTTGTCTGCACAGGAGGTTGGCTAATTTCCCTGGTCTCAATTTCCTTTACATGTTTACATGTACCTATGCTTAGTGCACAGTTGTCCGACCAGGATTTCCTAAGCCACTTGCCCGACCTGTCTGCACAGGTGGTTGGCCAGTTTCCCAGTTTCCCATTCTCTAGTTACATTCCGATGTTTGCAGATAGTTGTGTTTAGTGTAGAGCTATTTAATGAGGATTTCCCTATCCACTTGCCCGATTTGTCTGCACAGGTGGTTGTCCAATTTCCATGTTCCTAGTTGCCTTCAAATCTTTGCATGTACTTGTGTTTTGAATATAGGTGTCCAGCCAGCTTTTATCTATCCACCTGCCCGATTTTTCTTTGAAGGAGGTTAGCCAGTTTCCCCCTTCTCAGTTGCCTTTAGATGTTTGCATGTACATGTTCTTAGTAAATAGAGCTCCGACCAATTTGACTGCACAGGTGGTTTGCCAGGATTTGCCTACCCACTTGCCCGATTTCCCTGAACATGTGGTTGGCCAGTTTCAATGTTCCTAGTTGCATTCCAATCTGTGCATGTACCTGTGTTTTGTATACAGGCGTCCAGCCAAGATTTTTTTATCCACCTACCCGATTTGTCTGCATAGGTGGTTTCCTAGTTTCCCTTTTCCTAGTTGCCTTTAGATGTTTGTATGTACATGTACTTAGTAGATAGTTCTTCGACCTAGATTTCCTCAGCCACCTGCCTGATTTGAATGCACAGGTGGTTTGCCAGGATTTGCCTATCCACTTGCCCGATTTGTCTGCATATGTAGTTGGCCAGTTTCCATGTTCCTAGTTGCCTCCCAATCTGTGCATATACCTGTGTTTTGTATACAGGTGTCCAACTAAGATTTGTCTAACCACGTGCCCGATTTCTTTGCACAGGTGGTTGGCCAGTTTCCCCTTTCACCAGTTACCTTCTGATGTTTGCAGGTAGTTGTGTTTAATGTCGAGTTGTCTGACGAGGATTTGCCTACCCACCTGCCCGATTTGTCTACATAAGTGGTACGCCAGTTTCCCTGTTCCTAGCTGCCTTCAAACCTTTGCATGTACCTGTGTTTTGTACACAGGTGTCCAGCCAAGATTTGTCTATCCACCTGCCCGATTTGTTTGCACAGGTGGTTGGCCAGTTTCCCTTTTCCGAGTTGCCTTCAGATGTTTGTATGTACATGTGCTTAGTAGATAGCTCTCCAACAAGATTTCCTCAGCCACCTGCTTGATTTGAATGCACAGGTGGTTTGCCAGGATTTGCCTATCCATTTGCCTGACTTGTCTGCACAGGCGGTTTGCTAGTTTCCAAGTTCCTAGTTGCCTTCCAATATGTGCATGTACCTGTGTTTTGTATATAGGTGTCCATCCAATATTTGTCTGTCCACCTGCCCGATTTGTCTGCACAGGTGGTTGACCGGTTTCCCTTTTCCGAGTTGCCTTTAGATGTTTTCATGTACATGTGCTTAGTAGATAGTTCTCCGATCAAGATTTCCTCAGCCACCTGCCGACATGTCTACACAGGTGGTTTGCCAGGATTTGCCTATCCACTTGCCCGATTTGTCTGCACCGGTGGTTAGCCAGTTTCTTTTTTTTAGTTGCCTTACAATCTTTGCGTGTACCTGTGTTTTGTATACAGGTTTTCCGCAAAAATTTGTCTATCCACCTGTCTATTTGTCTGCACTGGAGGTTGGCTAGTTTCCCTGGTCCCAACTTCCTTTAGATGTTTGGATGTACCTGTGCCTAGTGCACAGTTGTCCAACCAAGATTTCTTAAGCCACTTGCCCGACATGTCTGCACAGGTGGTAGGCCAGCTTCCCCATTCTCTAGTTACCTTCCGATGTTTGTAGGTCGTTGTGTTTAGTGTAGAGTTATTTGACGAGGATTTTCCAATCCACTTGCCTGATTTGTATTCAAAGGTGGTTGGCTAGTTTCTATGTTACTAGTTGCCTTCAAATCTTTGCATGTACCTATGGTTTGTGTATAGGTGTCCAGCCAGGATTTATCTATCCACCTGCTAGATTTGTCGGCACAGGTGGTTAGCCAGTTTCCCCCTTCTCAGTTGCCTTTAGATGTTTGCATGTACATGTGCTTAGTAGATAGTTGTCCGACCAAGATTTCCTCAGCCACCTGCCCGACATGTATGCACAAGTGGTTGGCCAGTTTCCCCTTTCTCTAGTTACCTTCCTATGTTTGCGAGTAGTTGTGTTTAATGTAGAGATGTCTGACGAGGATTTCCCTATCCACTTGCCCGATTTGTCTACATAGGTGGATGACCAATTTTCCTATTCCTAGTTGCCTTCAAATCTTTGCATGTGCCTGTGTTTTGTATACAGGTGTCTAGCCAGGACTTGTCTATCCACCTGCCTGATTTGTCTGCATAAGTGGTAGGCCAGTTTCCCTTTTCCTAATTTCCTTTAGATGTTTCCATGTACACGTGCTTAGTAGATTGTTCACCGACCAATATTTCCTCAGCCACCTGCCCAACATGTCTACATAGGTGGTCTGCCAGGATTTGACTATCCACTTGACTGATTTGTTTGCACAGGTGGTTCGCCAGTTTCCATGTTCCTGGTTGCCTTCCAATCGGTGCATGTACCTGCACTTTTTATATAGGTGTTCGGCCAGAATTTGCCTATCCACCTGCCCGATTTGTCTGCACTGGAGGTTGGGTAGTTTCACTGGTCCCAATTTCCTTTAGATGTTTGCATGTATCTGTGTTTAGTGCACAATTGTCCGACCAAGATTTCCTAAGCCCACTTGCCCGGCATGTCTGCACAGGTAGTAAGCCAGTTTTCCCCTTCTCTAGTTACCTTCCGATGTTTGTAGGTAGTTGTGTTTTGTGTAGAGCTATTTGACGAGGATTTCCCTATCCACTTTCCCGATTTGTCTTCACAGGTGGTATGCCAGTTTCCATGTGCCTAGTTGCCTTCAAATCTTTGAAAGTACCTGTGTTTTGTATACAAGTGTCCAGCCAGGATTTGTCTATCTACCTGCTTGATTTGTCTGCATAGGTGGTTGGCCAGTTTCCCTTTTTCTTAGTTGCCTTTTGATGTTTGCATGTACATGTGATTAGTTGATTGTTCTCCGACGATTATTTCCTCAGCCACCTGCATGATTTGACTGCACAGGTGGTCTGCTAGGATTTGACTTTCCACTTGCCTGATTTGTCTGCACAGGTGGTTGGCCAGTTTTCCTGTTCCTAGTTGCCTTCAAATCTTTGTTTGTACCTGTGTTTTGTATATAGGTGTCCAGCCAAGATTTGTCTATCCACATGCCCGATTTGTCTGCACAGGTGGTTGGCCAGTTTCCCTTTTCCGAGTTGCCATTAGATATTTGCATGTACATGTGCTTAGTAGATTGATCTGCGACCAAGGTTTCTAAGCCACCTGCCCGACATGTCTACACAAGTGGTTTGCTAGGATTTGCCTATCCAATTGCCCGATTTGTCGGCACAAGTGGTTAGCTAGTTTCTATGTTCCTAGTTGCCTTCCAATCTTAGCATGTACCTGTGTTTTGTATACAGGTGGCCAGCTAGAATTTTTCTATTCACCTGCCCGACTTGTCTGCGCAAGTGGTTGGCTAGTTTCCCCCTTCTCTAATTCCTTTAGATGTTTGCATGTACATGTGCTTAGTAGATAGTTGTCCAACTAAGACTTCCTCAGCCGCCTGCCCGACATGTATGCACAAGTGGTTGGCCAGTTTCCCCTTTCCTTTGTTACCTTCCGATGTTTGCAGGTAGTTGTGTTTAATATTAAGCTGTCTGATGAGGATTTCCCCACTCACCTGCCCGATTTGTCTACAGATGTGGTTAGCCAGTTTTCATGTTCCTAGTTGCCTTCCAATCTTTGGTTGTACCTGTCTTTGGTATACAGGTGTCCAGCCAAGATTTGTCTATCCACCTGCCCGATTTGTCTGCACAGGTGGTTGGCCAGTTTCCCGGTTCCTAGTTGCCTTCAAATCTTTGTATGTACCTGTGTTTTGTATACAAGTGTCCATCCAGTATTTGTCTATCCACCTACCCGATTTGTTTGCATTGGTGGTTGGTCAGTTTTCATTTTCCTAGTTGCCTTTAGATGTTTCCAAGTACATGTGCTTAGTAGATTGTTCTCCGACCAATATTTTCTCAGCCACCTGCCCGATTTGACTGCATAGGTGGTCTGCCAGGAATTTCCTATCCACTTGCCCGATTTGTCTGCACAGGTGGTTGGGCAGTTTCCATGTTCCTAGTTGCACTCCAATCTTTGCATGTACCTGTGTTTTGTATATAGGTGTCCAGCCAATATTTGTCTATCCACCTGCGCGATTTGTCTGCACAGGTGGTTGGCCAGTTTTCCTTTTCCGAGTAGCCTTTAAATGTTTGCATGTACATGTGCTTAGTAGATAGTTCTCCGACCAAAATTTCCTCAGCCACCTGCCCGACATGTCTACACTGGTGGTCTGCTAGGATTTTCCTATCCACTTGCCTGATTTGTTTGCGCAGGTGGTTGGCCAGTTGCCATGTTCCTAGTTGCCTTCCAATCTTTGCATGTACCTGTGTTTTGTATACCGGTGTTCGGCCAGAATTTGTCTATCCACCTGCCGATTTGTCTGCACTAGAGGTTGGCTAGTTTCCCTAGTCCCAATTTCCTGTAGATGTTTGCATGTACCTGTGCTTAGTGCATAGTTGTTCGGCCAATATTTCCTAAGCCACTTGCCCGACATGTCTGCACAGGTGGTAGGCTAGTTTCCCCGTTCTCTAGTTACCTTCCGATGTTTGTAGGTAGTTGTATTTAGTGTAGAGCTATTGACGAGGATTTCCCTATCCACTTGCCCGATTTGTTTGCACAGGCGGATTGCCAATTTCCATGTTCCTAGTTGCCTTCAAATCTTTGCATGTACCCGTGTTTTATATATAGGTGTCCAGCCAGGATTTATCTATCCACCTGCCCGATTTGTCTGCACAGGTGGTTGGCCAGTTTCCCCCTTCTCAGTTGCCTTTAGATGTTTGCATGTACATGTGCTTAGTAGATAGTTGTCCGACCAAGATTTCCTCTGCCACCTGCCCAACATGTATGCAAAAGTGGTTGGCCAGTTTCCCCTTTCCTCTGTTACCTTCCAATGTTTGCAGGTAGTTGTGTTTAATGTTGAGCTGTCTGATGGGGATTTCCCCACCCACCTACCCGATTTGTCTACACAGGTGGTTAGCCAGTTTCCATGTTCCTAGTTGCCTTCCAATATTTGCATGTACTTGTGCTTAGTACACAATTGTCCGACCAAGATTTCCTCTGCCACTTGCCCAATATGTTTGCACATGTGTTTTGCAGTTAGCTGTGTTTAGTGTTAAGCTGTCTGACGAGGATTGCCATCCCCACTTGCCTGATTTGTCTGCACATGTGGTTGGCCAGTTTTCCCTTACCCTTTTGCCTTCAAATGCTTGCTCATACATATTTTTAGTACACAGGTATCGAACCTAGATTTCCTTAGTCCCCTGCCCCACAGATGGTTGGACAATTTCCTCCTTCCCCAATTGCCTTCAAATGTTTGTATATACCTGTGTTTATAGTATACAGGTGGCCGACCAGGATTTCCCCAGCCACTTGCCCGATTTGACTGCACAGGTGGTCGTCTACGATTTTCCTTTCCACTTGCTCGATTTGTCTATACAGGTGGTTGGTCAGTTTTCCCGTTCCCAGTTGCCTTTAGATGTTTGCTTGTAACTGTTCTTAGTACACAGCTATCTGACCAAGATTTCCTCAGCCAAGTGCCCGACATATCTGCACAGGTGGTTGGCCAGTTTCCATATTCCCTTGTTACCTTACAATGTTTGCAAGTAGCTGTGTTTAGTGTAGAGCTGTCTGATGAGGATTGCCCTACCCACCTCCCTGATTTGTCTGTCAAGGTGGTTGGCTAGTTTCCCCTTCACCTGTTGCCTTCAAATGTTTGCATATACATGTTTTAAGTATACATGTGTCTGACCTAGATTTCCCCAGTCACCTGCTCGATTTGTCTGCATAGGTAGTTGGACAGTTTCCCCCTTCCTCATTTGCCTTCAAATGTTTGCATGTACCTATGTTTAGTATACAAGTGGCCGACAAGGATTTCCCAAAACCACATGCTCGATTTGTTTGCCCAGGTGGTTAGCCAGTTTCCCCGTTCGCCAGTTACCTTCCGATGTTTGCAGGTAGTGATGTTTAGTGTAGAGCTGTCTGACGAGGATTTCCCTACCACCTGCCCGATTTGTCTGCATAGGTGGTTGGCCAGTTTCCCCATTACCAGTTGCCCTTAGATGTTTGCATGTATCTATGCTTAGTATACACTTGTCCAACCAAGATTTTCTTAGCCACCTGCCCGACATGTTTGCATAGGTGGTTGGCTAGTTTCACACTTTCCTAGTTACCTTCCGATGTTGCAGGTAATTGTGTTTAGTGTAGAGCTGTGTGAAGAGGTTTTCCCTACCCTCCTGCCCGATTTGTCTGCACAGGTGGTTGGCCAGTTTCCTTATTCCTAGTTGCCTTCAAATCTTTGCATGTACCTGTGTTTAGTATATAGGTGTCCGGCCAGGATTTGCCTATCCACCTGCCTGATTTGTCTGCATAGGTGGTTGGCCAGTTTAACCTTCCCCCGTTGCCTTCAAAAGTTTCCCAATATATTTTTTTAGTATACAAGTGTCTGACCTGGGTTTCCCCAGTCACCTGCCCGATTTGTTTGCAAAGGTATTTGGACAGTCTCCGCCTTCCCCAAGTGCCTTCAAATGTTTGCATGTACCTATGTTTGGTATACAGGTGGCCGACCCGGATTTCCCATGCTACCTGCCCAATTTGTCTGTCTAGGTGGTTAGCCAGTTTCTCCGTTTGCTTGTTGCCTTTAGATGTTTGCATGCACCTATGATTAGTACACAGGTGTCTAACCATGATTTTCCTGGCCACCTCCTCGATTTGACTGCATAGGTGGTTGTCCAGGATTTGCCTATCCACTTGCTGGATTTGTCTGCACAGATGGTTGGCCAGTCACCCCGTTCCCAGTTGCCTTTAGATGTTTGCATGTACCTGTGCTTAGTACACTGTTGTCCAACCAAGATTTCCTCAGCCACCTGCCTGATATGTCTGCATAGGTGGTTGGCCAGTTTCACCCTTTCCTAGTTACCTTCTGATGTTTGCAAGTTGTTGTGTTTAGTGTAGAGCTGTCTAAAGAGGATTTCCCTACCGACCTGCTTGATTCAGCTGCACAGGTGGTTGGCCAGTTTTCCTGTTCCTAGTTGCCTGTAGATGTTTGCATGTACTTGTGTTTAGTATACAGGTGTTCGCCATACACCTGCCCGATTTGACTACATCAGTGGTTGGCTAGTTTCCCCGTTCTTAGTTGCCTTTAGATGTTTGCATGTACCTATGTTTAGTATATAGGTGTCCGGCCAGGATTTGCCTATCCACTTGCGTAAAGCTTGTTTTAAGAACTACATGTGGCTTGATTCCTTGAAAAGGGTACGTAGGCAACCTAGCTTCGACCTAGGTGCAGCCACCAGGTTAGGCTTTTAGTAGTATGTTTAATTTTGTCTAAATAGATCTTGATAACTTGTCAATGTTGTTCTAAGTGTTTGAGGCCCGATATGGTTTGATGAGTGATTTATGTAGTGCAAAGAGGCCTGAGGTCCATTTAAACTTTAGTAGTATGTAGTGCAAAGGGTAGATTTAATTGTTTCTTCTTTGTAGGTGGAAATTTTGGGTTTAGAACCAATTTTAGGGAAGATTACCGATTTTCGGGTAGAAGTCAAACCCTAAGGTTGTTTTAGGATTAGAGGAATGATATTTTAGTAATTTGGGCACGACACCTACCAAGTGTCGGACATGCACAAGGTCTGTCATGAATTCCAAGGGAGGATTCGGGGCTGGTCCTACCAATTGGTATCAGAGCATAAGTTAGTGATTTTGTAGACTTGCACGTTATGTGCACCCTTCGTAAGACATTTGAGGATGTACTCAATCAATTAGCCTTCAGATGTTTGCCCGTACTTGTCTTTAGTATACAGATGTTTGCTTGTACTTGTCTTTAGTATACAGGTGTGTGACCAGAATTTCAACAACCACCTGCTCCATATGTCTAAAGGAAACCTTTAGAAATTCATGAGTTTCATTTGAACATCAACATAGAAAATAAAATCATGGCAACGGAAGCTTAAGCATGCATCTATGAGTTCAAAAACAAAAACTTTTTCCCTTGAATCTTTTAAGCAAAGTGATAGCTGTACTATTTTCTTAGAACATACTTCTAAGAAGATTGGAAGGAGGAGTTACCCTTGGTGCATGCTTTCAACCCTATGATTGAATTCAACCAAAGTTGTTGAAACTTGAATGGCTCCTTCAAAATCTCCACCTTGAGAGGTTCTCCAAAAAGTCACCGAAGTAGGTAACCTTTCAGTCTTTTCACCAACTAGAGCTTGAGAAGAAGATGATGAGCTTAGTGAGAAGATGATGCTAGTAATCCCTCACTAAGATAGTATGAAAAAGTAGTGAGAGTTTTTGGAAGACTATAGCTGAACCTTGTGTGTGTCCGACACCTAGCGGGTGCCGGGCACAAATGGCCAAATTGCCTTTCTAACTAAAATCCAAACTTATTTCAAGTTTGACTTTTGCCGGAAATCCGGCAGAGTCTCCTGTAAATTGCTCATTTCCCAAAAAAATTTTCTTGTAGAAAACATAATTTTATAATCACAAACGTTCAGCATGCACAAAAATAGGGTTCATGCAACCCAATAGCACATCATTTTGGCCGTATGCCTCTTCAAATCAAATAAAACATTTCACCAACAAAAACTGATCCATACTTTGAAGCAAAGTGAATGCATCTCCAATTCCAAAGTAACTAAATTGAACAACTTTTCATTATTTGGTCTCGTGGCTGCACCTGGTAACTCTAGGTTGCCTACGTATCCTTGACAAGGGATCAAGCCACACGTAGTTCTTTCAATGGGTTTGCAAAACCATTCTTCACAAGCTCTAAAGTACATACTTCTCAACTCTCCCAAATCCTCATAACATAAGTAGGCCACTCAATGAATTTCCTCTAGTTCATAAATCCATTTATATATATAATTTATATGTTATTGGCTTAAATTATATATATAATATAATAATAAAAAGATAAAGATCAAATAAAGTAAAAGTAAAATAAATATTTATAAATAAATAAAATAAAAAAAAACTCCGAAGGCACTTTTATCTTTGCTTCAAAACTCACGTAAGGCTCATACATAAATATATGTATTAATATATATATATTTTCATCTTGCACTTGTAAAACAAATTTTTCATTTAAGAAAATAATGGTATCTGTATAAAATCCTCCATTTTAGTTTAAAAGCATCTCAAAACTTAAATTCTCTCAACCTAGGCGTACCCCATTCCTGATCCATCAATTCCATTATTACCGTCAATTCCGAATATCCCGTCAATTCCATCCTCGCAGGCCTCGGAAACACAGAGTTAATCGAGCTGCATTCCTCGTAGGCCTCGGAGACACCAAGTCAACCCGAGCCGCAATCCTCGCAAGTCTCGGAGGCATCAAGTCAGCCCGAGCCGCAATTCTCGCACCACACGGTTCAGGCGTCTTTGAGACTCGTAGGGCATTATCAGAAATAACCACATTCTAATAAAAAACCAAGGTCCATGATTCATCTTTTCTAGCTACTGAATATATATATTAAATATAGAAACACTCTTAAATATTTCTTTAATTTATTAACTACATCGAACTCCGACTAACAAACCATCCCAATACTATAACAATAATCTTAATGGCAGTAAATACTAAATAAACAAATAACCAAGCGGATAACTAAATAAATAAATAATCACTTTCCTAGAGATTCCATCAGTTCCAATAGTGTATAAGCTCTAAATATTGAGAATAACATTCAAGTATACCATCAATTACTATAAAAACTTTATAAAAACAATAATAGAACTTTGCACCATTTAGCTATTTATAAATATCTGTCTATGCTCATCCCATAATCATAAAAATCCATAATATGATCCGCATAACTCAATTTTCGGTCAAGACTCGTCTGCATGGTCATTCTAACCCTTCTCAAAGGATATAACTACCTCAGAAGACTAACGGTCAATCGAGGGCTCAAACCGCCTAAACTTGGTCAACTGGAATCACGGGGCCCACGAATTGAAATTGTCTATACGAGAGTTCCGATTCACGATCCGTCAAATCCTACACAATCCTAAAAATACGGGGTACAACATACGTAAATTTGAGTTCGATCCAACGGTCCGAACCTATTGCACCCGGAAATCGCACAATTGGCGAAATCCGTTCAAGGCTCAAACGGTATCCGAATTGGAATCCGAGCACACCGTCGCGGTCATGACAACTAGAGGATCGCATCGGGACACAATGCTCCTTTGCAACAGTGCCCCCGCGCTGCCGGCGCGTGGGTATCCTAAACGATAACGGCTGAGGACGGAGAACAATTGTCGGGAAATTTCTACCCTAAGTTCATGTCCAATAGATTCCTACCCTAAGTTCAGGACATCGATTGGAGACACTTTTGTTCTTGGACCTACCTCGAAAAATGGCCGGAAGTGGCCGGAATTTCAATTCAAAAATCGGCCAAACTTTGGGTTCTAAATCGAACCACCTAGGCTAGAAATTGATCAAATCTTACCCAACCATCAACTAGAACATGAAAAATAGGTGGAAATCCATACCTTGATTGCCGGATTTGGTGGCTAGAGGACGGAGAACAATTGTCGGGAAATTTCTATCAAAAACTGGCTGGGTTTGGAGCTCTTTTCGGCGAAATTTGGGGTTCCAAGGGCGGAGACCAGGCGGGAAGGGAAGAGGGGAAGGCGGCGGTTCGAATAGAACTCGCCGGACGGGGTGGCCGGAAGTAAAAAATCTAACTTTTTGAAAATTATGATTTTGCCCGTCATCGTATTTTGATTGTATTTTCTTCAATACAACTCGGACCCTTAGGCTTCAAAAAGATGATAGTCTTTTACTTGAGTCAACAAGTTGACTCTAGCAACCAAAAGCCCATATGAACTTCCATCCCTTAAAATTGGGCCTCTGGGGCTCAATTTCATTTAACTTGTCATACAACTCAATCTCCATGTCCAATAGATAAAACCCAATGAGCCTAGAATTCAAAATTCTCGTTTAAAGCCTATTTCGACATCACTTGTTGTTTAAATTAATTCCATAATTAATTTTTCCTTAACCAATTAACTAAGTTTAATTGATCTCTTCAATTCATTATCTCCATAACGATTCCTCAAATAACTCAATTTTAGCGGTGTGCAATTCATTAGGTTCTAATTAGGAAGGTCATGGGCAATTTGAACTCTTTGTAATTGATTGTGAATTAAAACCCCCTTTTAATTCTCCCTATTAGTTAAAATCATTAGTCCTTAGGGCTTCCACTATCCATGAGTGACACCTAACAGTATGTCATGGATATCCAAGTTAAGTAGAGAACCTATTTAGTTGAAATTACAATGCAATACGGTCCTTCATTATTACAATAGTCTTAATCTCATTACAAGGGCATGGTGCATGTCAAGCCCCTAATGAGATTGTCACGTCTTATATGATTTGTATTAGTATGACTAGAACATTTTTCTAGGTCATATCGAATACTCTGATAAGAGATTTGCTTAATCATATCTTCTGAGCATTCTCCTTCTTTTACTAAAGGATAGAGATTCTATGTTGTACACTCACATGTCTCCATGAGTTAATCGAGAACCCCAACTATGCTTGTACCATGCCCATGATTAGGATATGTCTTTATAGCATCATCAAAGATCCACAATCTTCCCACAAGACAACCATGGTGCCTCAAGTCTAAGGACTAATTTGCATTATTGCAACTTGGAGTTTCTTGTTTGACATATAAGTAAATTTTCATACAAGAGACTCTCATACTTGTCTTAGTGTCGCCACACAAATGACTTGAGACTAGTCATCCTCCCAATCGAGAGGACATAGCATGTACCAGTCTTTCCAGATTGTCAGTGCCCATTCGACAATCCTATGACTAAGAACATTTAGTATATGAGGATAATAGAGGATAAGTCTTATGAATCAAACTTCCTTAGATTACTCTCTCTATCTCACATCCCTTGGACTTATTGTTTAAGCATATGTAACTGTTAATGAGACATTTACTAATAAACAATAAACTTTCCCTTTAAGAGAATTAAGCATAAGTCTAGCTAATACATGAAATATCCTTAAAAGATTACATCATATGATTGGCTTTTAGGGCATATTTCCATCAATCTCCCACATGCACTCTAAAGCCAATCATCCATGTATCTAATACCCATCTTCTCGAGATGCCGATTCAATTGTAGCTGAGTCATTGGCTTAGTTAGTGGATTTGCTATGTTATCTGTCGAAACTACCTTGAGGATGCTGACTTCTCTGAGAGATATATATTCTCGAATTTTATGGATGCTTTAGTCCATAAATGGACTTTTCCAGCTTACATAGTTTCTGAGACTCAGTTTTAGACACAAACCTTTTAGGTTGATCCATATATAGTTCTTCTTGAAGGTAACCATTCAGAAAAGCCGTTTTGATCTCCTACCAACGGGATATCATACTTCACTGCTCTATTCGGTGGCAAACCATGCACATCCTGAAATAAGTCCTTGAACTTCTCCTGCAATTTCCCTATGTTTGAGCATTACGTAAGAGATAAAGACAAAGTAGACAACATCACAGCTCCACAACTCTGATCTTGCGATCGAATCATCGACATGAATTGACTAACCTCTTGGCTTGGTTAGCTATCAGCAAATTATCTATAGCTTGAGGCTTGCAAGCGTTGATGTGGAACTCCTTCCCATCCTTCACAAGTCGATACTTGCAAAGCCTAGTGAATGGCTTCTCGGTCCCATAAATATTGACTGCCTAATATAACTTGGAAAACGTCCAAAGGAACCACCTCACATGTCACCTTATCGATATATCGATTGGTGATAGCAAATTTGAAGGTACATTGCTTTGTGATATGTAAGTCAACGTCCCTCTGAATCCATCCCAGCGGGTACAGCTTAGGATGTGGTGTGGTGTCTAAACCCACTTTTCTTACTAAAGCCTCTGAAATCAAGTTTTTCTGACTTCCAAGGTCAATGATAGCTTGTACAACACTTTGCTTCACCTAAATATTCACATGAAACAACTCTTCACGGTTGTACATCTCTTCAGTATCTGCTAGTCTTGTCATAAGGGTAAGTGTAACATCAGGTTGCTTCAACTCTAGAAGCTCTTCTACCTATTATGTAGTTAAGGTGGTTTTTCTGTCATTTCTCCCCTTGTTGTTTTTCTCGCGCTTTGGCCGCTACTCAGGATGCAGTATCCAGCACTTGTCTTTGGCATGTCGGCTGGTTTGACAGTGATCACAGTAGACCTTCTGTGTCTAACCTTCCTTGCTCTGCTTCCCCTTTTTCTGCCAGTGAGTTTTGTTGACAAGTTTTGATTTGTCATCCTTCTTGTTAGTTCTTTTATTTTTCGTCTCAATGGTGTTGGCCTTCACAGTAGCTTCTTCCATAGTATCTACGGCGAACAATTTTAGTTCTTTTCGTATGTAGTCAACAAGACCTCCGGTATACTTCATGAAAACATCGTAGTCGTCGATGTCGATGTGTAGAACCATAGCTTGGTTGTGGAACTCTGTTGTATACTCTTATACAGGCTGCCCAAATCTTTGTCTGAAGTGTTGCCACTTATACCATCTTTCATCTTCTTAGCCAACTGGATAAAATTGTTTTCTCAAAAGCGTCTTAAAGTTATTCCAAGTTAATTCTGAGACATCATACTGTCTCCGATAGAACTTCCACCATGTAAGGGCATGGCTTGAAAGTTTCAAACTCACAAATTTTATCTTTTGCACATTAGAATACTTATAAACAGTGAAATAAATTTCTAATGTGTCTGTCCAGTTATCTAGTTTTTCAGGATCAACATCTCTTTTATATATAGGGATATCAATCTTAAAATCAATTTTTAAGGTATCAATAGAATTTTTGTTGTCACCTAATTCAGCTTCCTTTTTCGTTGGATCATCTTGTGTTCGTCTTCATCTTCACTATCCCCAACAACCTTTTTCATTAGCTTTTAATCAGGCTCATATGAAGTTGATGGACGTGAAAGTTTTCTAGTCTTCAAACTCTCCAGGAGTTTAAGGATTGATGGGAGGCTCACCACCATCAAGCTTTCCAAATCATAATAGAATATTGGTTTTCTTGAATGGTGAAGAGAGAGTATTCTTACCCCTTCAGATCATGATATGATTACCCATCACTTTGGCCTCTAGCAAATCTGCACCCCCAAATGTTATCGTGAGGTACTATTGTACTAGTTAAGTCATGTCCACAATTCCCGCGAGTGTAAGGGTTCAAGTAAGACCTCATCATAATAGAATATTGGCCTTACTCGTTGCCTATATTCACAATATCAAATGTTTTGAAATGAGCCCTTTCAAAAATAAACACATACTTTGTGTTCCCCATATTGGGGTGAAGCACGGTGTATTAGTTATAATCGATGAGGGCCCACAGTGGTGGAAGGCCACGAAAAGATATTCAAAATACCTCTCCATTTATCAACTTAATATTATTATTAGTTGAGGGAGTTTTAGATCTCATCATACAACATTCATTTCAATCTCATTAAAATTAAATTGGTCATATCATAACTATTTGTCCAATTATTAGTAGCATATGATACTCCCGCTATTTGTTTTAGAAATCAAGGAGTATTTATTACTACTAATTTAAATTTTGCATTCTCGAATTTTGGACATATAGTTATCTTAGGCCCTTAGGATGATTATGGACTTTTAATATTTGATCCAACATGAGCCAAATTTTGGATCTTGGTCTAGGGAGGGTGATTCATTTTAATTACGCGTTTAACTAATTAAACATGCAATCCTAATTGGGCTTGAGGCCCATCTAACTTGAGCATTGGACTTCATCTTCCTCTTCCTCTTTCTTCTTCTTCTCTACATCATATGAAAAGCAAAGGCATGCAAGCCTTTTAACAATTACATAAGAACAGAAAAAGATAGACATGCAAGCCTCTTAACAAAAGAGTTAAACCTTATTAATTACAAGCCTAATAAATGAATAAATCACATCCCAAGGTTCAATCAAATTGATACTTGCCCAATCACATAGTTCGATTGCAATTTGGGCCTTAGTCCATAATCATCCTTTCAACTACTTTAATCAAATTAAAATAATTAAACTTTAGAATGCAACTTAAACATTTTAGGTTTTTAGTATATGGGTGTAGGGACCTTTTTCTTCTGGCAGCATCAAGTGGGCTGGGCTACTACAAGGAACAATCTGATGCAAGTGTCCCCTTGTGTCTGAGTTCGAAGATTAAGCCCCAAAGATGTCTCGAAAGGGTGATGACGCCTTAGGAAACTCCTTGGTTACCTTCACCAATGAAAATAACAACAAATTACAGATAAATCTTCTAGCTTGGCATGAGGGACTTATGGCATGGGAGCAAGAATTATCATGGGTTTAGCACTTAAAGAGAGAGGGCTGTGACTTCCTATGAGAGACAGAGGTTCTAATGGAAAGAGAAAGGGGTTCTAAGGTGGTTTGATGAAGGGGGAGAAGGATGGTGAAGAATTATGAGTGACCTTAGCAGTTTCCGGCAGCTTGACAGTGACTCTGTCAAAACTATAGTAATCTGCTAGAACAGGGGAGATAAGGGGAATGGGCAAGTAAAGCATGAAAATTACTGAGTTTGCAGGTGAGAGAGGAAGCTTGCTCTCTGAAGGATGGGTTGTGTTGTGTTGGGTAGAAGAGGCCCTATTTATAGCTACTGGGATTTGTTCTTCTCCAAGAAACCCTAATGGTTTCTTCCCAATCTAGCTAAGCTTTCCTCTTCCTTTCTTCTCCTCTTTCTTGACTTACCTCATGGTGGAAAAAATCAGAGATTTTTGGGAGCTCAATCCTTCTTCCCGCGACTGCTTCAGAGGAGAGCTTCTACTTTCACCCATCTTCTTTCTCTTCTTTCTTCCTCTTTCCATGGCCAAATCTGATGAAGGAAAGAAAATGGGTATGCCTGCTGATTCAAGGGATGGCATCCTTCCCTGTGTGCCAATATCCCTTGGTCTCTTGAATGCTTTCACTTGGAACTTGTTCCTTAGCCTCCCAGCAGCCCTTCACATGTAGATTCCCCAAGTTCCTTCGGGACTTTATCTTCCATCTGAGTGCCAAGGCTTGTGCTGCTTTTTATTCTAATTTCATGGGCTTTTTAAGACAACCACATGATCTATCCAATGGATGAGATAACCTTATCAAATGTTGGGCTTTTTGGTTGGCTTATTCTAATTGGAGCAATGGGCTATTTTGGTTGGGCTATTCTAGTTGAAACAATGGGCTATTTTCTCTCTTGTGCTTACCCACGTTTGGGCCTAAGAAATGGGATTGAGTCCCGAGGTTCCCAAGCAACCCGGGACTTCCATTTCTTGGCCCATCAATGGGCCTCATGATAATTTATTACCATCCATACCACAATCCACTCAAGCAAGCCCCGGGTATTTGCGTGGCTTGGGCCCACTTAAGCTTGTGCGTGGCTAGGTGTAAAATAATGATGTTCCTCTTGGCATGGCATGTTGATTGGCATGCTTGAATTTTATCGCCTTTAGAAAGGGATACGATGCTTGAAGGGATAATTAGCATGGGCTCGTAGAGCTATGGCATTTTATAGGCTCATCTTGGTTTTTATTTAGCATGACAGATTATTTATTTGGCATGGCACATGGACTGTGGCTCGTGCGAGTGTGTGTGACGAACTTTTGCGTGCTCCAAATCGGGTCTTTCCTTAATAAAGTGTCGTACTGGGCTGGGATTTCAATTGGGCTCAACCTTGGATTTTTTGGGCCTCAACAATGGGCCTAGTTCAAAACGTAAGTATGCAATTAATTAAAGACTTGAGGACCAAACTGCAAAGTAAAGTAATTGCATAGAAGTCCAAAATAAATAATATAATTGCATGAGGAGCCCAAGAGGATTCCAAGGTGGGGCAGGCCATGTGAAGTGTGTGTGTGTGTGTGTGTGTGTATGTGACATGCATGTGAGTGTTGGTTTGTCCCATAAAAGGGTTAAGCATGCCTTATCAAGTTTCAAGGAAACATTTCTAAGACCAAGAGTGTGGTCTCCCAAGCTAACAAGTTCCTAGGAAAAGAAGAGAGGGCAAAGGAATATTTCTTCAACCAAGGAAACATTCCCAAAGACCAATGTCACAGTAGGCATGCCTATGTTTTGATATTCTAATTGACAGGATCCGACCCAAATTCCACTTTGGAATCTGCGTCGAACCCTGTGCGTATCCGACACCTGGCAGGTGCCAAACACACTTGACCAAATTGCCCTTCTAACAAAAACCTAAGTTCCTTTAGGGTTTGACTTCTACCGGAAATTCAGCAGAGTCTCCCTTGTAAATGCTCGTTTTCCCAAAAAATTTCACTTGCATGAAACGCAATTTTATAACCCCAACAGTCAACATGCATCAAGTTTACAATCAAGCTATCCAACAACAGAAATATATGGCCTCAGGCCCTACAGAATTCTAGGGCAATTTCAGAGCAATACTAATCTACTTAATTACAAAAGAAGTGCGGAAACGAAAATATATCCTACATAGTGGGAAGAGAAGGAAGAGTGATGATGAATGCCCGGTGGTGGTGCTCTGGTTCACGCCTACTGCCTCGGGGCCAAAACATTTAAAAGTGTGAGTGGACAAAAATAAAATTTTGAAAAATAAAGTATTAACATACTAACCCCACTGTTAAAACCATTTAGAAAATTCAATTTTATTCCTTTTATATATTCATACAAGAATTCCTAAAACATGCATATTTACATATATTTTATTAATATGCATTCATTCAAAACATCAAGACTTTTAGAAAACATTACAAAGAAATAAATCTTTTCCACCTAAGTGTACCCATTATATATATATATAACCGTCAATTCCATCTTATATTTCATTCCCTCATTTCTGTCAATTCCTTGTGTCAAGTAGTGTGACCCATCCTCGCAGGCCTCAGTAACACAAAGTCAACCCGAGCCGCAATCCTCGCAGGACTCAGGGGACATTTAGTCCACCTGATCCGCATTCCTCACTCCACATGGTCCGGATATCCCTATGACTAGTGGGGCAATTGTCAAATGCGCACTGACTCAACCGAAGGCAACTAGGATGCCCGTAGACATCATTATATCCGAAGGCAACAATTTAATCAAAGGCAACATAATATCCGAGGCAACATTATAACTGAAGGCAACATGGGTACCTATGGTTGTTTTAAAATATTTCCTGAAAAATTATTAACTATTTCTCATCCATTCTTAAATCTTGTTGCCATTATCCTTCCTACTTTCCAAGCCATTCTCATTTTAAAGATAACAGAATATAACCAAAAATATTTGAATTTAAATACTTAGGCTTAGAAAGCAATAGTCATTAATACTTATTCAAGATCAAATAATGTAATTTTAACTGTATAAAATCTTTATAAACAAGAGTCCACTCACTGGGCGTCCGAGCTAGCTTGACCCTTTGAGGGTCCTTCCTGCGGGCCTGACGGTGCCCGAGTACCTATTTAAGCCATTAAAATATTTAATTAATAAAAATTGCCCAACATGATTATTTAATCCAAAATCCTGACCCTCAACTTCTAGAAGTGCGTGTACTTTGTTTAAGAAAATCCCTAGGCCCATTTTAACATTTTGGACGGTTAGAACGGTCTAAAAATCTAAAAAGACCCAAGACTCGATAAGCGATAAATTCCTCAAGATAGTCAACCCGGGACCCCGTCGGGTCCACGACCTCTAATTACCAATCCGAGAGTTCCTATAAGTTCAACATATTTTAATAATTATGCCCTGCAAGTCTAATCCAAATCGAATGGTCGGATTGTTCACGATCGTACGATCGGACGGTTATCGATTATTTAAACCTTAAATTATTGATTCGGAACATCCGGAGCACACCTACGCACTAGTGACAACTAGGAGATCACATTGGGATACAACGCACCTCTGCTACAGTGACCACGCGCCGCCACATGAGCCAACAGCGCGTGGGTGTCCTAAGCGATACTGGCGGTCAGAAAACATCAAAATCGAGGGCCACCCTTCCGGCTATAGCTACTACTCGATGAGTGGAGCACTTCATTCAACTACGGTAATGTCCAATTCGGACAGCAAGTGGCCGAAATTTCAAATTGAAAACTGGCCAAACTTAGGGTTGTAAATCGAACTACCTATGCTAGAAATCGATCCAATCCTATCCAACCATCAGCTAGGGCTTGAAAAATAGATGAGAATTCATACCTCACTCGTCGGAATTGGTGGCAGGAGGAGGGAGAACGAACGGCAGGAATTTTTTGTCAAAACCGGTTCAATTTCTGGCGAATTCAGGCGGCTGGAATGGTTGACGACGGCTGGGACTAGCTGGGGTGGGGAGAGGAGGCAGTGACAGTTCGATCTTGGCAGGCCGTGAGCTGTGGCGGTGGTGGCGGCTTGAAAAGCCACCGGCTGTGCTGAAAAAAAATGAAGGGGGAGGAGCTCACGGCGGGGGAGAGAGAGAAAAGAAAAAAAATCAGATTTTTAAAATCCCTTTTTGAAAAATTTACAGTTTTGCCACTGGGACATTTTTTATCGTATCTTTTTCGTTACAACTCGGATTCGAGTCCACTGCATGTCTACGGACTCGTCTCGATGTGCTCTACGCAACGGTGTAACTAGAATTCCCAAATTCCTTCCTGAACAAAAGGTCAACTTTTAAACCTATTAAAATATTCCCGAGGTAAATTCGTCTTTTTACTTGGATACATTAATAATTAAAAATTAATTAGGATTTGGTTATTACACTAATTTTCTAAAAAAACTAGAGGAGCATGCTTTGACTAGGGGGACAAGGCGAAAAGGAATCTTGGATAACCAAGGTCAATGTCCCCATTCAAATCAAGACTAACATAATTTTGAAATTTAATCCCACCAAAATGGATCAAAAACTAGAACACATGCATTCATCCTATGAACTCACTAGAACATTCATATGAACTCAAGAACACACAGAACACAAAAATCATATTTTCAAGTGTCAAATTTCTTGGAGATAAAAATGGCTATCAACATAGAAATTTTACAATGCTCAAGCTAGCATTGAAATAAACGAACTTGTTAATAAAAGTACCCCACAACAAACTTTAACTCAAAATTCTAGTTTTCGAGTCTCAAAGTGTGCACAACTGTTTGACTATCAAATGGATATTGCACTTATTATGTGATATCTGGGTTTGATAGGTTTGGACTGTTCAATCAGTTTTAATTTCAATTATGTTGTTTCCTATACCTCTAGAATCGAGAATCGGAGGCCCGGATCCTCCGAGTCAATGATTCTAGGGTTGGGCGAACCGATCGTCATTCGATCATGCGATTGGCTTAGATCCGACTGTTTAATTGAGACCAAACCTTCTAGACTTGTTTAGTAGACTTTGTTAGACTTATAGGAACTTTCAGATCGGAAATCGGAGGTCGTGGGCCCCAAGGGCACAGTTGACCAATATGGAAAGTTTGACCTCTTGGTTGACCATGAGTCTTCCAAAAATTCTCTCTACTCTTTCATACTATCTTATTGAGGGATTACTAGCATCATCTTCTCACTAAGCTCATGATCTTCTTCTCAAGCTCCAGTTGGTGAAAAGACTTAGAGGTTACCTACTTTGTTGACTTTTTGGAGAACCTCTCAAGGTGGAGATTTTAAAGGAGACATTCAAGTTTCAACAACTTTGGTGAAATAAGATCATAGGGTTGAAAGCACGCACCCCAAGGGTAACTCCTCCTTCGAATCTTCTTAGAAGTATGTTATCGGAAAATAGTACAACTATCACTTGGCTTAAAAGATTCATGGGAAAAAGTTTTTGTTTTTGAACTCATAGATGCATGCTTAAGCTTCCGTTTCCATGATTTTGTTTTCTATGTTGATGTTCAAATGAAACTCAAGATTTTCTAAAGGTTTCCTTCAATTGGTATTAGAGCCAAGGTCAAGTGATAAGTTGTACCATTGTGGGTTTTTGTTTATGAATATGGGTAAAAGTTCTTTGTGGCATAAATGTTATGTGTTGTGATGCCTTGATTGTTTCATTATTTGAAAAGTCTTGCATCTTTAAGTGTTATAGATGTTTTAAGAGAAGGCATTAAAGTTTTGAACAAATGGATTGAAAAGGGGTTTCGGCCATATTGGATTTTTGGGGGTTTTATGATGTTTCAAATTGATTCATTCTTCACGTACTCCACAGGAAGAGCCCTCTCAGGGTTAAGCAGCATTGGACTTGCTATGAGTGAACTTTCGTTTTTAAATGAGCATTACTTTTTAAATATGGAATTGCTTGCATAAATGTGATATGAGATTTTATTATCAAGCTACTCTCGGTTTTTACAATGTGATATGGGATTTCCAATGATTATTATTATTATTACTATTACTTAAGTATATGGATCTGGGTTTCGGACGATGGTGATTTTGGGTTTGTTTATGAAATTTGAACATGGGATTTTGGTTTATATGGTTTTGGAATTTAAAATATGGTATACTGGATTTATTATCGTTGTCGAATGGGATTCTCGGAGGTTGTTATATTTCCTAAGTATATGAATATAGTGTTTTGGATATTATTGAAATCGAATAGGTTTATTTTAGTTTTGGCATTTTTCTTGATTATGATTTTTATGGTTTTCATAAAGGAATTATGGGTGTTATTTTATTTTTTAATATTATATATATATATATATATTATTTGGAAATGTATTTTTGTAAATTGGAATTATAGATTGCACCATTACATGTACCTCCCCTTGGATACGATGGATACTTGGATACATTCGACACGTGGTAACTCTTTGGAGGTGTCGAGATCCGGGCACCATTGACAGGGTGTACCGTAGAGCCCTTGATAGGGCTGTCTGTGCACGTAAGACTTATTTCTTCTGCACATGTATTGAGGATTATGCCGTACGTGTCTAGGGAGCAATAGTCCTCCGGTTGGACTGCTCGTCCTTAGTCACTTGAGTAAGGAGGATTCTGCCATGTGGTCTAGTTAAAAAGTCCCCGTGTTGGATTGTTTTTCCCCGGTACATGATGATGGTGTGGTGAATGTGTGTGTGTGTGTGTGTGTGTGTAGAGAGAGAGATATATGGATATATGTGTGGATTTATTTCTAAGTTGGGGTTTCTTGAGCATGTGCATTAATAATACTTTGCATAGGTATGAACATTTGAAATGACTTTCGGAATTTAGATTGGATATTTGGAGATTTCTTGGCATATTGTATTTTTACAAGGGTATGGTTGCGGGAAAAAATATTTTGTGTTTTGATGATTATATTTTATATTAACGGGTTTACTTTGGTGGTGTTGAATATATGGTTTTACAATAAGGAATAAATTAACAAGTTTACATTGTTTTCCAAGAATTTGAGAAGTATTAATTAAATGGTTTTCCTTATCGTATGTCATGATATGAAATTTTACTGAATTCAAATATTTTCTAGTATTGGATGATATTTCCGTACGTTTACCGAAGAAATCCACTGCATAGTGTTTTGGGCATTATTTTCTAAAACGGAGGGGGTTATTTATGTTGAATACAAATTATGTTTAACTCTTTGTTTTCGTCCACTCACATTTTCTATTTTGCACCCCCCAAGTTCTAGGCATTTGAGGTCGAGACCACCACGACGAGGCATCATCGTTGTCCGCTCCGTATGAGTGTCCTGCAACACGTCACTTACAAGTCATAGAAATGAAGAATGGTAATAGTAAAAAACATGTCACTTACAACTCAAAGAACAACATGAAGAATATGTTTTGGTGAGAATTGATAATGCCCTTGTATTTGATAGAGGTCACATGTTGAGCTGAATACGAATGATCGTAAAAATAGATAAAGGTCACGTGATGTGAAAATAGAGTAGCTAATAGTACTATAGAATGTTATGTAATAATATTTCTTCAATTCTTATATAAGTTGTTGTACCTTATTTATATGATAATGAATAATGATCTAGCATTTTCCTTTACAAAATAACCTTATAAGTTCATTCACAAGACAGACTTGAAAACACAAGTGATAAGAAACTGTTATTATTTGAAAGGATTTTAAATTTTAATGTTTTATTTTCTGTTTTAATTTTTGGCTGTTTTCTTTTATTTATTATGGGAGTTACAATTTATTTAATTTTCAGTTTTTATTTTCTATTCATTGCACCAACTTTTCTGGTTAAATGTGTCTGGAGGTTACGAGTATTGGATGCCTATAAAAGGCCACTCCTCCTTCACATTTCTACACACCACAATCAGATTTCTCTATTCTCATACTTTCATATATTCCCTACTTTCATATTATTTTGGGCAACGGTTCTGTGGCTTGGAAATCTCTATCCGACTGTGAACGTGCTCATAGCGGACCTTAAGCCTGTGTATTGGGGTCGTATCTTGGAGTCTTGTAGACCGTCATTACCTGCACGTAGGGAGGCTACAAAGGCTTTAGGACAGCGTCTTTGACGTGCTTTCACTATACCAGGCTTGCTTTCTTAATCTTAACTTTTATTTATTTATTTGTTTGTCTCTTTATTTTACTTTACTGTTTAAGCTTTGTTTTATATATATATTATTTATATCTAAGTATTTGAAAAAGAATTTTATAGAAAAAGAAAAACCAACAATTTTAATAACAATCTAAAGCCTTTGTATGTTAAAATTATTCTTGCCGTATTTGTTGTTGTTTTAAGTTTCAATTCAATTTTTCTTCTTATAAAGCGAAAATAAAATTAATTTAAATAAATAAAGAAATATAAAAGGGCACAGCCACACGTTTTCAAATCAAGACTTCAATCCAACTTTAAAGGAAAGTTTTCAGACTAATACGTTTTAAAAGATATTCAAAGCCTTTACGTTTTGGAAGATATTTAAGCTTTAATTTTCAACCTAGTATTAAACCTTCGGTCTCTACGTTTTAGATACTCAAAACCTTAAATATCTTTATAAAAATAAAACTGAAGTTAAGTACACCTTTGAAAACTTAATAACATATTGGTTTGAAAGTTTACTATTCAAAACATTTAATAATTTGTCTGTACGTTTCTTTTGCAACAAAATCTGAAAACTTAAATAACATATCTGTCAAATCCTTAAATATCCTAATAACACTAATAACATATTTGTTAAAACCTTAATAATAAAGTTACCTATAGAAAACGTAACAGTACTTGGAATTGTTTTGCTTTAATAACTATTTGCTTTAATTCTCAATAGTTACCTGAATAACCTAATAACATTAATAATAACAATTTCTACAATAACGTATTTGTATTAGTAACTATTTGCATTAATATCCAATAACGTATTTGTTTTTACTATACCAGATTCGTTGCTTCATTATTGTTTATTGGAATTGAGATGGATAGTGTAGAGACAAATAGCGTTAAACCTGGAAAATTTAATGGGACAAATTTTAAGAGGTGGCAAAGACAACTTAAATATTGGTTAACTGTTTTAGGGTTAGTTTCTGCCTTAGAAGATCAAACCACACCCAATGAAACTACTGAAACCACTTCTAAAACTAAGGAGAAGATGACAAAAGAAGAATTAGAATATCATTGCCATAATAGAATCCTTAGTGCTCTCTCCGATGATCTGTATGATGTTTATCAAGATACAAAAAATGCAAAAACTTTGTGGGATGAATTAGAAGCTGAATATGGGATAGAAGATGCGGGAATAGATCGTTTTACAATCTCAAACTTTAATAACTATATGATGGTTGAGAATAAAACTGTAAGTGAACAAATTCATGAGTACCAAGATTTTTTAAGGAAAATAGAACTTAAGGGTACTAAGTTTAGTGAAGAGTTTAAAGTCTCTTGTCTCATAGATAAATTACCCCAAAGTTGGTCAAACTTTGCAAAAACCCTTAGGCACAAACAAGGAGATTTAACCTTAACCCAAGTATTAAACTCCCTTAGGATTGAAGAGAAACATAGATCAAGCAACAAGCCTAAGGAAGAAAAGACAAACGTGAACCTAGTGGAAAGTTCAAACAATAGGAATCGTTTCCAATCTAGAAGGAAATTTTTCAAGAGGACAAACAGAAATAGCCAACCCAACCATAATCAATTCAACCGAAACCCAAATCGCCAGCACATTAGACCCCATAACAATTCCAATGGCAATAAGGATCAACCATGCTTCGTTTGTGGGAGAACAAATCATTGGGCCAAAGACTGTCATTACAAGAAGACCGAGCCCTACAAGCCAAAGCCTAAGTGGAACAAAGGACAAAGGGGTCCCAAAGCCCAAGTGAATGTGTTGGTGGATCAAGATGATCAAGATGAACCCAATCTAAGGTATAGCTTTAAGCCTCTAGTTAATGTCGCATATTTAAGTAATAGTGATTGGTGGTTAGATTCTGGGGCAAACGTACATGTGTGTTTTGACAAACGATTTTTCAAAAATTACCAGAACTCAAGTGGAGGAAGTGTAACCCTAGGAAATGACACCGTCGCACAAGTACGTGGAATAGGAGAAGTGGAATTGAAGATGACATCTGGGAAGACTCTAACTCTCAAGGATGTGCGACATGTTCCTGACGTGAGGAGAAACCTTATCAGTGGATCGTCCTTAGTAAAACAAGGATACAAGATTGTAATGGAGTCGAATAGGATCGTTATTACTAGAAACAATGTCTTTATTGGAAAAGGATATGTTTGTGATGGATTGTTCAAAATAAATGTAGTTTTTGAAGATAATAAAATTTCTCCTCAAGTTTTTAATGTTGAATCTTGTAATGTATGGCATGGAAGGTTAGGACATGTAAGTTTAAGCAAAATCAAAAAATTAATGGATCTTGAACTAATCCCTAAGTCTAACGTAGACCTTAAGCACAAATGTGAAGTCTGTGTTCAAGCCAAACAAACTAGGAATTCTTTCAAACCTGTAGAGAGAAACACCCAAATCTTAGAGCTCATACATAGTGACGTGTGTGATTCAAATAGGTCTCCTACTAGAGGTGGAAACAAGTACTTTGTGACCTTTATTGATGACTTCTCTAGGTATTGCCATATCTATCTTATTAAGACAAAAGATGAGGTGTTTAATAAACTCAAGATTTATAAAAGTGAGGTAGAAAATCAATTGGAGAAAAAGATTAAAAGATTTAGATCTGATAGAGGTGGAGAGTATACCTCAAATGAGCTTGGAGTGTTTTGTGAAGAACATGGAATTATACATGAAGTTACTCCACCATATTCACCCCAGTCTAATGGAGTGGCTGAAAGGAAAAATAGAACCCTAATGGATATGGTAAATTCTATGCTCCTTAGTAGTGGACTACCTGAGAATTTGTGGGGGGAAGCAATGTTAACTGCTTGCTTTATACTTAATAGGATAACATTGAAGGATAATGAGAAAACTCCTTATGAGTTATGGAAAGGAAGATCACCTAACCTTAGAATCCTAAAAGTGTGGGGGTGTTTAGCTAAGGTACTCATACCCGATCCTAAGAGAAAGAAAATAGGTCCTAAGACTATAGACGCAGTTTTCCTCGGTTATGCAAAAAATAGCAGTGCTAATAGGTTCTTGGTGTTTAATTCTGAAGTAAAGGAGATTGCAAACAACACAATTATGGAAGCTAGAGATGCTACATTCTTTGAAGATATTTTCCCGTATAAAACAAGAATTTCTAAGGAAGTACAAATAAGTGAGAAACCTTCTAGCTCAACTACGATTGAAAATTTAGAATCTCAAGAACTTAGAAGAAGCAAAAGAGCGAGAGTTGAGAAGAACTTTGGAGATGATTTTTATACCTTTCTAGTAGAAGGAGATCCCACAACTTATAAGGAAGCTCTTATGTCTATGGATGCACCATTTTGGAAAGAGGCTATAAATGATGAGTTTCAATCGATAATCCAAAATAATACATGGATGTTAACGGATTTGCCTGCTGGAAATAAAGCAATAGGGTGCAAGTGGGTGTTTAGGAAAAAGTTGAAACCAGATGGAAGTATTGATAAGTACAAAGCGAGATTAGTAGCTAAGGGTTTTACACAAAAGAAAGGGATAGATTATTTTGATACTTACTCACCTGTTTCTAGGATTACCACCATAAGGACTTTGATAGCTTTAGCATCTGTGCATAATTTAGTGATTCATCAAATGGATGTAAAGACGGCATTTCTAAATGGAGACTTAGATGAAGAGATCTATATGGAGCAACCAGAAGGATTCATAGTTAAGGGCCAAGAACACAAGGTATGCAAGTTGGTTAAATCTTTATATGGCCTAAAGCAAGCTCCTAAGCAATGGCATGAGAAATTTGACAAGGTGATTCTAGATTATGATTTTAAGTTTAATGGTCATGATAAATGCGTTTATTATAAAGAGAATAAAGGAGAACATGTAATCTTGTGCCTTTATGTTGACGACATTTTGATCTTTGGGACGAATTTAGAGATTGTGAATGATGTGAAGTCATATTTATCTAGGAATTTTGACATGAAAGATATGGGAGAAGCACATATAATCTTAGGAATGAAAATTGAGAAGACAACACTAGGAATTTCTCTAAGTCAATCTAGTACTATTGAGAAGATGTTGAAGAAGTTCAATTACTTTGAGTGTAAGCCCACACCAACACCTTATGATCCCAATGTTCATTTAAAGAAAAATCAAGGTGAACCGTTTTCTCAGCTGAAGTACTCCCAGATGATAGGTTCTTTGTTGTACATTGCAAATAAGACTAGACCAGACATTGCTTATGCTATTGGAAGATTAAGTAGGTATACACATAACCCAAGCAAGGAACATTGGAATGCTTTGGAAAGAGTTTTCAAGTACCTAAGAGGAACAATGGATTATTCACTGTGCTATAAAGGATTTCCAAATGTGGTAGAGGGATATAGTGATGCAAATTGGATAACAGACAATGAAGAAGTGAAGTCTACTAGTGGTTACATCTTCCTACTAGGTGGAGCTGCAATTTCATGGGGTTCGAAGAAGCAAACAATTATTTCTAGAAGTACTATGGAGTCTGAACTCATAGCTTTGGATATTACTTGCACTGAGGCTGAATGGATTAAGAGTTTATTAATGGATATGCCTCTGGTGGAGAAACCATTGCCTGCTTTATCTATTCATTGTGACTGCAAGGCTACAATAGACTTGGTGAAACAATCTCATACAAATAGTAAAATGAGCAGGCACATACATGTGAGACATAAATCTGTGAAGAGCCTATTAAGTAAGAACATTGTGTCTTTGGAGTATGTGAAGTCAGAGAACAACATTGCTGACCAATTGACTAAAGGTCTTTCTAGGAGCAGAGTCCTAGAAATGTCGAGGGGGATGGGTTTAAGCCCATAAGGGAGTCACCTAGGGAGGTAACCCAACTTCTGTGATTGGCGATCCCATGAAGGAAGTTCAATGGGTAGAAACAATCCATACTGCGTGACTCATTGAGCACTGTTTATATCATGTGGAGGCATCCTTGAGATGTCCTCATGCTCATCCCTATGACATCAGTGCTATATAATGTGACGTTAGGAAGGGAGTTATCCCTGAATGAGTTTCAAGGCGGGCAATCTCCCGCAGGGTGCAGGTCACATGTACTCTTGGAGAACTCACCTAAGTGAGAGACGTCGTGAGGCCGCGACCGTGAGAATTGGGCTATTCTCTAGCAACTCTCATGAGAATCAAGATTAGCGCATGGCCATAAATAGCGCTACCCTGCTTCCAAGCCTCAACCAATACTATGTGTGGGATATGTTGAAGTTTGGTCAAAGGTGCCGAGTTCAATACTGTGTACACTCAGGTTCCTCAAATGAAAACTATCATCACTAAGTGTAGGTTCAAGCCCGGAAGGCACCTACACCTATTGCATAGTATTATGTTGCCCATATGTATATTGTCTTTATCTTTTACTATTTTAAAATTTTAAAACCCTTTGTGGGGGATTGTTATTATTTGAAAGGATTTTAAATTTTAATGTTTTATTTTCTGTTTTAATTTTTGGCTGTTTTCTTTTATTTATTATGGGAGTTACAATTTATTTAATTTTCAGTTTTTATTTTCTATTCATTGCACCAACTTTTCTGGTTAAATGTGTCTGGAGGTTACGAGTATTGGATGCCTATAAAAGGCCACTCCTCCTTCACATTTCTACACACCACAATCAGATTTCTCTATTCTCATACTTTCATATATTCCCTACTTTCATATTATTTTGGGCAACGGTTCTGTGGCTTGGAAATCTCTATCCGACTGTGAACGTGCTCATAGCGGACCTTAAGCCTGTGTATTGGGGTCGTATCTTGGAGTCTTGTAGACCGTCATTACCTGCACGTAGGGAGGCTACAAAGGCTTTAGGACAGCGTCTTTGACGTGCTTTCACTATACCAGGCTTGCTTTCTTAATCTTAACTTTTATTTATTTATTTGTTTGTCTCTTTATTTTACTTTACTGTTTGAGCTTTGTTTTATATATATATTATTTATATCTAAGTATTTGAAAAAGAATTTTATAGAAAAAGAAAAAACAACAATTTTAATAACAGAAACAACTATAAGTGCAATAACCAGACAATACCACAACATTACAATGGCAATACGATGCCAATACAAACGCAATAGGGCTACAATACAATGGAAATACAAAAACTCCACATTCCCACTATAATTTCATTCCAACAAAGGCTTGGAAAAAAAAGGTGATACTGGGGCACTACGGTGGCAATACCAAGGCAATATAGGGCTATACAGTGGCAATACAAAAACTCCGTACTCCCCTATAATTTTATTTCAACACATACGTGAAAATAGGCGATACATGGGCACTATGATCCTAACAAATGAGCAATACGATGACAATACAAGAGAAAAACGATGGCAATACAAGAGCAATACGATGGCAATATATGTTCTATAAATAGGCAATATAATACAATGAGGATCAATTACAAATTGTTCCCTAATCCTTTGGTGAGACCATCGTCGCATAATAACTACACATTTCGAACCTGCTGTCAATCTCATTGTTTCTTTAAAAGATTGGTGTGAAATTGTTGCTCCATTTTCTTCGTTCCTTTGTTTTAAGATATTTTTGTTTGGAGAAAAATAACCATGTTTTTGGAATCTAAAAGATTAGGTACTCTTGGTGTGAGTGTTTTCTGATCTGCAAGATCCAAACTTTATGTATGTCAGTTTACTACTTTTACACTTGTACTTTGGCTGAGTCTGAAATTTGAAAATTCTTGTATGCCAGCAATGTTTTGTTGTGAATTTATTGCAAGCGCACAATTCGCACAAGTAATACAGTGATAAGTGAAGTGTCGTTCCCACGAAGAGTGATTTAATTTACTAAGTACCGATTATGATTAACCCAAGACTTTATTTAAACAATTGAATGATGAGATTTGATTGATTAATTAACTAAAACAATGAATAAAAGCAAGCTTAGAAAAATAAAGTAGTGAGATTCAAGTTATGAGAGCACTAGAGCTTCCGATTTCACCATAGCCAATTCTGCCCAATTCCCTTAGCATGTTAATCCTAATTATTCTCCATATTGACAGTCGATTTTCCCTACTTTATTCGATACTCCATCCCTGGTTATACCAAAAGTATTCTTATTACCAACCCACTCTATCCCTAGTGATGGAATTAAGATAATAAGAACCCATTAAACTCCTTGGAAAACCTGCAAAACAACCACATAAGTCATGACAAACATCCCTGTCTAATCATGTAACTCATGGCATCTATTACAAGAACCAACCCCAAATTGGATATTCCTATCGTCAATTTAGCATCAAAACAATTAAATGTTGGCCAAACATTCAAAGCATTAAGCATAGTGATAGATACTCAACATGGAAAAAATTGCTTGTTTATTCTCATTTTATTTCTTGTTTATTGTCATTCTATTGCCATTTTATTACTTGTTCATTGCCATTTTATTGCTTCGTAGTGGACAGTTAACTTCACTCTTAATAGTGAACTCTCTTCCCTCTTAATAATTTTTTTTCATTATTAACTTCACTATATGGAGATTATATTTGTAAACTAAAAGAATTTACACTAGAGGTTGTGTTCTAGTTGTAAATTTAAGCATGCACTACTACAAAAATTGAAATAGACGACGGAATCCACCGTCGTGTAGCATGTTTCCAAACCGACGTGAAATCGACTGCCATCTTTTAATACATAAAATAACGACGGAAAATAACCGACGTCATTAATACATTTCACGTCGTAAAACAATTAAAACCAACGTCTAATTCATACATAAATGCTTAAAAAGAAAACTTCGACTATATTAGACGACGGTTTTAGTAAAACACGGACGTTTAAAGAATGTTAAATGTCAAGAACAACCAAAAAGACGACGTAAAAACGATTATCCACGTCTGTAATTTAAAGAATGCCGACGTGTAAAACATAGAAACTGTCGTGGTTCACATATACTACGTTCACTAAATAATAAAAATGACGTCTAAAACATATAACATGGCAAATTTAACATATAAAAATACACTTTTGGACAAGGTTAGACGTCGCTTTTATTTAAAAAACTGAAGTTTTAAAAATTTAACATGGCATATCTTTACTTAGAACCGACGTCACAAATTTCTAACCACGACCCTGTTGGTCACCACGGACATTGAAAGTAATTTTGCCGGCGTGAATAGAAAAATAAACGACGTGGATTTAATTTTGAACGTTGGTTAATGTAAAATATCTGTCATGGTTAGACCATTTACTATGGCCTAAGAGTCCTATTTTGCGACATGGTTGCCAATTTACTACGTCGGTTTGTTATAGCCTAACCGTCGTTAAGAAGAAAGGAAACGACTTGAATTATGGATTTGACGTCGGTTATTGTTAAATACGGGTCGTGGTTAAGAACTTTACTATGTCCCAAGTAACCAATTATTTGACGTTGTTATATAACTTACTACGTCGGTGGTTTGTTTATTCCCTGACGTCATTGGTCTTTGATAAGTCCCTTTTATAACCCCGTTTGACGTGTGTATTCTGTCTGAGACGTCAATTATTTTATTTTATTATAACGGACATGCAACATTGTTTTTTACGTCGGTAATTTTCAATCGGTGGAAGTAGTATTATCCTTAAATTCGTCGATTTAAACTCTATTCCGTCGTGTTATTCATTAGTGTACGTCGTGAATCCCTTTCGTTACCGTCGTTGTTGGTAATATTTATTAGCCTTGTTTAAATTAATTTTAATTAACCGACGTGTTTTCTTTTTCAAATGGCGGTTTTTATTTGATTTTTGCATTGGCATTCCACGTCGTCTGCAAAAACCCGACGTTGGTTATATTTTAGACGTCTCTTTTTGCGATGTTTGTAACTTGACCATCGTATTTTCAACTTTAACCCAGTATTTTTAATTTTTGATTTATCGTGCCCAAAGCCTGTAGAATGAAAATGTGATCGGAATTAAAATGATATATAGAGCTATTAATTAATGTCATACAATTAACTACATAACTAATGTCATAAATTACAACAATCAATCAATCCATATATCTTCACACCCATCTCTAATATTCTCACTCCCAAACTCACCCACTAGGTCATCAAATGTGTCAACATTTGGTATCCCTCTAGTAAATGGCTCACACTCAATTCTAATATCACCCAGCACATCATCACCAATAACATCATTATATTCTCTATTAGGCATTGATAACACTACTGGCCAACCACGATGCATTGGGTCGTCAACATAAAATACTTGTTTGACTTGAGAAGCCATAACAAATTGTTCACCTATTCTACTTTTGTTCCTGTGATGGTAGGGTAAAGTTCCCCACTGGCTTGAGAACCATTGACTGGTAGCAGACTTCCTAAAAACAGATAACTTGCGCCCCAAGTTACTGACTTCTAAACAAGCGGTTGTGAATTTGGGTGAGGAATATCTCCCAAGTAAGTTCTTTTCTTGCCTCAGACTGGTGAGGACTTCATAATTTTTCACAATAAAAGATTGGTAGTTCTGGCCAGAATAAATGATAAGAAAGTGAACTGTTTTCAGGCAGAATTCTCTTTTACAAAACTCAAAAGGGAAAAACTAACTCTAGAAAGACAAAAATAGGACTGGACTTCCATTTCTGTCTGGGTAGATGCTTCTGATCCAGGTTGGATTGGATATGCCTGTGCTGGACTGGACTATCAATAACTTCAACTGGTCTGTTGCAGCTGCAAAAAATCGATGCCAACGTTCGAGTTTGGCAGAGCTTTAATTTATTTCAAAACCTGGAAGGCTTTTGATTGGGCAGAATTGGGACTTTTTCAGTCCGGAAAGGGCAGAAGTGGCTGGACTTGACTACTGGGATGGAACTGCACTGTGGTATCTGTCCTGCTTGATCAAGGCTCTTCATAAATTTGTTGAGGTTTTCATATTTGTAAGAAAAAAAACTGAACTCTGCTTTGATTTGGCTTATGCTGAACCAAATTTGTAACAAGAGAAATATCGTTTTGAATGATTTATTTCTCTAAGTCTGAACTGAAGTTGGATGTCTTAATTTGTAGCTGTTTGAAGGCTTTTGAGATCAAGTGATCATTTTGAGTTTTTGTCTTTGATTGATTTTTTGGTTGTTTTTCTGATTGTCCTTTGATCTGTTCATCCCCTCTCATATTTATAGAAAATGCTGGAGTGGGTTTTTTAATCTTTAAAAAAGGGCGGCAGATTTTCTAAAACAAGATCTTTTTATTTTTTAAGTGTCAAGAAAAAGGGAAGTTATCTTTTTCTAGCAAGTAAACCGTCAACAGTCAGTTTCTAAAGCCATCAATTCCCTATTTTCTCTCTTTTTAGGAGTTCAAGACTGCTGTGATGGTTAGTTTGATCTTCCAGATGAACAACTCCCTGCATCCTACTTATCTTTTTAGAAAATGTAGTCTGCCTATCCCTTGGGAATGATGCCTGCCGAATTTTTCGGTATATAGAAAAGGGTTTTGATCATTCTGTCTGTAAAAGACTGGGTTGTTGACTTTTCCAAAGTCAGGTAGTCACGTGTATTTCTTTGAGAAAAATGTGCTAACTTGGTTCCAGGGCTTTCAGAAGAAATGGTAGATTTTTAGGGACTGGGCCCAATTTGTTTCTTATTACTGATTAGTTTGTAACTTGCCATTTAATTTGGCATTTTTACAACTCTCCTTTTTCAGAAAAGCGTGGGCTTCTGATGTGGTTGGGCCTCCCCCTTCTTGGTATTTTTAAAGCCTAGTCTTTTGCTTCTCCAAATTGTGGCCCTTTCTTTGCGAAAATGGGCTGGCTTCTAGATTTCTTTTGGCCCAAACACAAATTGGTCATTCCTATGTCCAATTTTACTCAGATCTACAAGGGTAAATCCAAGTTCGTTGACTACAAGGCCTGAAGTGTTATCTATCCAATCACACCTCAAGACTGGGATTCTAAACTTTTGGTAGTCAAGGTCCCAAATTTCTTGAATAACCCCATAAAAACCCATATTGGAGACAATAGGGTTTTTATCCTTGGCACTAGCAACTTGCATAGTATGTGCAAGTAAATAAACTCCACTATTTTGGACAGTTCGCACATCATCTTGTGCCTTGGTGTTAAATTTAACACCATTAATAAGATAGCTCCTATATGATGGCACTGACATGCTTGGACCAGCTGCTAGCCACCTCAAATTTTCTGATACGCCATTATTGTCTTCCCCATTAAGTTCACTTTGAACCTGCAAATTAAACATATATCTTAATTCAATCTAACATATAGAAAGAAAGAAAATTAAAAGTTCAATATGTCATTCAATAACATATATACCTTAAAGCGTAGCCATTGAATGAAAGTGTTATTCTGCTTATCTTGTAGCCACTTTGTTCTCTTTCTAAATTTTGGATAAGCAGTCTTGATGTGGATCATATGTTCCCTACAATTGACACGAAAAAATAAAGCATTAAGGTCCCTTGTATATAAGATAAACATAAGGAGTAATAATACTTAAAATGGCTACATATGAAAAATTAAACTCATACGTACTCGATATAAGGTAGGACTTCCTCCGTATTCTCCAAGACATATAGATGTGCCTGGTTCAACAAGTCCATATCAGCTAAGCTCACTGTGCAACCTGATAATGGCTTTGAAACTCCCATCTTCTGGCTTGAAGGCACTCCAACTGTACTAACATCAGATAAATGCTCGGTACAAAACTCTACAGCTTCTTCAGCTATATACCGCTCAACAATGCAACCTTCGGGACGAGTTCGATTTTGAACATACCCCTTTAGCACTTTCATATATCTTTCAAACGGATACATCCATCTAAAATATACTGGCCCATATAGATGAACTTCTCTGACAAGATGTACTACTAGATGAACCATGATATCAAATAATGAAGGGGGAAAGTACTTCTCAAGCAAACACAAAGTAACTACTACATCTTCTTCCAACTTATCTAGCATGGAAACATCTATCGTCTTTGCACATATAGCATTGAAGAAGAAGCACAATCGAGTTATTACATACCTTGCAGGCTTCTCCAAAACAGAACGAATTGCCACAGGAAGCAATTGTTGCATCAATGTATGACAATCATGAGATTTAAGGCCAAGAAGTCTTGAATCTTTTAAAGATACAAGATTTTTTATATTTGAAGAATAACCTTCAGGGACCTTCATACCATAGAAAGAATTGCAAACCCCTCTCTTCTCTACTCTTGACAAATTCCAAGGCCCTGGAGGCAAGCGAGTACGTCTTTCTCCATACTCGGGTTGCAAATCAGTTTTGACCCCCATGTTCAATAAATCTAACTGAGCAGCAGTCCCATCTTTATTTTTTCCAGGGATCTCTAGCAATGTACCAATGATACTATCGCAAACATTCTTCTCAATGTGCATAACATCTAGGGCATGCCTCACAGGGAGGTATTTCCAATACTCGAGATCAAAGAATTTTGATTTCTTCTTCCAACAAACTTTGTCACCATCATTCTCACCAACACTTCCCCCATTTTTCGAGCCCCATATGTAATTAATATTTTCAACCATATGCAGCACTTCTTCTCCGGTTAATGGCTCGGGAGGCTTGCCATATTCAGGTTTCCCATTAAAAGCTGCACGTTGCCTCCTATATGGATGATTGATTGGTAACCATTTTCTATGCCTAATGTAACAAATTTTGTGGCCATTTTTCAACCTGTGACTAGGTGTATCATTGCCGCATATTGGACAAGCTTTATATCCTTTAACGACACAACCAGATACGTTTCCATAGGCAGGAAAATCATTAATTGTCCACAGTAATACACCTCTGAGTGTAAAGTATTCTCCTATGTGTGCGTCATACACTCCTCTAATCCCATCCCATAGAGATTTTAAATCATCAATCAAAGGCTCTAAGTAGACGTCTATTTCATTTCCGGGCTGTTTAGGACCGGAAATCAATAAGGTCAACATCATGAACTTCCGCTTCATGCATAGCCATGGTAGGAGATTATATGTAATTAAGATAACTGGCCAACAACTGTATCTGCTACTTAAAGAACTGTGGGGATTGAATCCATCAGATGAGAGAGCCAATCTCAAGTTTCTTGGCTCTTTACCAAACTCGGGCCATTTGTCATCAACAAGTTTCCAAGACGGGGAATCTGCTGGATGAGACATATGACCGTCAACTGATTTTCTTGCAGCATGCCAAGTCAAACTCTTAGCTTTCTTATGTGATTGAAACATCCTTTTAAACCTTGGATTTGGAGGAAAATACCACACCACCTACGCTGGCACACCCTCTTTCAAGAATCCATGTTTGCTTTCCTTCCACCTTGAGATACCACAAGTAGGACAATTAGTTGAATCCTCATACTCCTTCCTATACAAAATGCAGTCATTGGGACATGCGTGGATTTTCTCATAACTCATCCCTAAAGCAGACAAAGTCTTTTTTGCCTCGTACATATTGGAAGGTAGTGTATTTCCTTCTGGAAGCAATTCTCCTTGAAGTATCAATAATTCTGTAAAACAAACTTCACTCATCCCATGTTTTGCTTTCAAATTATATAACTTCACCAAAGCCGACAACTTCGTGTATGTACTGCAACCAGGGTACAAGGGTTGATCACCATCCCCAATCACATTGGCAAACTCGTAAGGATCAGATCCAATATTGGCAAAATCAATATCATCCATCCCTAATTCTTCATAAACATAACTGAACCTACTTTGCTCATCTTCTTCCACATTTCTACTAGCATTGGTAGTCCATTCCCAAGGTTCTCCGTGCCATGTCCAAACCTTATAGGTTTGGTCAATTCCATTAAAGTATAAGTATTCCCTTATAATTCCAACCCCAAACAATCGAATATTCCCACATTTCACGATTTTATAAGATTTTCTAAGATTTTCTACAGCAAAATTCAAAAATCCTTCCACCCCTAACTCATATGCCTTCGATCTTCTATCCGCATGCATCCATGACGTATCCATCAAACACATTATAAAATCATATATATATATATAATAAAGTGAAAAGACAGCAATGAAACACTACTACATTCAAAAGCAGAGAACAAATTGAAAATAAAAAATAAAACAGGAACAAGACGACGATTTTTACAACATAATCGTCGTGTAATATAAATATAGACGACGGCATCTCTAGTTACCGTCGTCATTGAGCTACCCAAACCCAGAAATTTGTATTGCTTTTGAAGAATAAAGTACTGGGTTCTGATAGCCTAAAGACGACGGTTAATGGAGACACAGTCATCTTTAGGTTACCAGTTGCGAATTAAAATTCAGACGACGAGAGTAAATGAACAACCGACGTGTAATAAAAATTTAGACGACGATTTGATCCATCAACCATCGTCGTGGTTTATAAAAAAACCACAGCCTAAATCTCCCATCCCCATTCGTTTTCCAAGAACCCATGGCCAAACAAACATAAAAGAACCCAAACAGAGAGTAATTATTACAAGAATGCAAACACTAAAACATAAAAGAACCCAAATATAGCTACGAACGAAAACACTTATGGATTTAAGAAGCCGTGCAATATCATTAAATAAAGAGATTAGGGTTTGCACTTAAATGGATAAGATAACAAATGCTTGAGAGAGAGAGCTGAGAGAATATAACAAATGCTTGAGAGAGAGCTTGGAGAATATACCCAATGCTTTGAGAGAGAGCGAAAACTTTAAGACAAATTTATGTTGAAGAGAGAGAACGAACTATTTTAGGGTTAAAGGGAAATTCTGAAAATTTTATATCGCGGTCAAAAATTTCTAAGTACCGCGTTTATCAACGATGTCTGAAAATACTTAGATATTGACGTTTAATACTCACTTACGACGGCGAGTTACATACAAAACCGACGTGGTAAACAGAACATACGCCGACAAATGAAGGAAACGACGTAGTAAATTATGTTTACGTCACCTCTTAATAAACTGACGTCGTAAATATTAAATAATTAGATGAGGTTTGGGTTTCCTGGGATTCGAACGCGCGTAGTTGACCAAAAACAGCAAGAGAAAACCGGCGTCATTTCAATAAACCCTAAACCCTAAATTTTACATTAATTGTAAAAAAAATACACAAGTATGAGAAAAATGAACCGAAAATTGCCACAGACTCCTTACAACAATGCCTTCTATAATAGTAGGCTAAAATCTGGATTTCATCATTTTGAATTTATGAGCACCAATGGATCACATAAACCTTAGGGTTATGTTATGTAAAGTATAAGGAGTATCGTGCTTTGTCTTTAAATTTTTTTGACTTTTATTATCATTTGAACTTTGAAAACTAAAATTACATTTTTTAGGCCTTTATGGGCAAGATATTGTCTCAATGAGTGCATAGAATTTGTCGATATATTTTTCGGATTTCTTTTTAATATATTATTAATATTAGTAATTAAATACAATAAAAAAATATTTGTAAAATGACATTTTTTAAAGCTTTAGGGGAGAGACAATATTTCAATGAGTGCATGGTAGTTGTTAGTTTATTTTTTGGAATTAGTTTTGAATTTATTATTGAATTAAATAAAATATAAAAGTCATATTAAAATGAAATGCCAAATGACATAACCGACGTTGGATCCGTTTACAACGATGTTAAACAACATAAAACGACGTACGATATCATTTTAGACATCGAAAAGAACACAAAACAAGGTTATTAAGTTACCACGTCATCTTGTTTTCACTCACTGACGTGGATAATCAAGTTCCCACATCGTCTTGTTTTAAATCACCGACGTGGATGATTATTTTACCACGTCATCCTATTTGGACAATCGATGTGGGTTATTAGATTACCATGTCATCTTGTTTTGGATAACAGACGTTGTTTGAATATACAACGTCAAATTTTGTAAGATCACCGCCTTTGTATACTTTTAAGACGTCGATATGGTTGTACTAACAGACGTAGTATATCGGTATAAAATTTATCCGTACAAGATGAATTAATTATAAACCATCATGTTCATGACTGTTACATGTCGTTTTTAAGAATTGCCGTCGATGTTATATTTCCAGTTATAGCAAGACGACCATTGTATACACATATGAGACGTTTAAATTAGAATGAGACGTCGTTTTCGGGGAATTAAATTAAGTTTTCATGAATTGTTCGATTGATTACAACAAAAATATTTATGTACATTTTTAATAAACTAAAATAAACCTAAACATTGTTAATAAATATTTATGTACATCAATTATAATTATGTATTTGCTTGTTAACGAATTCTGCCCATTCATGCCTAACTTCGTCAATATGTTCTTGTGTATACTGAACTCGATCTTTTTTCTTCTCAAACTGAAAAATAAACAAAAAAACCAATGTGTTTGTTATAAAGATACAAACGACAGTTTTAAAGAAAAAGTTGACGTAGTAAAATAAAGAAAGTATATCTAAAATTTTGCCTTTTACCTTCTTCTTGAAAGCTAGGTCTGGATCATGAATTATATCTCTCATGAATCGCATCACGTAATAGCCACACTCTACACTTGTTGGTTGTTCAGGAGTGCCGTGTAGATTTTTCCAAATGGCTGTTTTACGAGATGAATTTTTGTTTATATGAATGTTAAACATTTTCATTGACCTGTTACAAGAAAACAAAGAGTGTTTATGACAAAACGAAAAATCTAAATACAAATAGTAACCGTCGTGGTAAATCAGTCAATACGACGGTAACAGGAAAAACGTCGTATAACAAAACATTGAACAGAAAAAATTAAAACGTTCTTAAATAAAACCCAAACGACGTGGTAGTTAAATTAACACGACGTTTTAAAGACAATACTGACGTAATAAATCATTTAAAACGTCGGTAATAACTTACCATCGTTGTATTGTCATTATAACATCGGTATTATAAAAACCCATCGTACACTTCAAATGCATTAAAGGAAAAAAATCTTAGATCAGAATAAATCAACTTACGTATTCACTATACTTTTCATGTCGTCGTCAACGGAGCGGTTTGGCAGTGAATTCATGTAATAGGCTATCTCCTTATCTGGTCTCACAATTACCAACACCCAATGACCCCTACACATAATGATCCATATAGGTTAAATAGTACTAAAAAGAAAAATATTACAAGGAAAATACTTTAAATAGTTAAGGGGCCTAACCCTGGATTATAAGGGACCAAGAAAAATTGATCCCCATCTGCTGTTTTCAGGCGGTTTGACAGTTGTTTTGTTCGGTCTGATAGAGATCCAGAATGAGAGCTGACTACCCCAGGGTCGACGAAGCCAATAAGGTTTACCATATTTGCCATTTTTATATAGTCAAATAGGTAACTAAATATATGAAATTCAATTAAATGAGATTTTAATTTAAAAGAAAGGGAAATGTAAAACAAAATGGGATTTCTAGAATTACCTCATGTATACTGCAATCACTGTGTTTCCAATCACAAACATGGAACCAAACTACAAAATATCTTCAGAAAGGAGGAAGGTATCATGCTCAGTGCCAAACACATCCCCTGGCATGTGAACTTTCAGAGTCTCGTTAGCAGGCTGCAACTTGGTCTGGACAAATTGGCATAAGGCTAACAGAAGAGGTGGCATGTCTAGCTTTGAGAGATCCTATTACAAGAAATAAATAAAGAAATATAAGTTAGTTTGTACATTAACTAAAATAAACGACTCTAACTAAACCAAAAAAAACCAACATGGTATATAATATAAACGACGGTTTCTAGAACATACTGACGGAGGAAAGGTTATAGACGTCGGTAAATACATAACCGTCGTTGTGTAAACGTTATAACGTCGCTACACTATAGAAAGGTCATCTAATTAAATGCAGTTAATGCTTTAATGAAATAGACGACGGTTTATAAAAGAATTAGACGTCGGCAAAAAAGACCGTCGTTATTTTCAAAGCATAATAAATGCAAAACAAGTAAAAGCGACGTGGTATTTCACTCACAATGACGGTTCTTGGAAGAAAGAGACGTATTGTTGTTTTCCGACGTCGGTAAAGATATACCGTCGTTGTTTGAAATGTTAACGCCGTATATTTAAAAGAGCGATGTCTATTAAAAATTTAAAAGGCAGAAAAAGAAAATATCAGAGATTTTACCGTTTCATCTTGCTGTTTTTTAGCAGTATCAGCTTCAGCCTTTGGATCTTCTTCCCCTCAAAACTAGGGGTCTAATATTAGTGGCCAGTGGCGGATCCAGGAATTTTTCAGGGGAGGTGCAATATTTAAAAGGCTAAAAATTCGCAAAGGACTCAAGCAAGTTCTTGCGTTCAGGTCCTAACATCCGTGTAGTGTGTTAAAAAAAAAAAGGCTAAAAATTCAAAAAAATAATTTAGACAACCAAATGCCCTTAAAATTTAAACAAAACTAATGTCATTCATAATTAAAACAATAAGAGTTTTACATCTATAACTAATTGATTATAGTCTATATGGAATATCAATTAATATGAACAAAATCCTTGTCAGTGACACAATTAGTTTACCAAAATTCATATCAAATATGAACAAAGTCCATGTAAATTACATAATTAATCTAACAAAAGTCAATACCAATTAATCTAACCTAATTCAATGCCAATTAATCTAACCAAAAGAACATATGATTTGGAGGTCACAAGATAAAAGTTCACGTGATTAAAAGTTCGGGGTAATTTTCGGTGAATTTTTCAGAACACATATGAGTTTTTAATGAATTTTTTAAGTTAGGCCAATTAGAAATAGACATATTTCAGCTTGGTATTGGACCATTTTAAAAAAATCAAAATGAGAAGCACGCGGAGTCTTCTTCTTCCTCGAACTGTGGCTCTGCAACTTAACTTCACTTATTCTAGAAAAACTTCGAAAATTCATAACTTTGGTTGTGGAGCTCCGATTGATGAACCATTTTCTCCTACTTGCGCCTCTGTGGATCCGCCATTGTTAGTGGCCCCCGAGCAGCTTGCCTTATCAAACATTGGATTTTTTGGGCTTTGTTCTTGAGGCGGTAAAGTAATTGGGGTAATTGGGGTTTTGAGCATGTTGGGATCAAAATTAGGAATTAGTTGGCGGAATTGTGCCAACATAATTTCCCTCTCTGCTCTGACTGCTTCCAAAACATTTTCCCTTGACATAGCCTCAATCCTCAAGGTCTCTTCTCTGACTGCCTCCATAAGACTTTCCATCAATTTGTCAAAAAATTGTACTCTTTGCTGTCTCGGCAAATTGAAGAATTGAGTTGGGGAAACACCAGCTCCAACTCCTCTGACTCTCCCCCCATGCTCGGGGGTTCCCAAAGCCAGAGTCAAAATATCATTACTCCCAGAGACAGTCAGAGTTCCCTCGGATACTTGTTTTTGCAAATCATCCTAAAAGAGAGAAAGAGAGATTGTTAGACATTGAACGGAGTGTAAAACAGATAAATAAACCGACGTAATATATAAGTTACAACGACAGTTTTCTTACATAAATGACGTAGTATTGATTTCACACGTCGGTAGTTCAATATCACCGTTGTTTATAATTTACAACATCGGTAGAAAACACCGTGTATATTCAAAACCTATAACAGATTAATAGAACATAAATCAAACACCGTCGTACTATTTCTATTAAGACGACGGTCTGTTGAACAAACAGACGTAGTACATAATTTCAAACGGCGGCATAAAATTACCGTCGTTGTATACGTATTATAACGTCTATATGAGTTAAAACCGTCATAAATTTTAATGTAGAAGTGAAAAAACTCAATTGAAATATGCATTATTTTCCAGAAATTGTGCACCACAAATTTCAGTGAAATAGACAAAGAGAGGGAGAGTGTGTGCGTGAGTAAAATTAAAACAAGACGGCCTCCAGAATTTAAGCCGTCGTATAGATTCTATCTAGACGTCTAATTCATGCAAAAACCGACGCTCTATTGTCTTTTAAACGGCGTTAAGTATAAACCGTCGTGGTGTTTTGATTATAACGTCGGTTATTTAAACATGCGACGTCTATACCAAAATAAAACACTCTGTTTTTCAAACACAAAACAGAGTTAGTGAGACTTACGATTAATTTTGCCTTCTCTGCAACCTTTGGATCAGGGATGTTTCCCGTTTTATCTTCTCTTGCCTTCTTCCATAGTAGAGATCGATCGATTTCTTCACCGGGCATGGTTTCTTCCAATTGGTCCTCCAAACCAACATACCCTTTTCTAGACAACCTATGGTTATACTCCAATTTTTCCCTTCTCTGTTTCAGCCCAGAATGCACAGCCTCAAAATCTGGGGATAACCTTGAAGCTACAAAGACATCCCAATGCGATTTCTCTATGAACTTATAAAGCTCAGGTGGTTCTTTTAACTTGTCCTTGTCATGTGCGAATGGAAGGATATACTGCCCAGTTACGTTATACTTGAAATCCTTCCATTTTTGGCGGCAGACGACAGGACCGTCTTCTTACACCCTTCCCCAATAACATAAGCCATTTGAACAGCTTCTCAAATCTGCTCCTTCAGGTCCTTGGGCAATTGAGTCCATTTCTTGTCCACAAGAGGGACTCTGGTGCGTGCCAAAACACCAATGTAAGACTGCATCTCAACAGCAGCCTTGCCATGTGGCCTGCCCCTTTTATTGAACTCAACCACAGGCTTAATCTTCTGAATTTTCCTCTTCACAACACGACTCATTGTGTTGATACCGCGGGTGGATGTTGGCTCCTCAACAAATGTGGTTGTGCTCGAGTCTTTCTCGGAGGTTGAAGAAAATCTCATCCTCTTCGAGGGTTTGCTTTGAACTGATTTTCCTTCTTCCATTTGAGCCTTTGAAACTGATTTGGCTTCATCCCTTTGAGCCTCTGACACTTGAGCTTCCTTGTTTTGAGCTTTCGAAACCATGTTTAATTAATCTGCAAGAAAAACAACGACAGTTATTTAAAAAGAACGACGTAATAATAAAACAACGACGTCGGAAAAAATACGGTCGTGATATTTAATTTAGGACGACGGTTGTACAACACCACCGTCGTCGTAAAGAAGAACCACGACGGTATCACGAAAACAGCGACGTCTTATTAAACAGTTCTCTCAAACCATGTATGGAAATAGGACGACAGTTTTATCTAGTTCAGGACCTAAATGTTGATACACCACGTCGGTGATTAAGCCTAAGAACCGATGTGGTTTAGTATTACAACGTCAAACACAAAAGACAACCGTCGTCTTTCTGAGATGTGATACAGGAAAAATGCCAGTTCTTTCCCCCATGAGACGACGATTCTATCTTGTTTCTGACGTATTAATTATCACACCATGACAGTTATTAACAACCGTCATGCAGTTTGCATTAGGTCGGATTTAACGACTGTCGTGGTGTGTCGATTCTAACGTCGCAAACAAGAGAGAACTGTCGTCTTCAGGCGTCGTGAGAGTAATTGACTAATGAATTTAATCAAACCAGTGAAAGATTTCCTCATTTTGACGGAGTCTTGTTTCCAGACTCGTTCTTTCAAAACCTTCTTCAAATGAAAGTGAAAAAAGAGAAAAGAGATTGAGAAAAAACCTTTGGCGTGCAAAGAAAGTTTCCTTCCGACGTAACTTTGGTGATTTGGAGACGAAGACGATGACGATGACGAGATTCAGACGATGATGCTTACAAACCTGCTTTTGGGAAATGAGAGGGAAACTGAGATATTTTATCGGTGAGAGAGAACATAGAACTTTAGGTTAGGTGACGAAAAAGTTTATATATTTTCCCAGAGTTCAATACAACGACGGTTTTATTAAAAACCCCCCTAGTATGTATTTATAACGACGTATAATAAGTAGAAACCGACGTGGTTATTAAAAAAGCCAAACGACTTTTGGAATTCCGAAACCGACGTGGTTATTTAACTTTTACACGACAGAAGTTTACTTTTGATGACCTGATAGTATATGTTATCACGACGCTTGTTTATCTAAACCGCCGTTGTATTTCAAAAGTTTACTTTGGTAGAAGTGGAATTACATGTTACCACGTCGTCATTTTATGCATAACCGACGTTGTTTATTTTAAAAGGCATTTGCCTTAGTTTACGGAAATGACGTGGTTATTTTTATTTATACGTCTACAATTATTACGAAACGACGATTATTATTTCAATTTGACGTCACTACATGTAATAGAACCGACGTGGATATTCAAGATAATTTGTATAAATATGATTTTTTTCACGCATTTTTTAACTCTCAGTTTTCAATTAGGGTTCCAACTTCTTCTTGCCCTTGGCTCTGTCTCACATCACGATGGTTTGTGTATCTGAAAGACAAATGGTTTATCTTTAGGTTCTTATACATTTCATATTTCAAATGGATAGAAGCTAAAGTGTTCAGTATAAACCATTTCAACGTCACTTTGGTAAGATTAGGATCCAAAGATCTCGATGGTAAGATTTCATTCCTCTTGGGATCTCATTTTAATTTTCATGTGACGACGGTTTTATCAGTTCTTGTCATTTTGTAGATCAACGGTCGTAGGCTACACAAAACAAAACAAAACAAAAACAAAAAAACCTTAAAAATAATAAAAATTATGATGGCGATTTACAAAGAAGACAGACGTATCAATTGAATAAATACGACGGTAATTTTAACGCAGGACATGGTAAATATATATTATACGTCGCTAATTGAACAAACCGATGTGGTAATTACGTTTTGATATTTTATAAATATGACGTGGATATTCTAATTTAGATGTCGTTATCTACTCCTCTGCTGTCGTTGTTCTCTACTACTCTATACGACAGTAGTGTTGTAGGTACCGTCGTATTACACACCCAAGTAATAAGTCGTTAAATATATCTTCCGCGTCATGGTACATTGATTTAACACGTCATTTTTTTATAATATACCGACGTCGATTCCATAGTATTATACGTCACTGACTAAGAACATTTGGTCGTGTTTATATAGCAGTTCACACGGCGGCTTTTTTGTTGAACCAACGTCTTCACTTTCTACGTCGGTGGCTTCATACCTGCTGTCGTTGTTTTTCTGTCAGAATTTAACTCTGAAGAAAACCATTTTAATAAGACGACGCTTTTTCATTGGGGTGCGTCGTTTTTTAAAAATACTCAAGCTAACCTCCATTTTTTAGTTGTTTAAGTTACTTATCCACGACGGTTTTCTGTTACCGTCGTCTTTCTAAACACAACGACGGTATTTTGTTCCACCGTCGTCTTTTTCTGGTCGTCTTTTGCACTTTTTGTAGTAGTGAGACTAGAATGATGCTAAACTGTAAACCAACAAGCTGTCTATATGTTGCAACATGGAATTAATATTATATATTGCACAAGGTAAGGCCCCTGCGTCCGTTTTGAGGGCAGACTGGATGAGAGTAGGAGACATTCTTGTAAAAACTCTTCGGTCCAGAAATTAAGAATCAGCTGACTGAAAAAAGTCTTTCTTGTTAGACTTGAACTCAAACTGTGAAAGTAATACTGCAGTCTGCAGCCTTTGGATGTAACAATCCTATAGCTTTTTCAGAATTGATGAAAACCCAAAACTTACATAACAAAATTGACAAATTTTTTTTTTTTTTTAACCGTTTTCTATGAAAAGTCTCTAGTGCTGTCGAGCCAGAGAGAGAAGGATGACGTCAAGATAGAAAGAGAAGGTGAGGTGGTCGAGCTCAAGTCAGAGAGAGAAAGGGTGAGGTTGAGCGAAACAGAGTGAGATAGAGAGAGAGTCATCGCCGTTGACTTCGTGAGGACGAGAAATCTTGTCTTTCAGAGCTAGGGAGACGATAGAGGATGAGAGAGGTTGAGAGATGGAGAGCGGCGAAAAAAAATAAATTCATATGGAGGCTGGCTGCGAGTTAGGTCAAGAGGAGATGTTTATATTCGATTAGAATAATCTAGTGCAAGCAAGCGCGCGGTACAAGTTCCTTTTTGTCAATAATATCATGCCATGTGTCAAATTTATATGCAATTAAATAATAGGCGGTTCGGTTCAGGTCCATCGGTGCAAAAAAATTTAGAACCGAGGGCCGAACCGTTGACTTCAGTTTGGGTCAGGTTCAACATTGACTTTTTCGGTTTGGTTAAAAAAACTTTATTTTTCAGTTTGGTTTGGTTTGGTTTGGTCGGTTCATTCGGTTCATCAGTTTTTATGCCCACCCCTAGCTGTCTCCATCTCCACACCAGCTCCTTCTAATCCGTCTTCTCTCCATTCAGATTCTGAACAACCGTACGGAAAACCAAAAATCCCCAAATTCCAAAACCAAGAAACTGTTGCCTCATCCTCATCCTCCTCCCCCATCTCAGTAAGTTGTTTGTGTGTTGATTTTGGTTATGTGTAATTGATTCTGTTTGATTGATTATGCTTTTGTGTGGCTCTGGGTCGATGGATTAGCTTAATTAGAATGCCCAATGCTCTCGAGTCTCGACCCTGTATGTTCATTTTCCTTCCCTTGATTTCTTTTTCCAAAATTGGTACTGAACCTTGTTGAGAAATGGTAGGCAGGATATGAAAATGAGCTCTTTTAGTTCCCAATATTTGGGTATTTGGTTGATCTGCAGTTGCTAGTTGTGAATCAAACTTGGGTTGTTTCTTTGATTCTGGCTTTTTTTACTGTGATGCTTGTTCAGTCACTGCTCTATGGCAAAAACGTTTTATGTTCATTGCAATAGGCTTAACATGGTAGGTCCTATGAAAGCAAAACTAAAGATTTTGGTTATCTACATGTACTGGCAGTTTTATTATACTGATAAATCTCTTCTATTTTGGTTATCTGCATGGTGTGTTTTACCTTTACTAATTTTGGATGGAGCACAAGTTCTTTTCGAAAGGGCTGATAAGAACACAATTTTAGAATTTCCAGTTCTCTGACCTAGCAATGTAGGGATCTTATTTCATATAGAAAATTAAGAATAATTGCTTAAATGGTTTCTGAATACATAATTTATTTTTTTATTTATTTTTATTTTTGGTAAAGATAATTTAATTTTTTCAAATTAACTATATAGATTGATCATCAGTATGTCATAGGGTTGGATCACAAGGTCATTCCTGGGTGGGGGTCACTGGGTCAAGTTCGATGGTCATCAAGTTGATTCCAATGGTCACTAGGTTAGATCAAGGGTCAACACGAACACAAAAACAAAAATAGTTACCAATCTTACTTAATTTTCAGTTTTAAAAAACTGAAAAAAATAAAATAAAATAATGGGTCATGGTTTTTTTTTTTTTTGGTCAACAAAGATATCATAGATCATTCATACATAATTTCATGCAAATTCAATGAAGCAACAACTGGTACCATAGAGAAGCGGCCATAAACTGGAGAGTCTTGACCAATTTGAAAGGTCGCTTAATGTAGTTGAAATAACTGAATTTTGGGTTGTTCGATCAAGTAAAGGAAATTCAATAATGGAATTCATAACTGTCTCAATCTTTGTTTTTTTTTTTTTATTATTGTTTGATGACTATTCAAGAGCTAAGACCATTCCAATGCTCCTTTTCGCCATGCATAAATTGAACCAACAATTAGGATAAGCATGAAAATTAAAGCTTAGGTTCTTATTCGAAGATCATTCATACGTAATTTCATCCAAATCGAAACACTTTTACACACTTAATTAGTATCATAAACATTTCATTATTTATTGAAAATGTTGTAGGAAATTTCAAAACATTTTTCCAAAGTTCATTTGAATATTAAACATGCATTTAATCAAATTAATTGCAGCGGAAGTCTAAGGTGGTTGTTTAAATTCAAAAACAAAACTTCTTCCAAGTATCTTAAGCCATGAACATTGATATGTTTTTCATAAATGAAAATTCAAGAGAAAAGGATAAGATCTAATTACCCTTGAAGCAATTATATGAACCAATTTGTGTTTGGTCTTCTCTTGATGATTTCCTCTTTGTTGATCTCCTCTTTGATCTTTGCTCCTTAATCTTTCTCCTCCATGTGAGCCACAAAAGTATATGGCCTCTAAGTCTCCACACCAATGGAACCTTGAGATGAGAAGAAGTATCTTGAGAATACTTGGATGCTAGTGCAAGATTCTCAAGATTGGTTTCAATCTAAACCACTTTGAAAGATGAAAGTGTTTCACTCTTGAAAACTCTCATTTTTCTCTCTTTGATCTCCCAAACCCATTTGGTTGATGTTGGATTGTGTTTGTGTGTTAATGAGCTTATGGAAACAATTCCCATACATACTTACTTAAGCATTTTCGGCCAAAACCCATTGGGCTTCCAAAATTGGGCCTTATGACACTTAAACCATAATATTTAGGTGTCTTAAGCCCTTGGGCTTGATACCCAACCATTTGGGCTTCCCGTTAACTATTACCGAGGCCCAAATACGTTTTTACACGTAGTAAATCATCAACATCAAATCAATCAAATTGATTTCCTCATTCTCATTTGTATTACTCAAAGTTAACCATTTAAGGTGTGCGATCCATTAGGTTCTAATTAGCAAGGCAGTGGGAAAATATAAGAACTCTTTCTAACCAACTGGAATTAAAACCCCTTTTTAATTCTTCCTTTATTTGGATCGATCACAATCAATCCTAGGACTTCCACAAGCCAAGAGTGACATCTAGCAATATATCAAGGCTACCCAAGCTAACCAGAATAGATGAAGAACCTATTCAGTTGGAATTGCAATGCAATACGGTCCTTCTCTTATACAATGTTTCAAATCATATTATTAGGGTACGGATTGATTATGTCAAACCCCTAATATGATTTACAACCTCATGTGATTCAAAAGAACATGATTAAGAACAACTTTCTAAATCAAGCTCAAAATACTTTGGCCAAAGATTTGCTGAATCACATCTTGAAACATTCTCCTTCTTTACCGAAAGCAGAGATTCCTTATTGTACATTCACATGCCCCTATGATGAATTAAGAGATCCCAACAACACTTAAGACAAATCTTTTACGGCTTGCCTTTAAGAGCTATCAAAGATCAATAACGCATCACAGGACAACCATGATGCCTCAGGTCTAAGGACTAATTTGCATTATTGCAACTATGAGTTCTCGTTTGACATATAGATAAATACTCCATACGAGAACTACGGTTGATCGCGTTCAGTGTATTCATTCACTAATGAGCACCCACATATTTGTATTAGTGTCAACTACACAAATGGTTTGAGACTAACCATCCTCCCAATTGAGCATACATAACATGTGCTAATCTTGACGGTTTATCAATGCCCATTTGATAACCTATGATTAGGAACATTTTGGGATGCTACAGTTAGAGATTAAAGGTCTCCCGAATCTAATCTTCTTTAGATTACTTTATCTCTTATTTAGCATACCTTGGACATTTGTTTCTTTACACGATGTAAAAGATAACAAAATAAGTTTGCCCTTTATATATCATATACGAAATGTATTCTAAGGAGATTACATCAAATGTATTGGCTCTTAGGGCACATTTCTAACAAATGTGTGTTCGTCTTTGTATTTGATCCGTTAGATAACTAACGAAAGCATGTTGTTGAATACTAACATGCATATTATATTGCACATGGATACCATATTAGAACATGAACACCTAACTTAAAACCGATTTGCTATAAATCGAAAGGCCTATAATCTTTGAAGCACTAATGCAAAGCTTCCATCCTCTCCAACTCATATCCATAATCACTTATAAGTCGTCCCACTCAGCTAAGTACTTAAAAGAAAGAGACAGTGAGCAACTCCTTTATAACAGTCATTAATTGGAGTTTATATCCAACAACACATTTGATTGTGATGGAATTGCGATTTCTCGCAATTTAGAGCTCGGTTCCAAACAAATTCTATATGCTTGTAAAGCTAATTAGTCACTTCGTGTCAAATGCAAGGTACATGTTTATGAATTTTGTGAGGCTACAAGAAATCAGTGTGGAACACAAATTGACCAACACATTCAAGCTAGTACCACCATATGTGTTATTTGTAGAATATGGTAGTTGTGGGAGTAAGATTTCTCAAGCCAATGACATAATTACATGCGGACAAGACTCGAAGTGGTCAGACAAAATTACCCCTGCACAACGCGGGAATGAGATCTGCACCTCATCATACATTGAATAGGTCAGGATGACACCGTTTCACCTGAGAGCACAATATTAAATATCGATATTATCGGCGATATTTTAGCCCATATCCACTTAAATATCATCGATAATATCGCGATATGAAACTGAAAAATATTTGTGCCAGGGAAAGGAGAGAATGGGGGTGAGACGCCACTTGCTTTTTCCCTTGGTTTTCAAACTGGAGCTCGCAGAGGAAAGGAGAGAATGGATGAAGTCATTTGTCCAGTGGGTATTCCTTCTACGTACATAGATTTCCTTTGGTCCCTGCTATGGCTCCTCGTTGACCACCTTGGAGTTCTGATAAGGGTGGAGCACGATGCTGAATTTTTAAAACGTGCTGGGCTGGGCTTTGTGCATAGTATTGGGTTATTGGCATGCTATTTCCAACATTCAATGGGTTTTCGTCAAGCTGCTGGAAACAACCCCTTTGTTTTCATTTTGGGCTTTTTACTGATGTAGGCTTGTCTAAGTATTGTAGCAAACTAGATATTCTCCTATGGCATTGGATTAATTTTCTCCCTCTCTCATGTTAACCCATGTGTTTGGGCCCGAGGAACGGGCTTGAGTTTTAATGCTCCCAAGCGGCTTAAAACTTTCGTTCCTCGAACCCTCAATGGGCCCTGTGATTGCTTGTTTCCTTCCATACCACAATCTTCTCAGCAAGCCCCGGGTATTTACGTGGCTTGGGCCCACTTGAGCTTGTAGCATGGCTTGACGGCATCGTGTGTTTATTTGTCGTGCTTGTGCTTGAGTTTTATTGCGCCATATTAAGCCGAGATCGAATTAAATGGCACCGGATAGGTTCATGAGCATGAATTCATAAAGCCGTTGCATTTTTGGCCAATTTGCGCACGCTTGCTTGGCATGACACATGACCCACGGCTTATGTAGGCGTGTCCTACAATTTTCTTTTATGTCCCGATTGGGCTTCCTTTGCGACTAATTATTTGTGCCAGGCTAAGAACAAGTTTGGGCCTAGCCCTTGGATTTTTGGGCCTCAACAATTTCATGACGCAATTTTTTTTTTTTTTAATACAAATGGGTATTATACTTTAATATAATCTAAATTATAGGGAGAGGATTTGAACTCGGTGCAGAGTGGAGAGGATATCCAATCTAACCAAATTGACAAAGCCCATGTGTGCCATATCCCAATGTTTTTAAATCTGCCCAAATCACGCACTCCCTCAACTTTGCCGTTTGATTTTCCATTAAATTGGTGATATGGCAGGTGGGATACTCACTTTTATGCTGATGTGTAAAAGAAAACAATAAAGAAAAACTAGCCAAGCAACCGTCCCCCTGCGCACCCTTCCCCACCTCTCAACGCAGAACCGTCCACCTCCACCTCCACCTCCCAATCTGCTCTTTCTCTCTCTCTCTCTGCTCTCGTTCTCACCCCCTGACCTCTCTCTCGCAGCGGGTGGTCCAAGACTCGGCTGGGTCGGGCGAGTCACTGAAGCAGAGCTGCTGGGCCCAGATGCCTCAGGAGTTGCTGAGGGAAGTATTGGTGAGAATCGAGGCCTCCGAGGCCGCTTGAAAAATTGGAAAGACGATAATAATGTGGAACTTTTGTAGCTGAGAACGAAGAGTTTGACTGTGAAAGACCAAATCAGGCAAACATTTTGGCTTGCATTTGATGTGTTTGATGAAATCCCTCTTCAGTCTTTCTTCAGAATACTAATGCCCTGTGCACTGCTAGCTTAGTATGGAAAATCGGGACAAAGCCCAGCTTCAAAGTTTTCTCAAAACTCTTCCCCCTGTTGAGTTCTGCTGTGTCTATGGCTCGTCTCTTCATCCCAACAACCCTGGCAGTGCCAAGGTTTCTACTCTACTTCTATAGCTCTTTTTCACTCTTTTAGCAATTGCTTGTTCACTTAAGTAATATACATTTTGAACCTTTGCTTTGCATTTGTGAATTCTGGGTTGATAGTCAACCATGGTAGATTGAATTCTTGGTGTATCCAATCCCCGACAATGGCATTCTGAGGTAAGCTTTAGACTTCCATACATACCATATGTCTCTTCTTGATGCTTCAATAATTAATCATGGTGTTTACTAATTTGTGTATGTACAACTAGAATCTGACATTGTACAACTAGAATCTGACATTGAACAACGATCATTATTCCTCGTGGATGGTGCTTCTTGGTGGGGCAAGACTGGTACTGCTCTCTCTCTGCTTCCATGTTCAGTTCTATTTTCATTGATCCTGACACAATATAATCGTCCATGCTAGATTACCAACATTGCAGATGAAATAGGTGTGGGGGTGCACTTCAATCCTTTTGTTAGTTGGAACGACAAGGTATTGATCATTCAGCTACCCCATAGGCTCAAGTTTAGGCTATTTCTTGGGTGTCTGAACTTTCATGCCATATTTTAAACTGATAGTGCATTAGTGTTTTGTTACACATTCTGTAATCTTTCACATCTTGTATTTTGTTACACATTCGTCACACTCAAGTAATTTTTTTACAGATGTTCAAGTATGGGGTTGTTCGCATGCATGACTTGGTTCAGGACATACTAAATTGGAAGAGGTTCTATTTGAGTGGCCGATTACAAAAACCAGTATGTCTTCTTCATTGATTCTCTTTTTTTTTTTTTGTCTCTATGTTTGTGGAAGATTAATCTTGAACTTCATATTTGTCCTTCTTTCATTTTGATTTTAGTTAACTTCCTGTTTAGTTACATTATTTTCTAACTAGCACCACCCTTCACATTGCATGAAGATGGTCTAAGTTTTAGAACTTTCAATCATATTCAATGATAGTCTTGTAGTGATGTAATTCTTGGAAAAGAAAAAAAAACCTTTTCTAATTCGGTATAACAAATTTTTACCTTATTGAAATATTTTGTAGCACACAGAAATTGCCTGAAACTAATGAAAATTAAAATACATGTTCTTATGCTATGTCTTAAAATAATGCCATGCTGTTGAAGACCCAAGACTCGGATTGTCTCATCTAGTTCATGTTATGATACATTATCTTTATATTCAACATGAGAGTTTTCAATGTTTTTTTCTACAGGTTCATCTACTTTTGGATAATTTGGATATCACAATGTAAACTTGGTTAATTTGAGGGCTGCAATGTCTGCAGCTCTCCTTCTTTTGCCGTCCAAGTTCACTGAGGTCTGATTCTTTGTCACTGCTCAATGATTTTAAATTTTTTGGAGTTCTATAACATATTCCATTTAATGCAGGAAGAACTGTATGCCAAAATATGTAGCCTCTCATATATGGGTGACTTGCGTATGCTTTTGGCAGAGGACAGAAATAAGGTAAAGCTCAATCAGTGGTTACATAAATCCACAAACTTGCATACAGTTCGTGGGTCTTGTAATTATATGGCCAAACATAATCAAATTTTTTAAAATTACATTATCTACTGCAGGTGAAGAAAATAGTACTAGGGCAATTTGAATTGTTCCGGCCAATGTATAAGCCATTTATTGAAGAGTATGAGACCAAAGAGTTGTTGAGACGCTCTTTATCTGGGAATACTCAACCAATCATATCTCAGGTCTATTCTGACCCTTAGGTTGCAGTGTGAAGTTGATCCAACATTTCTTTTAATGGCAAAGGGTTGATTTATAGTTTCTTATAAAAGTTGAAAAAGAAAAAGAAGTTGATTTAATGGGTGTATGGAACCTCGTTGCATGTTTTAGAACATAAGCTAGATACCAACTTTAAGACTTCACTATATGGCTAATTCTTCTGAAAGTAATGCTATGTAGTGTACAGTTCAATGCTTTGAAGCTTAAGATACATTATTACCCGTTAAAACAGGATGGCGGTTTATTAGCAGCTCGATCTCTTGTTTCTTCTCTGCCCCCAATGGTCAGAAGCCAAATGGGGATGAAGCTTGGAGAAAAGAAAGAACTGTGTGACTCTGGTATGAACCTTAACTCATCTGCAGTGGCTTATAAGGAAAAAGGTTTCTTAAGGATTTATCTGGGTTCAGATTTAATGATTATACCTGACCCAAAGTTTTTTAGGAAAATATTACTTGTTTGTTATAAATGGAAAAGTGAAAGTTCAAAGAAAACTTCCAGATTTATGTGCCACAGGGATAGTATTTTAACTAGGGTGGTAGTTTAACATATGTACTTGTAACTCTTGAATCTGGATTTTAGTCAATCATTATACATATATTGTAATTCAATTGCAGGTTGAGTTATTCAGGAAATTGTGATTGGCTCCAAAGATAAGGCTGCTAAATGCATGCAGACTATTCTGTGGAGAAAGGTCATGGTTTCGAGTGCAAGACAGGCCGTGTCTGGTCTCCTGGCTGCTGGTGGCATTAATACCACGAGATATCTTGGTGCTAAAATGAGCAAGGCTTGAAAATCCTGGAGATGATAATTTTATATATATATTTATTTATTCATTTTTAGCGCGAGTCTTGTTCAGCCATAAACAGTTTAGCATCAGAGGGACGTGGAAAGCGTGATTTTGCAATTCCATTGCAACAAGAGGTGAGATGCTCAAAACATAACCTATATGAGCTCCCCAAGGTTCACTGGTCAATAGGTTTCATTCAAACAAGATATTGTTGTTTGTACCAAGGAAGAAGAAACTGGTGTTATCAGTGAGCATTTTGTTATAAGAAACTGAGAGAGAGAAAAGCAAGTTTTGTATACTGCGACATGCAAGTAAATGTTTTCACGATTTAAAACTATGCATATGTCTATACTTATCATAGGTAAAACTGAATTATCTGTTAAATTGATAATTACCTAGAATTAGAGATGGATCTTATCTTTTCTTAGCAGGTTAATTAGATAATTGATCTCAATTGATTAGGTATGATCTTCATCAATGTCGTTCCCTATCCCTAGCAGACCATTACCTATGAGTTAAGGGAAAAGTAATATAAAAATGAGAGAATAATTCATTGCCTTGACACACAACTTATCAACAGTATCCTCAATACAAACCTTAATCCTTCCTTCAAGGCACATAGGTTATTGATATTCTGACGCTGGTATCGATTCCCAATTGAACTATATCAATTGAAGGTGTTGTTCTCAATTGCATTATGAAGTTTTGACCCCATCTTTTGATTGTTACTAGATCTCTCAACACTGTGAAGCCGTTCTTGCAATCTAGAAGTACCCCAAGGTGATAGCAGTCCTAGTTCTAATCAGATCTCTTAGACTTGGCCCTTTGTTTACTCAATATTGTCGTTTATTTTCTTCAGTTTGTATTAGAGAAATATTAAAGTCCTCATTTGTCTTGAGGCTAGAAAAGAACCAACATTGAACCAATTCCCCATTCAATACACAATTGCTTGGTTGGAAGTCAGATTTCTTGGTGCGCAAGTTACTTAATTTTATTCAAGTCTATTAGGGTTTTAAAATGCTAATAGTGGCACACTTGCAATTCAATACAACTTCTAGCCTATTTCTAAGGCTGGGAGATTTGGAACAATGTCAAAAACCTGAAATTGAATGCATTTATCATTCAATATTCAGTAATTTAAAATACATAAATAAAAACCAATCTACAACAAGCATCCTCTCAACCACCAATCCAAGCCATATATCTTGACAGCTTCACTGACATGGCAAAAATCTATCCAACCAAGGATCCGAAGAATGTGTGTTGAAAGTGGCGATGTATAATCAAGGGAGCTATGTACCAGAACTGAGGGATGACAAGGAAGCATTTGACATTGACAGAACCAAAAGAAAATTTAGACTTTTGTGTAATTGGAGAAAAGCTGCAGCAGTTTCCCCAAAGTTTCAGGATAAAACTTTCTGGCAAATAGAAAACAAGGTCTCTTCATCCCATTCCACAAGCAAGGAGTGGTCAGTAATTGCTTCTGCAGCACTCAATGCAGACCGAAATCAAAATTTCAAACACTGTCTTCCCAAATTACAGAAAGCATTACCACAACAAAAATATTATTAGAGTTGTCAAATTTATTCACCAAATGATGTGTGCAGGATGATACGATATGTAGTTAGAAATAAATGAGGTGCCGATAGCGCTGCCACATCATTTTGCAAACAAATTTAATGACCCTAGCATTACTGATTACTTTTACCAGAAGCAAGCCAACTTGTTTGATCCAACTCTAAAAGGGTTATTTGTACCTTGTCTTCGCTTGTAATATGTGTGCTCTCAGCGATGGACTGAAACAGGTGAGAGAGTGGCATTAAGTGAATGGCATGTCACTTGAAAATGAAGTGAGGGTTAAGAAAGAAAAGTTTTGGAAACCATACCGTGATGTTCCTAAGGAGGTCATAAGTAACATCCTGAGTTCTATATGCTCTTGGATGCCACTTCCCTTCAGACCAATCAACATATGTTACTGACCAATTCGCAAGTCCACTAGGATCTTTCATCTGAAAACCATTAATGGAAAAAGAAAACGAGAAGTAGTGGCAGAAAAGAAATTAGAAAGGAATGAAGTGTAGTCGTAATGGCAAGCAAACGGAGAAGGTTTGTTGTGCTGACTTGAAAGAAAGTTGGCAGGTAATGCTCATCCGAATAGCAGTTGCGACCATCCATGTTTGGCTGAGAAAGTCAGAAACAGCATTGAGTTCAATCCAAAACTAGCAAGCCAGGACTAACAATAGATGTAAAAAGTTTGAATTTTGAAGAGTAAGATTCTTAAAAATATAAAATAAAAATATTTGGTGTTCAAAGAATTTACTCTAGATAAGGCCTAACTTAATGATGCCAAAAGCATATCATAACAAACAGATTACCCTGCAGTAAAGCTTGAACTTTGTATAGTAAAGACTATCTGCCATCATGACAATTGCATGCTGCCGCTTCATAGAGAACCACTGCAGTGCAAATGTCAGTTAAAACCAACCATATACGAGATATATCAACTGTCCTTGCACAAATCTGCATCTGATCAATGAGCGCATTATATACCAAAGCTCTTGTTGATCAAATGCTCTGTCAAAAGGAGACAATAAACGTGAACAAGAACAAGAAATCAATCCAAACATTGCAATCATTCATACACTTGGGACAAGAAATATAGGATAAAGAAGCTCATGTGACTTATAAAGAACAAGTGACAAGATTCTACGAATCATAAATATACTCATAAGGGCTGATTTTACAACTCTGAGACCTATTTGCAAAACAAGTAATCCAGCTTCTTTTCTAGTTTCAATAAGGGGCCCCTGACAGAGAAAATCTCCCCTATCCATCCACGAAACATAACATATTGCATGGAATTTGACTGAGAAATAATTCTAGTTCACAAATGCAACCAGATATAAACGAAGCCAATTTGAAATTTTGCACCTTTGTGTCCATCATGGAAATATACACTTAAGAAATGACTTTAGAAACGTATCGATAATTCAATGCAAGGCAAATATTTGTAAGTATAGCAAGTAATCCATCTTCTTTTGTGGCTCCACATGGAGCCTGAAAAGGAATATCTTGCCCCATCCACTAAGCTTTAACACATTGCATTGAGACTAAATTTTACTTCCCAGATGACACCAGATCTAAATTAACGCCAGTCTGAAATTTTTCACTAGTTAAATCCTATACGTTTTGCATAGGTCATAAGTTAACTTACAGGTCATGTATATTCCTAAATCCAGTGCTTCAAACTCCAGTTATCATTCAAGAAATAGGCTCACAGCAATTAGCTGAGTCAACAACAAGGTTATTAAATTGACATAGATGAAACTACCTGCAGTAACCAACTTTGTTTTATACCCCTTAGAACCTTTGACTTCTAAGAAATTCTTATAGTAGAGGGGACTTTAGCAGTTGGCACTACGGTTGATTATATAAGCAGGCTCGTATGAGACACCAGTAAATAAATTCACGAAAGTTCTTCATCCACAAGTTTCTACATAAATTCACGAATGTACCTGTGAACCCTTCCGAAAATCCTTCTTTTCAACTTCAGGCAACATATGTTCTGAATACCGGCCAGTTCCGTGTGGACCAGGATCAACAAAACTAGAGAGAGAGAGAGAGATAGACAGCTAAATACATGGAATAAGCAATTGTTCAAGTACACCAGAATAAGAGATTTAACATAAATGATCGGAAAGAATTTTTAGAGTTCCATTTGGTTTACTTCCTAAAATATAGTTTGCTTACCAATCAATAAAGCTGACGTTTGTGTACATGAGATAGTTATATACATAATCGAAGTTATGTAGTGGTATACAGCTGAAACCAAAAATGTAAAAAAAAATCAATGAAAGAACTAGCAAAATTCCATCATAAGAACCTCATGCAGAAGTCACAATTGTAAATGTTTACAATGCAACGACCTATCAGACAGCAAGACAAAATGTTGGTTGTCAGGATCTAAAAGTGCATTTGCCAAAAGTCTTTTCTCTGCCTCAACCATCGAAAATTTTCCCCAAACGACCTGCAAATTTATTATTAATGGCATCTTTAAAGAAAACCATGTGTGCTGGTTACTGATAAAATAATGTTGAACTGTAAGAATGCTATGAGAGGGCTTCTACGTACCTGCTCACTATGTATGTCTCTGTCAACAAAATAACGGCTCACATGTACTGGTTTTTGCTTAGAAGCATGTACATAAACAGTGAATTTGTCCTCATGGCCCTAGGCACCATGATATTTTTGTTAGACTGTGAATTAGCTTACAAAATAAATGGCTTTTTATATAATTTAAGAAAATATCAACACAAGTAGGCACTTCGTTTTACTTTAGCATGTATCTATAATATAATCATGAAAAGGTCAACCAATTACTTACCCTAGCTTGAGTTCTTACTTCCAGTTCTCACTAGAGGCTAGAGAACTCAACACCAAACATAAAGAAATGGAGATTCAAGAGCTATATATAGATTATATTAAAACGATTTTGGTACTGTTTTCATTGAAAATGGTGTTGAACACACCAAGCCTAGCACATGTTTATCATATCTCCTGCGTAACATACTCCTCTGATAAGTCTCTTGAGTTAACAGACTGGCCCTAGTTCGACATTTCCTCAGGTGGTCAAAAGACTGGCCCTAGTTCAACATTAATTCTAACTCTGGAAAAAGAGAAACTGTAATCTCATGAGAGACCATTACATTGCAGAGGTGAGCATCAATTCCATCAAATTACTTGAGCATTTTAGCTACTAAACATCTGCCAGTACTTCTCAGTGAATGGCAGCTCAAGGAAATATGCCTTAACTGCTGCGCCTGACTACCAAACTTCTTAATGCAGTTCAACAAATACATTCATACGATTCTTTCGTAAATATATGAACAAAGAACGATTTCATATGGAAATAACAAATACCAAAATGTGATGAACTCAAAAGGGAAAAAAGAATAACATAAAGGTAAAACCTTACTTGAAAGAAATTTTCCCATAACTCCTCAAAAGGTAATGTACCAGGAGTTAAAAACATGAAAGCAATTTTGGGGTTCTTTGATTGAAGAGGAGGTGTCTTGAGAATTTCCTTAACTACAACATCAGATGCAGTCTCATCATCAGTCAATTCCCTTGCAGGACCAGGTGGATCCTTTCCAAACACAGTACAACCACTAGAAGAAAAGAGATAGCAGGTGGCAGAGCTTCTCGGTGGGTAGAAATAGGCTACAATTAAGAAAACACAGACGAACGAAACCAATGCAATAATCCATGTTGGTCTTTTCAATGGTGGACGAGGCCTTGACTTGGACATGATCATAATATCCTTCATCAATTGCGGCCGCCATGCAAAGGATTTTTTCATCTGGACCGAAGGCAACACAGAACCTCTCATTCAGACCAACTTTCGCATTCTTTGCTGCGTTGTTGCCAAGTTGTGTTCAATTTGAACTATGGAAGCTGAAACTTGCAACACAGAGAAGACCATTTCAAACGCGTTTTCAGATCATACAACAAAAGGAGCATATAATTAATTGCACAATTTAATGAATACCCTTTTGAAAAATTGTCATGAAAAACACAAATATCAATTCAATATCACCAAAAGGCAAAGGCAGAAACGAAACCCAAAGATCAGACCTTTATTATAACGTTGCAATCAATAACTGGCACTGGTGAACAAAAACGGCCGAATAATGAAGAGGGCGAGAGAAATAAAAACCTGGGTTCGTGAAGAAACTTCAAATGCAGGTGATCACTGAGACAATGAAGAACAGAGGGGAAGCGGGTTCGGCGGGTATGTGGAGAAGTATGAGGGGATGCAAAATGACGAGAGGCATTGTATATGGCAATGAGTACGTATGAATATCTGGTTCTGGACAATTGAGCAATTGGATGGTTTTTGGGCGATGAACACTTCAGCCAGTGAATTATGGCAACTTTCCCACGTAATATTGAGAAATTAAATGTAATTCATTTAAGATTAGGGGTTAAGAAAAAAACCAGGGATACCTTGTAGCTGTCAAATCTATAATCTATATAATTATTGTCGAACATTATCCAAAAATATATAAACATATGTTTGTTTCTTTTTCCTCAAATGGGCACATTGTCAAATTTCAATGAAGCTAAAGCGGAATGAATATTTAACACAATTAATCTCTCTCTCATAAATAAATAAATAAATAAATAAAATTCACCACCAATTAACTGGAAAACTCAAATTAAGTAAGAAAAATAATTATATATTTTGTCTCCGGAAAAATAAAAACAACAAGTGGTTCCTTAGCTTTTAAAAGTCTTCATTTTAGTTCTCAAACTCTCAAATCAATCAATGTGGTTCTTCATCTTTTGGTCTACACATCAATTTGGTCCCTCCTATCGCATTCCGATAAACTTCAAGTAAAATTGATCATGTGTCATCTCGTGAACAACTTTAAAGGGATATTGTCATATAAATATAGCTCATTTTAGTTCTAAAATCCACGCTTTTGTCAATTTCAGAGCATGTTTACTTACTAAGAATGTGGAAGTCAAGAATTGAGGAACTTAAAAATAAGGGAATTAAGGAAGTGGATGGATCAACTACCCCCTAAGTTGAGATAATTTCTATTGGCGAGTCCTTATTTAGTTAGGATTTTGGTTCCTTACTATGTTAGAATTTTGGTTACTTACCTATTTGTATAGTAATATTATAATTTAGATATATTTTATATTATAATTTAGATTTATTTCTTATTTTTATTTAGGGTTGTACTTCTGTATACATACATCCAAACTGGAGAATAATACATACCTGAAATAACTGAATATTTGTCATACTTTGTTTGACAATTTCTAGTTTTGAGGGTACTTGATTACGAATTTTAACATTAAAACACACATAAATTTTTATTTCTTAGGTATTCGTAAACTCAGGAGAAGTTAGGAATTGGAAAGTGAAAAGTTTAGGGACCATTTCTAATAAAAATCATAAAACCAATGTTTGTTTGAGTACAAGTGATAGTATAAACTAGAGGGGATGGGGTTTCTCACACAGACACCTAAAGATGGCATGAGATTTTAATCTGAGGCCTCTAGTCTGCAAATCAATGCCATTTTTTCATTGGATTAGACCTGGTTGGCAAATCCTAAAACCAATGTTAAGTATGGGTATTTATATTGGCCAAAGCAGAAGAAGCATTTGCCTGCTTGCTTTGGCATCCAACGCCTGTCCTTCGTTTTTTATTTTTTTTCAAAATCTATTTATATTTAAGAATTATATTGGCCCGAAGATAAATATCAAATAAATTCAATATCAGGTGAGAAGAGAGACATTCTGTTTTAGAACCGTTACTGAATTTTTCCTTCGAGCAAAAAAACTAATTTCTTTATTTAAAAATAGGCGAAAATTATATTTAATATTGTTTTTCAAAGGATGTATTTAGTATTATTTAGTCGATATTAATAACACACACATAGTTGATGTTTATGGGGTAAAGTACGGGAAATTGAGAGGATGTTTACATTTCTCCTTTTTTTCCCTGGTGTCACATACCCTTCTTTTACTTCACCGAAAAAAATGTAACGCAAATTGAAAGGGTGTTTACATTTCTCCTATTTTTTCCTCATGTCGCATCCTCTTCTTTTTCTTTCGAAAAAAAAAAAGATAAGGGAAATTGAGAATCGAGGGGTCAAGTGAGACTCAAAATTGAATTTCAGGGCAAATCAATAATTAATAGCAAATGGTGTGCATAGAAAATTTGGATTGGGCTAAAATGGAACAATACCCATGAAGGGATTATTTGAAACAAAATGGCCTTGGGCTGTTCAAATTGATAAAATTAAGGGAAATTTTCAAGGACCGTTGATTATTTTTCAAATAAGTCTTTACGCGGTTAGAGGCGCAATGGTCCAAGTTAAAAGCCAAAGATTGACTTCGACAACTAGAAACGTCAGGCGGCGAGGAGAAAGGAGGAGCAACCGCATCAAATGCGATTTGAACCGTGAGTCAGTCAAACAATATGGGTAGAATATTTTCAGATATATTTCATTCTCCAAAAGGAGGTATTTATAATAAGGTTACAAACCCTAGTAGGGTTAGACAAGGAAAACAAGTGGTATCCTAATTACATAATATCTATACAAAAGGAAAAATAAAACCCAAATAGAATAGGATATACTCTACTCGCCAACACTCCCCCTCAAGTTGGAGCAAAGACGTCACGCATGCCTAACTTGTCAAGCGAGTTGAGAAAGATACTTGTAGAAACAGCTTTCGTAAGAACATCAGCTAACTGATACTCTGAACGGATGAAAGGGAAGGACACAATCTCTGCATCCAACTTTTCTTTAATGAAATTTCGATCAACCTCCACATGCTTTGTACGGTCATGTTGTACAGGATTATGAGCAATTGCAATCGCAGCCGTATTGTCACAATATAAATCCATGGGTTTATTAGGCCCACAACCAAGGTCTTTCAACAATCTCCACAACCATAGTAACTCAGATACACCATGGGTCATTCTCCGATACTAAGCCTCAGCACTAGATCTAGACACCACCTTTTGTTTCTTGCTCCTCCACGTAACAAGATTGCCACCCACAAACATAAAATACCCAGATGTCGAACGTCTATCTGTGGCTGAACCTGCCCAGTCAGCATCTGTATACCCTTCTACATTTGTATGGCCATACTTGGAGAAAATTAACCCCTTGCCAGGAGTTACTTTCAGATACCTTAAAATACGAGTCACAGCCCCCATATGATCTACACTAGGAGAGTGCATAAACTGACTTAATATATTTACAGCATAAGCAATATCTGGACGAGTATGAGCCAAATAAATCAACTTCCCCACAAGTCGTTGATAACGTTCTTTATCAGTCGGAACTTGATCGGGATATATCCCCAACTTATGATTCTGCTCACTAGGGGTATCAATCGGTTTACAATCCAACATTCCAGTTTCTGCAAGTAAATCCAAAACATACTTTCTTTGGGATAGAAAAATACCATGTTTAGATCTGGCAACTTCAATCCCAAGAAAATACTTTAAATCACCCAATGATTTCATCTCGAACTCAGAAGCCAGATACTTCTGAAGACTCTGTATCTCTACATGATCATCTCCAGTCACAATCATATCATCAACATAAATAATTAAAGCCGTCAATTTACCTTTATGACGCTTCAGAAACAAAGTATGATCAGAGTTACTTTGCACATACCCAAACTTCTTCATAGATGCAGCAAACCTTCCAAACCACGCTCTTGGAGACTGCTTTAATCCATACAAGGATTTCCGTAGCTTGCACACCACACCCTCCTTAGAAGTCACAGGGATACCCGGCGGAGGATCCATATATATTTCTTCTTTGAGATCACCATGGAGGAATGCATTTTTGACATCAAATTGTAGCAGCGGCCAGTCACGGTTAGCAGCTAAGGATAAGAGCACGCGTACAGTGTTGAGCTTAGCTACTGGAGCAAAAGTCTCTGTGTAATCCACTCCATATGTCTGAGTATACCCTTTTGCTACCAATCTTGCCTTGTAACGGTCAATGGAACCATTAGCCTTGTGCTTCAAAGTAAACACCCATATGCACCCAACTGCCTTTTTTCCTTTTGGTAAAGGAACTAACTCCCAAGTAGCATTCTTGTTCAAGGCTTCCATCTCAACATGCATTGCATCTACCCAGTTTTGATCAGATAGAGCATCCTGCAACTTAGTTGGCACACATACACTAGATAATTGACACAAATATGATGCATATGACTTAGATAAACGATGAGTTGACATATAATGGTTAATGGGATATTTAGACTTGGCATGTATATCAGGAGAATATTGTATTTTAGGTTTCCCACGGGTAGTACGTGGGGGCAAAGAATAGGTAGGTATATCACTAGAAAGTACCTCATTATCACAACTTGATTGAGGCAATGGTAGGGCAGAGGGGGGTATATTATCAATTTCATCTGTATGGGAGTCGCCAATATCACTGTTATTTCCTTCTGAGAGAGGCTCGAAAACACCAACATTTTTGTCTGGCGACCGGTCATGGCTTTCTTGGCGACCGGTCGCGTCACTCGTATCGGTACTGTTGTCGCTCGTCGACGCGAGCGACCGGTCGCTTCCTATGTGCGACCGGTCGTTTCCTTCGCGACCGGTCGCTTCCTCACTGCGACCGGTCGTTTCGCTCGTATCGGTACTGTAGTCCCAGCTCGACACGAGCGACCGGTCGTGTCCTATAAACGACCGGTCATTTTCATCCTGTTCGCCTAAAATTTCCATATTTTCCAAATTCTTCAATTCACTCCCCCTCTCCCCTTGAATTGAAGAAGAGGGAGAAACATAATAGGGTACCTCTTCATGAAATGTGACATCCAAAGTGACATGTACCTTCTGAGTAGGCGGGTGATAACACTTATAACCCTTCTGAGTAGTAGAATAACCAATGAAAACGCAGCGGAGAGCACAAGGATCAAGTTTACTTCTTTGATGAGAGTAAACATGAACATACGCAACACACCCAAACACCTTCGGAGGTAACTTAGAGACTGAAACCGGAGGAGTAAGAGCACATAACACATCAAGTGGAGTCTTGAAATCAAGAACCCGACTAGGAGTGCGGTTAATCAAGTAGGCGGCGGACAAGACACCATGTCCCCAAAGATGATGGGGAACAGACATATCCAACATCAGAGAGCGAGCAACTTCAAGTAACTGGCGATTCTTCCTTTCAGACACACCATTCTGTTGAGGTGTGAATGGAGTGGTAGTTTGGTGAATGATACCTTGATCACGAAAGAATTGGGCCAAGGTATGATTCACATATTTACCGCCATTATCAGTGCGAAATACTTTAACACGAGCATGGAACTGAGTAGACACCATGGCACAAAAGTCAGGAAGAATAGAGGCAACATCATGTTTATTCTTCATCAAATACACCCATGTTAAGCGAGTGCAGTCATCAATAAACGTCACAAACCAACGGAAACCATGAGAAGTCACACGAGCAGGACCCCAGACATCAGAATGTACTAACTCAAAAGGCAAAGCAGCTTTATTATTACTTAAGGGAAAAACAGTACGGTGGCTCTTGGCCATTACACATGTCTCACACTTAAAACTGGACTCATCACAGGAGCGAAATAAAGATGGAAACAGACGCTTAAGGTAGCCAAATGACGGGTGTCCCAAGCGACGATGCCATAACCAAATTTGCTGTTTGTCTTTGACACTGCAACGTTGAACAGTATTAACGACACGATCACGAACTGGTGCAGAAGGTAATGTCAAATAATACAACCCCCCTATCCGTTTACCATGCCCAATCACCTCGTGAGTCTTGAGATCCTGAAAAGAGCAATGGGTAGGATAGAAAGTAGCAGAAGCATTAAGTGTATCAAGTAAGCGACCAACAGATAACAAGTTACAATGGATATTGGGAACTAATAACGCACGAGACAAGGACAGAGTTGGGGTGAGAGAAATAGTGCCCTCGCCAGTAATTGGAGAGGGCAAACCATTAGCACTAGTTATGTATGGGTTACGGGTGTTACTAGACAACTCATCAAAAAATTTAGCATCATAAGTCATATGATCAGAAGCACCAGTGTCAATTATCCAAGTATTAGAGCCAGTACCTGGAATAGAGTCAGAAACACGCAAATTTGCAGAAGCAGCAGTAGCACCAGCAGCACCAGCAGCACTAACAATGGAATTACCACCCATGATTGTAGCAGAAACTCAACAAATCACGCAGAGTATACAACAGATCACAGCACAGACACAAATATGGCAGATGCACGAAGACAACAGAGGCACAAACACAGTAGAGGCAGATGCACGAACACAGTAGAGGCACAAACACGACAGAGCACACAGCGGAACACGGCAAAGGCACAGACACAAGAACCCTAAAAGAATTTAGGGCACAGAGTAGAACACGAGCACAAGAACCCTAAAAGGAAATTAGGGCACAGAGTAGAACACGGGTGGGCACAATACACAGGTTACCAGAAAGTCGGCTCTGATACCAAGTCAAACAATATGGGTAGAATATTTTCAGATATATTTCATTCTCCAAAAGGAGGTATTTATAATAAGGTTACAAACCCTAGTAGGGTTAGACAAGGAAAACAAGTGGTATCCTAATTACATAATATCTATACAAAAGGAAAAATAAAACCCAAATAGAATAGGATATACTCTACTCGCCAACAGAGTCTTGGCCAACTTGTCGAAGACAGCCACGCCTGAACAGTTCTCAAGCAGCGCAAGGATTGAGGCTCTCCAATTTACCAATTTTACCCACAATCAAAGAACTGAAAGTTTTTTCAAATATTTCTTCATGAAGTGTACAAATTCAGAAAACCAAGAAGCCTATGAATAAAAGGAGACCCCAACTCTGAAGCACGCGACTTTCTTTTCTTTTTTTTTCTTTTTTTGGTAACAAAGAGGGCTAAGCCCAAACAACAACTAAACATAAATCAACCTAGACCTTAAAAGGCCATCCCTGTCTTCTTGGAGGACACCAGTAATACCACCAGGAGGCAAAACAAAGCAATGAATACCCAATTCCATCTCATGCCCCATCTTAGCCAGAGAGTCAGCAGCAAAGTTAACCTCCCTGAAAACATGAAAGATGCTGCAGTCCCAGGAACTCTTCCAATAGACTCTGCACATGTTTAGCAAAGTAAGGAGGGGGTGATATGGCTCCACCTTAGCATTCAAAAGGCGCAAAACAAGAGTAGAATCAGTTTCAACAATAAGCTTTGTAACTTGCAAACTTTGAGGTAGCTTTAGACCATGATACAACGCCCACAGTTCAGCCACCAAAATCTCCCCATGACCCAAATTAGCAGAAAAACCTGCTACCCACTCACCAACAGAATTGCGAATAAGGCCCCCAGCAGCAATAGCGCCACTAGAACCAATTCTAGACCCATCAATATTCAGTTTCATGGTAGAAACAGGGGGAGGCTTCCACGCCAGCAAAGTTTGCATCTTGAGCCTATGGACCCCACCCTTTTTATTAGCAAAGTCCCATTCCACAAGAAACCTCAAAATCCATTCATTGGGTGGATCAGGATAGTGGAAGGAAGAGTCAAAGACAGAGCAGCATCTCCATTTCCATATGAACCAGCAACCAGTCGCAAAAATATTACACCATCTCAAGTTGAAAGAATTAACAACAGCACGCGACTTTCTTTTCAATTCATTAAAGTGTACAGCCTAAACCTCTCATAACATTAAAATAGGTATTAAAAAAAGCTTAATTGTTTTAAAGCCCCTGAAGCTGAAAGTAGTCAAATCTCACATTTCTCTCCGAAACTCAAGGTCACCGACCTTGCTCTTTTAACCGATATTTTGCATCTCACTTTGCTCCATATCATCAAATTTGTTAAAAAAACTTGTTTAAATAAGTGTAAGTGTACAAAACAATAATAAAATATATTTTAAAAACATAATGATTTAAAATAAACAATAAATAATAAAAAATAATGTGTTTTTTTTCTTCATGTTTCATTGTTTCCATGAAAAAAAAAATTCAATCCTCGAATCCCCACCCCAACACTAGCCCCCCGTCCTCCTCTATCGTCATAAGCTCAACAGTCACCACCATCACACCCAAGCAAGGCACAACACAACCACCTCTCCTGAACTTCTCCCATCCTGAACCACCCCGACCTCTCAGCCCAGCCACCAAATTTATTTATTTATTTATTTTTGTGAAACTTGTTGGAAATTATATATTATAATATTTAATTTCACTTGTTAATGAAAAAGTGGTTTAAAAAGGAAAAATCACCTTTTCCTTTAATCAGACGTGTCTGATTTCTTGTTGTGATTCAACAATTGCACCGTCTAGCAATTGTATGAAAAGCCACATTGATTCCAAATTGTGGTCTTTATATTTATGTAGTTGAGTTATAGTGAAGTTCTAGGGCGTCTCTCTCCCCCTTCCTAATTTCTATCAACTGCTAGATGTTTAAGCTGGACTTTGTAATCTTACAATTTATTTTTATTTTATTTTATTTTGGGGGTCATTATTTTATATTATTTGATCAAATAATAAATAAAGTTCAAATATATATCGTCTTTGACGGAGGTTTCTGCAAATCACCCAACTGTTCTTTGTTAAGATAGTTGTTTTCGTTTATTTGTTCGCTCTTATGTGCAGATAGAACGCTGGAAACCATGTTTTCCCTAGATCTGTTACGTATGCAGTGATGGGTGTAGCCGTGACGACGCTTCTTCAAGTGGTGGTGGTATGGTTATTTTAGACTCATGGGTTGCTTTAGGGTTTCGGTTATGTTGGGTATGTGGGTTTGTTTGGGCTTATGGTTAATTGTGGTGATGTGGCTAGTAGTTTTGGTGTGGCTTTTGTCCACTTTAGTTTTGTTTTTAACATGTTAGTTTGTTGCCCTCTGGGGATAGGGGTGTACAAGATCCAATCCAATCTGCCCAAACCGACCGATCCAATCCATTTCAATTTCAATTAGTTTCAATGATTTGGCGGATTGGATTGGATTCGTAATTTTCAAAACTGACATTATTGGATTGGATAATGTATTTGCTTATGAGAATCCAATCAAATTCAATCTAGTTAGTTTTATACTTATTTTGCTCTTGTAGGTATTTGTAGTTGAAAAAGTTATGAATATTTTAAGTCATTTAATAGAGTTATGTTTGATATATTATATAATCAAAACAATTTTCTCAAGTATTTCATTTATATTTTACATTTACGCCTATTATGTTTGATTAGATTAAACCTAAGGATAAATGTTTAATATTTCATTATTGTCTTTTTCCATTATCAAAACCGATCATCCAATATCAATTAGATCGGATTGGATTGGATTTAAACATCTAATATGATTGGATTGGATTGAAAAAACCACAATCCAATCTTTGGATCAGATGCGGATTGACTAAATTGTATTGGTTTTGAACTGATGTACACCCATATCTGGGGATTGATACTTTCGATGTCTTGTTGATATCTTTCATTGTAATGTTGAAGTTTACCTTTGTTTGTGCCTGATAAATCACGGCCATGAACTGGCCGAAGGAGCCTCTTTTCCTCGCCCCTGGCACTCGCTCGAAGGACTAAACGCGGCGTTCGGCCAAGATGCTTGGCCTTCCTAAAAACAAAAGAAAAGTTGCTAAGGCATGATCTTCTCGACCTAGACTATAGGCCGAGGCCGAGGCCGAACAAAATCACGGCCAAAGATATTAAAGTCAGATCATCAAGTGGTAGCAGGGTCCCACGCTTCATTTAATGAAGTAGTGCCTCTGTTTATTGCAGCAAACCCAATGGCCACAAATAAGCATTTAATGCACGAGGGAATGTGGGAAGTGACTGAAGTCAGGGATTGGCGACAGAAAGCAGAGTGATTAGACGCAGACATTCTCACAAGAATTTTTGCAGCTTGAGAGATTGGGTGACTGACTATCGAAGCAATAAATGCGTCCCCACGGCCAGTTGCGCAGAAACCACGATTAGGGCGGCGGCTGAGATTCACCAGGATTTATGGGGTCACACCACCATGCTTCACGATCCCAAATGTCGATTGGACTACCCACTTGCGCTAATCAGACTCCACTATGTAGGATTTCAGCCTCTATTACTCATCCAGGAACTCTTCCTATAAATACAAGGCTCAAGCTACATTCAAAGGGTTCAAACACCAAACCAAAGCCTCCCACGGAGCAACTTATATTTTCCTGTAATGCACTTTCAATATCTTTACTTGCTTTCCTAGGAGTAGTGTTAGACTGTAAGGAAAATCCATTCATCAATATATCATACGACCCTTGATTTTCAAGGCGCCGGAGCACCATCTTTGTTATTCGCTCATTCACCCCATATATCATACGACCGCCGCTCACTGAGCAGCGCGCCGGAGCACCGCCCTAAACCCACCAACAACACCACCACTAAACGGCCTTGTAGCTCAGGCCGTGAATCTGACAGCCGAGATTAGTTCCTCTCTCGGCTACAATAGTTTGATTAGAAGTCAAGTCCAAACAGGCGCACCATTTCACTGCTCAACCATCTCCATTCACATCAACAATCTCGACGCACGGTAGACCGTGCTGGCACGCCCGCGCACAACCGCACCGCACCCAAAAGCAGGAAGCCGCGTGTCAACGCATACCCCTTCGGCCCGGAACTCCAGGCCGTGAGATTTGCGCGGCAGACACTTTTGGCACGCCCGGTGGGATACTTGTCAAAAACTTATGGTGGAAACCAGGGCACAGGCAAAGCTCAAAAACAAAGCAGTCGAAATGACTTATGAGACTCCTGAGTCCACTTCACCAATCACCGAGACCGAACATTCGGTTGGAAGCTTGGCTGGCGTTCCAGTAACGACGGATCGTACGGCCGAGTCCATGCAGGAACAAGCAGTAGTGGAGGAGCTAATGTCCAAGCAGGCCTACAGGATAGAAACATCCTTCATGGCCGCAATGGACAGATTCTCCTCAGAGCTGCGAACGCTCTTTCAAGAGAGGATGCCGGTAACCTCGCCCGCGACACCTCCCAGAGTTGGACAGAGGGGGCAAGAGCGCGAGAGAATCGAGCCTTACGGCGAAAGCAGCAGCCTCGGCGTCTCAGCCCACACCCAAGCAGCAGGCTACGGCCAGCATTTGTTGCCGCCGACAAACAGCTGGGGGCAGTCCCAGCCCACATGGGCGAATCCTGGACCATCCTACTCGGCAGAGACAGTGCGTGGACCACTCCATGCTTTGGCCGTATCACTAGGGCACAGCAGCCTCGCGCATCCTGCGATTCATCCACTCGGCCCAGTTCATACTGCGGCCGTCCACACCCATCCTGGTCCAAGCAACGCGACCGCTGTATCATCACAATAGTATGGTCAGAGCAATCCGACCGTCTCACCACCATTGCAGGCGTCGTTGTTTCCGCTGGGCTCTCAACTTCACTACGGGTCGGCCGTTCCAGCGTCAACGCATACGCACCTGGTCCAAACTCACGGCGCTCATCTGGCTTCTACCAGCTCGGTCATTCGGGCCTAGCCCCTTGTACAAACGGCCCAGCAAGTAAGGCCACAAAACGACGTGCAACAGGTCCCGCGGCCGTATGCGGCCCAACAGGAGGTTCCACCTCAGGGGCTCCGACTTGAAGACGTTCGGCGAATGATTGAGGATGGCTTGGCTCAAAGGCGGCCGGACGCGCCAAGATATACAAGGCCGTACCCGCCAGAAATCGACCGAATCCCTCTTCCCCGGAACTATTGATTACCAGAATTCATGCTGTTCTCAGGGGACGGGCAGACCTCCTCCATCGAACACATAGGTCGTTTCACGGCCTAGTGTGGGGAGGCCGATTCGGACGCCCAAAATCTCCATTTGTTTGTTCACTCCTTAACCGGCACGGCTTTCTCATGGTTCATAAACCTCCCAGCGAATTCGGTGAGGGATTGGCCTGACATGGAAAGAATATTCCACGAACATTTCTATCAGACCAACCGGGAGATAACGGTCGCCGAGCTAGCCAGAATGAGCCAGGCGTCAGACGAATCACCTCGTGATTACCTACAGCGGTTCAAAACGTGCAGGAACTGGTGCCGGACGAACCTGCCAGAGAGGGAATTTGTCAAGATGGCCGAAGAAGGGCTTGAATTCGAGTACCGAAAGAAATTCCAGGGACTTGAATTCCGAGACATGCATGACTTGACTAATAAGGTGGACAGATATGCGTTCTTGTTAAAAGAGGAGATGCAGAAGAAGACGGCCTCAAAAGGGACCTACTACAGGAATCCCATCGTCAGCTATGCCGAAGCAGACGACTCCGCAGAGGCCGAGGGCGGTGAAATAGAGATGAGTTCGGCCGAGGTCAGCATAGACAAACCCTTCGTCTGCAAAGGGCTTGTTAAAACCGACAACAGCCGCACAAAGATTCCCGACGCCAAGTTTGCAACGCGGGAGACAAAGGCCTACACTTTTGACTTGACAAGGGCCGAGGCTATCTTCGACCTGTTATTGGCCGAGAAACAGGTCAAGTTGTCTTTCGGCCATAAAATTCCGAAGCCCGACGAGCTCAAGGGGAAAACGTTTTGCAAATACCACAGTTCTTGGTCTCACAACACCAACAACTGCGTGGTCTTGCGAGACGTCATCCAAAAATTGATTGACGAAAAGAAGCTCCTGTTTCCGGAGAAGGCGGCCATGCAGGTCGATTCCAAGCCGTTCCCTCCACCTGTCATCAACATGGTCAACGCCCAACTCCGGGCTGAATATAGGGAAATTCGTCGGCCGGCAAAGGGAAAGGAGCCATTGGCCAAATTAGAGCCGTTGCTCTGCGAGCGATGCAAGCATGAGATCGGTCAGCCCAGGCCGCAGGAGAACAAGAGAAAGGCCGCCGAGCCATTTCAAACGACCATAAAGGGATTCGGTGGTCAGTACGACCGTCGGCCTGCCGGCAGGGCGGTTTTTGACCGACTGGGGGCACAAACCCCCGATACCTCGATCGGCCCCAAGGATGAGGCCGCCCCTAGGCCAGTTAAAACTTTCAAACCACCGGTCATCCGGGATGACCGCTGGTACCATGCACGGCCGGGGGGCAGGGCCGAACCGCTGACAAAGACCCAGCTGAGGCGAATGCAGAGACAGGTTCAGCAGGCCAGAATGCAAACGACCGAGGCCGAAGGTGCAAAGCGCCAAAAGAAAATGACGGCTGCAGAGGGGCCACCGTCCACCCCAATTGTCTCCTCGGCGGCAAAAGCGGCCAGTATCAGGCCTCCAAGAACATGGCGCCCTAGGCAGGACGAGAGTCCCCGTGGAAAGGCGGCCATTTCGGTTCAGCTAAAGGCCACGGCCCTTGAAAGAACAGACGAGGGTATCGTCGACATCTATCGTGGAAGGGACCCCCCTTTTTCGGCCAATGGTCTGTCCTTTCTCATGGAATTCCATAAAGGCCACTCGGCCACGGACCTATACGGCATGACCCCTGAAAGCCGTGAAATTGTGGAGTTGGCCCTCAAAAACACAAAGGCAGAGGGGCTCCTCATCACCAGCAGTTCTGACTCGGCCATTAAGGCCGTATACCAGGGGAACAGGGAAGCCAGGGCGAAGGGTCTGCCAGGTTACCAGCCCGACCTCGGCGGATCAGAGGCTAAAGTCCCTTTCAGCAGGGGCGATTTAGAATATCTCCGCCAATATTTTACTATGACTCCGGCGGACACTATTTTTGGCCTGACAACCGAGGAAAAGGCTCGGGTAAGCCGCCTAGACGATTACTTAACAGCCAGGAACACATTGGCGAAGGCTAGACGGGCCCTCGAGGAGGAGGTCGAGGCCTCGGACCCTCCTGAGATCAAAGCATCCACAGCCGATACTCCGGGGACCGCAAGGCCTATGATCGAGGGTTTCGGTGATCCTTTCTTCGGGCATGAGGCCGAAGACAACCCCACTTTAGGAATCTCCGATGAAGAATATGAGGGGATCCTCGGGATGGTCGAGGAGGAGGTTCGCGCCAAAGACGGCCATCAGGCCGAAGAAGAAGCTGGTAGGGGAAACCCGCAGGAGCCGAAGGAGATCGGCATTAACATGGTCCTAGTGCTACCGTCCGAGTTTTCAGCCCCAAGAGGACAGACCAACGGCCTGGATGATGACGTGGTCGAAGAGCAGCTTGATCAGAGGCCAAAGACGAAGGAAGAACTGTTGGCCGTGGCGTTTAACGAGGTAATACCTAGAGACGAGCCGAACAAGTATCGACACCTTAAACCGTTATATATCTCGGCTCATATAGAGGGTGTGCCTGTGTCCAAGGTTTTCATCGACTGTGGAGCGACGGTCAACATCCTTCCTTATTCCTTGATGAGGAAGCTGGACAAGTCGAAAGAGGACCTCATCCCCAGCGACGTCGTCATGAGCAGCTTCGTCGGCGACAAGTCTAAAACCATTGGCGTATTACCATTGAAGATTACCGTGGCCGACCAAACAAGAGTCGCGGCCTTCTACGTGGTCGAGTCCAACGTCAACTACAATATATTGCTCGGCCGTGATTGGATCCACCAGTCTGGGTGCATACCGTCTTCCCTCTTCCAACTACTGTTCTTTTGGGACGGCCAGAAGGTGTCTATACACCCGGCCGATGAGAAACCTTTCGAGGCCAACGCCGTACAAGCTCGGATTTACGACGACGACGTTGGATGGGTTGTCCTCACCGGCCACGATGTGAGCGGCCGACCAACCAGAACGACGGCCCAGAAGGTGCTGGAGTTAGGCGCCGAGAATGTCCGATAGGATTCGGCGCGTGAAGTATTGATCGACCTCACCAGCCTTTAGATGACAGATAAGGCCACTAAAGAAGAAGGAGCAGCGGCCGTGACTGACTTGCTAGAGAGACTGCTGGAACATTGGGCGGGGGAATCCTTGCGGCCAAACTCACCGATCAACCTGATTGAGTTCCTCCACGAATCAGACGAGACATACGTATTAACTTTTGACGACCTGGAAATGGCGCCAGCCGAGATGGAGGATGGTTACTCCGAAGTCCAGGACCCTTTATTAGAAATAAATGTAGGGTCGGAGGCCGAACCACGGCCTCTTTTTGTAAGCCAACTTTTGGGCCCTGAGTTAGCGGCCGAGATTATCGGCCTGCACCATGAATATAAGGATTGTTTTGCTTGGGATTACCATGAGATGCCTGGATTGCCACGAAGCCTGGTTGAGCATGAATTAAAAATCAGGGAAGGGTTTAGGCCTTTCCAACAGCCGCCGAGGCGGTTCTCGACCGAAGTTCAACTTAAAGTCAAGGAGGAAATTGAACGGCTCCTTAAAGCCAGATTCATCCGGACGGCCCGGTACGTTGAATGGTTGGCCAACATCGTATCGGTTTTAAAAAGGACTGGGGCTTTGAGGGTTTGTACTGATTACAGGAATCTGAATCTCGCGACCCCTAAGGACGAATACCCCATGCCTATGTCAGACCTCTTGGTAGACGAAGCCGCAAAGCACGAACTTCTGTCTTTCATGGACGGCCATGCTGGTTACAACCAAATTTTCATAGCCAAAGAGGATGTCCACAAGACGGCGTTCAGATGTCCAGGCGTGATCGGAACTTATGAATGGGTGGTCATGCTGTTCGGCCTAAAGAATGCCGGCGCGACATACCAGCGAGCTATGAATCTTATTTTTCATGACCTCATTGGCCGAACCGTTGAAGTTTACATCGATGACGTGGTTGTAAAATCCCCATCCAGAGCCGACCACGTAGCCCACCTCCGGCAGGCTTTCGACCGAATGCGGGCCTACGGCCTAAAGATGAACCCTAAGAAATGTGCTTTCGGCGTCACTGATGGAAATTTCCTCGGTTTCTTGGTTCACCAACGAGGAATCGAGGTGGATAAAAACAAAGCTACGGCCATTATGGCGGCCCCTCCGCCAAAGACCAAGAAGGAGCTTCAGTCCTTCCTCGGCAAGGTCAACTTTTTAAGGCGGTTCATATCCAATTTGGCAGGAAAAATCCGGCCGCTGACTCCTCTGCTCAAACTAAAAGACACGGAACGATTCATGTGGGGAGCAGAACATCAGGCGGCCCTCGACGACATCAAGAAATATTTATCTCAGCCACAGGTCCTTATGCCGCCGAAGAGAGGGAAACCCTTGAGGCTTTATATTTTGGCTTCAGAGGTTCTATCGGTTGTCTGCTGGCTCAGAACAACGAGTCGGAACGAGAGCAAGCAGTGCACTATCTAAGCCGCACCCTCAACACGGCCGAACTAAACTATTCGCCGATTGAGAAATTGTGTTTGGCGCTTTATTTCGCGGCCACCAAGTTGCGGCATTACATGCTCCCTTCGGTCATTCAGATCATCTCCAAGACCGATCTCATCAAGTATATGCTCACTCGCCCGATAATACGCGGCCGAATTGGGAAATGGACGATGGCATTGTCTGAATTCACCTTCCAATATGTGGCTCAGAAGTCGGTCAAAGGTCAGGCATTGGCCGATTTCCTGGCTCACCACCCGACCCAGGGGCAAGAAGAGGAGTTGGAGGTCGAAATTGGCATGGCCCGCATGGAAAAGAACTACTGGACCATGTACTTCGACAGTTCCAGTACCGAGGCCAGGTTAGGGGCCGGAGTCGTGATCGAATCTCCTCAAGGGCAAAGATGGCAGTTCGCATTCCAACTCGACTTCAAATGCACCAACAATCAGGCTGAATACGAAGCACTCATTATCGGTCTCGAAATCCTGAAAGAGATGAAGGCAACCCGTGTTTTGGTCTATGGAGACTCTCAGCTAGTTATTAACCAACTGACCGGGGAATACCAGTGCACAAGTGAGAATTTAACTATGTATTACGTGACGGCCCTCAATACGGCCGATGATTTCTCCCGGATTTCCTTTGTCCACATACCGCGCTCCGAAAACCATGAGGCCAACGAAATGGCCCAGATAGCGTCTGGCGTGAATATTCCGGACGATGACCGTGACCGTGTGATAAGAATCGAGAGTCGTACCTTGCCGGCTTTGGCCGAAAGAGGAATGGCAGCACAAGTATCATTGGCCGAGCTCACCGACGAGGTCAGCACGGCCGAAGCCGATTGGCGCTACCCCATAGTGAAATATTTACGAAACTCCTCTGGCAGCCATGAGAGGACTACGCGTTTCCGGGCTCGATGTTATTTAATTTATCAAAACGAGTGTGGGGGCTTTTTCCTTCCGGCAGCAGGTGGGCTGGGCGGGTGAAGTTGTCCCCTTTGTTTGAGTTTGAAATTAAGCCCCAAAATGCTTCGAAAGGGCGGCAAAGCCTTAGGAAGTATTTTGGTTATCTTCTCCAACAAAGCAACAGCAAATTTACAGATAATTCATAGACAAATTTTTCTTAGGCTTGGCATGAGGGGCATGTGGCATGAGAGCAAAGTTGTCATGGGTTTAGCACTTTAGGAAAGAGAGTGAGCTTGTGGGCTTCTATGGAGGTTAAAGGTTCTAATGGAAGAGGGGAAAGGTTCCTAGGGGGAGAACTTTTGGTGGTTTTCGGAGCTTCCGGCAGCTCGGCAGTGTCTCCGTTGGTACTGTAGCAATTTTTCCAAAGTATGGGAGATGGAGGAAATGGGCTAGCAAAGCACGAAAATTTGCAGGGTTTTCAAGAGAGAAAGCTTGCTCTCTGAAGATGGTGAGTTGTATTGTTGTTCTTGGCTGGGTAGGAGAGGCCCTATTTATAGTTGTTTGGGTTTGCTCTTCTTCAAGAAACCCTAATGGTTTCTTTCTATCTTAGCTAGGTTTTCTCCTTCCTTTCTTCTCTTCCTTCCTGACTTACCTCATGTTGGCAAAGCCAATCCTGCCAAATCCACAAAATCAGAGATTTGGTATGCTCCAAGCCTCTTCCAGCGGAGGCCTCAGAAGGGAGCTCCACTTTTTCAGCCATCTTCTTCCCCCCCTTTCTTCCTCTGTCCATGGCTGAGTCTGATGAAGGAAAGGAAGTAGTTGTACCCGTTGGTTTGAGAGGTGGCATTCTCCCTTGTATCCGTTATTTGTTTATTCTTCATTTTTCTAATTTGTTTTTATATCTTTTCGTTTCTACTACTTAGTGTGTCAACTTGATACACGACTCGAAACCCACAAGCAGCGGCGGACCCAGGAATTTTTCAGGGGAGGTGCAATGTTTAAAAGCTAAGAGCTCAAAAAAAAAAAAAAAAAAAAAAAAAAAAGACAACTAAACATCCTTATCATTTAAACAATACTAATGTTATTCATAATTAATTAAAAAAATAACATTACAATTAACCTACAATTTATCAATTAAATAAACAAATCAATATCAAATTATCAATTAAATAAACAAATAAAATTTAATTATACCTCGAATAGCATGTCAAGTAGCCTCTTCCTCCTCGAGTTTGCTACTGATCTTACTAATACAGAGAGAGCTAAATAAGAAAAAAAAATTATTAAAAAAAGAATGAACAAAATTGGCATTTGCTCAAGAAAAAAAAATGCATTTGACTTACTTTGGATTGGCATACTCGAGAAGAAGAAAAAACGTAGGATTCTTGTGATGCACACACACTTTGATGAAATTGAGTAATGTTAAATTGGTCCTTTATAAAGAGAATTCCAATCCCAATTAAATAAGGAATTCCCAAAACCCAATTGAATAAAGATAACTCCCACTTAAAACCCAATTAAGTAAGGAATTATGAAAATTGGAAACCCAATTAAGTAAGGAATAATACAAATTAGAAAGCCCAATAGAATGGCCCAGCAGCAGCAGCAGTTTCCTTATTTTTTTTACCTTGTTTTTTTTTAAAACCATGGTCCAAAACGACGTCGTTTTGGCCAGGTTAAAAAAAAAAAAAAAAACAACTCCTCTTTTAAAGCCTGGTTCAAAACGACGTTGTTTTGGCCAGGCTGTGTTAAAAAAAAAACAAGAACAGCAGATGCATTGCCCAGCCTAAGTGGTTTGGGCATTTCGTCGAACACGTTGCGTGCATCTCATCTGTGAAGCAGAGGTGCAACTCCAGCTGCTCTAATGGACTTTTTTGGCGACCGGAGGTGCATGTGCACCTCCTTACGCCTGCACAGGTTCGCCACTGCCCACAAGGAAAATTAACGGGGTTAACTCGACATGACACGTTTATTTAATGGCTCGGATTTAGATTGAACATTCTTAACACATATATGATCTTAATACAACACGAACCTTGCACGACACAACCCAATACCAGCCCTAATTTCCATGCAAAGGACATACTCGACGAAAGGTACCAGCGATGAAGGAAAAAACAAACCTTGCTGGACACCATTGCATTTGCACGCAAGTTCAGGTAATTTTTAATTGATCAATCTATGTATATCGCAGTTAGTAATTATCTTGGTTGGCTTTGAATTTGATTGATCAATTAATCTATGTAATTTTTAAATGTTGGCCTTTAGCCACTACCCCACTATTTTAGGTTTCTTGTTCTTGCTGCTCTATATTTTACGTTTGCTTGACTTGAGATTACTTTATCTATTCTTTGCCTGAAATGCAATGCAAATCCCCCTCAACCTGTGATTCAACACCCGAGTTAACCTGAATCATCAATAACTCAAAATCGTCACATGTCATCTAATGTACCTATGGAACAATTATTTCTAACAACTTAAGTTGTTTAAACTACATCCCTCTTCTTTTCTTTTCTTCTCTTCTTTTTTTAATCCCTCATCCTAACAAAAACTTAACATAACTCTACTATTATTTGATGTCCCTTATCCACCCCATTCTTTTGTCAATTGCTTTTATAAATTGTAAGGTGGTTGTTGTGAAAGAAGATGTACCGAAAAACTCACTATTCTCTTCTTCGCTCTCTTCTCTACAACTCCATAACCCATCTCCCTCTGCACCTTGGTTCCTTCAGCAACTCCCTCTGTAATCTCTTTGTTGATGCTCTTTTTGGGAGGTCAACTTAGATAGAGGTGGAATAGTGGATGATGTGTGAAGACATGGGTCTTCAGCAGGTGTATGTGCCTTCGACAGATTGTTGCCTTCGGCAATTAAGGTGAATAAAGTAAATAAGCATGCAGAAGACAAGATATACGTGGTTCACCCGAATGATGGGCTACGTCCACAGAGAAGATGTTCTCATTATGATAATGTTTGTTTACATTTGTACAAGGGGATTAGACCCAAAGTTAAATGGAAGAAGGCTTAGGGGGCCTAAGGTACAAAGCTAGGAATCTAAAGCCCAGGGGTCAAGCCTCAAGATCCGGAGACCCAGGACCCGAAGACCAAACCATCAAGAGAGTCCTGAAGAGAGAGCCCCTTTTCTAAGGGGAGAGTAGTCTTCTTTTATAGGTGAGGGGGAGTCTCCATCTCTTGTAGTTTTCCGATGTGGGACTCCTGGTTGCTCGGTTAGTCACGGTACCAATAGTAGTCCCCCAAGTTCGCGAGTAAGAAGCTACTTCTTGGTTGGGGACTTGTAATTTTAAGTGCACTGGCCGAGCAACACCGTAGTTCGTCTTCCAAGTCGTATAGTGCACTATCCCCAGTCCCCCAAGTCCCCAAGTAAGAAGGACATTGGAGGAAGAGAAGTTGCAACAAAAAACCCAAGTGGTTCGTCTTCGGCATGTGCTTTGGGGCTGGGTCTCTAAAGCTTTGGAAAGATCCTGAAGCTGGGCCTTTGAAGCTTCGGCAGGACTTTGGGCTGGGCCTCGAAGGCTTTGGTAAGATCCTGGGAGCTGGGGTTTGAAGCTTCGGTAGGACCATGGGCTTGGGCATATGCCTTGTCGTTCGGCAAGGTCATGTTTGAAGGATTTTTTTTTTTTTTTTTTTTAATTTTTTTTTTGGGGGCCAAGAGTGCGTGTCTCTCTGCTTCAGCAAGACCCCTGCCGTTCGGCAAGGGGGCCATATGTTGACTTGGCTTTGGCGTGAGGCAAGGGGCTGCGCCTTTGAGGCGTCGTATGTTGGGCGTGGGGCCTTGGCAAGGTTTGGCAGAATTGTTGAGAGCTGAGCCTAGAGTGCTTCAGCAAGCTCTAGGAGGGATGGAACTGGCAACAAAAACCCAAGTGGTTCGCAAGTTCTCAGTTTGTTATGCAAGGGTACCGAAGGGCATGAAGGGCCGAGGGTGCTGAAGGTACAAGACTTGAATGTCGCAAGACAAATGTGTTCAAGCACGGGGGTACCGAAGGTGAGCTTAGGCATGAGGGTGCTGAAGGTGAGCTTAGGCACGGGGTTGCCGGAGGCGACACAAAGCTTACATGTTGCAAGGCAATGTGCTTAGGCACGGGGTGCTGAAGGTGAGCTTAGGCACGGGGGTACCGAAGGTAAAAGGGATGCCGAAGGAGACACAAAGCTGGGATATTGCAAGGCAATGTGCTTAGGTGGGTGCCGAAGGTGAAGGAATGCCAAAGGCGACACAAAGCTTGCATGTTGCAAGGCAATGAGCTTAAGCACGGGGGTGCCGAAGGTGAGCTTAGGCACGGGGGTGCCGAAGGCGACACAAAGCTTGCATGTTGCAAGGCAATGTGATTCGGCACGGGGAGCCGAAGATGAGCTTAGGCACAGTGGTGCTGAAGGCGACACAAAACTTGGATGTTGCAAGGCAATGTGCTTAGGCATTGGGTGCCGAAGGTGTGGTTAGGCATTGGGTGCTGACGGTGTGCTTAGGCATTGGGTGCCGAAGGTGAGCTTAGGCACTGGGGTGCCGAAGGTGAGCTTAGGCACTGGGGTGCCGAAGGCGACACCAAGCTTGCATGTGGCAAGGCAATGAGCTTAGGCACGGGGGGGCCGAAGGCGACACAAGGTTGCATGTTGCAAGGCAATGTGCTTAGGCACGGGGGTGCTGAAGGTGAATGGATGCCGAAGGGTTAAGGATGATGATGTTTTGATGACTCCTGATTGCTTCGGCACAGAAAATGCTGAAGGGTTAAGGATGATGATTGGAGGGGTGCCGAAGGGCACTGAAGAAAGGGAGAACGACATAAGCCTTTTGTGTCACTTCCCACAGACGGCGCCAAACTATTGTTGCTCTTTTTGGGAGGTCAACTTAGATAGAGGTGGAATGGTGGATGATGTGTGAAGACATGGGTCTTCAGCACGTGTATATGCCTTCGGCAGTTAAGGTGAATAAAGTAAATAAGTATGCAAAAGACAAGATATACGTGGTTCACCCGAATGATGGGCTACGTCCAAAGAGAAGATGTTCTCATTATGATAATGTTTGTTTATATTTGTACAAGGGGATTAGACCCAAAGTTAAATGGAAGAAGGCTTAGGGCCTAAGGTACAAAGCTAGGAATCTGAAGCCCAGGGGTCAAGCCTCAAGATACGGAGACCCAGGACCCGAAGACCAGACCAGCAGGAGAGTCTTGAAGAGAGAGGCCCATTTCTAAGGGGAGAATGGTCTTCTTTTATAGGTGAGGGGGAGTCTCCATCTCTTGTAGTTTTCCGATGTGGGACTCCTGGTTGCTCGATTAGTCATGGTACCAACACTCTTCACTTCAAGCTATGCTAGTACATAAGTTGCTTGTAAAATACTTGATTTCACCATTTAAGATCACTACAGTGAGATATCTCTCCTTTTATATGTTCAATGAAATCCAATAGGGGATCTGATTTTTGGGCTACAAATTCTCACATTTTCATATGTATCTAAAGTCAATTTTTATATTTTTGTATTTCTAATTTGTAGCGTATATCCTATATTATTTTCGGTGTTCAAGGGGTAGAAATATTTACTACTATTGTGATTTACAGGCCTTCACTAAATCCCATAGTTGAACCACCATTCATACACCAATGTTACAACTAGTCAACCACTAGATTTCCACCAATCATTTTATGCATTTTCTATCACAGCCATGGATGGCCCCATTAGAGTCAGACCTGTTTAACTTCAGATTGTCCCACCCATCATAGAATCCATTGAAATCATAAATGTTTTTGGTCATTGTTTTCTTGAGATGCGTAGGCGTGCCACCACCAAGTCACTGGATGGCTTGGATGGAAAGATTGTGTGAGTGTGTTTGCACTTATGACTTCTAATTAAATGATTGATTAGCCAAGCAAGGAACCTCCTCTTGGCCTATATTCTTTCACTTTCTTGGGGTATGATTGAGCTTTGTATGACTATTTTTAGTATTTTTGTGATAAGTACAATGAATGTAAATGCAAGAAACGAAATGATAGTAATGTAAATGAGATAAAATAGATTAAAGCGATAAAGACTTGAATTAAACTTGAATTTAAAGATAACTGGCATTAAATTGCAAGAAGTAAGCTTGCACTAGGAAAATGAAGAACTTGGATAATCTAAAGTGTTTGAAAGATAAAATCCTAGACTAGGAATTGAAAAGTGCAGGATAAAAAGATAGGTTTTGTGTGTTGAGTCGGAGGTCCTCTTATCTTCTTCTGACGACCTATTTATAGAACTTTCTTTAGCTCATGGGTTTGGCCATTGGATGGCCTCAACTGGCTTTCATTGAAAAATCCTTCTAAGATTAATGTCTTCTGAAGATCTAGGTGTTGAAATTATTAGTCGTTAGTATTTGTTTCAATTAGTTGCTTAGTTAGTTTCTTAATGGATTGCAAAATCCCTATTGTTTAGGGATAAGTTGTTTGTTTGTTTTATCCTTAGTCTCCTACCATGTTAATAGGTTTGTAAAACATGGGCTGAAATTTTATCTCTTTTTGTTATTTTGTAAGGCTATATAGCCAGCCAAGTTGTTTAGTTGAATAAGAAGACATTCTCCAAGTTTGTTTACGTTTCCTAAACATACATAGAGAGTTTTCTAACAATTGGTATCAGAGCTCCTTCATAAGGGCCTGATTGGTTTTCAGAAGTAGCAGTCTTCTATGTTCTTTAGTGACAAGATTATGGGGACTGAGAGTGGATTTGTGCAACCAATGATTCCGAAATTTGATGGGCATTATGATCATTGGTGTATGCTCATGGAGAGTTTCTTGCGTTCGAAAGAATATTGGAGTCTAGTGGAAGATGGAATTCCTGCAGAAGCAGAAGGAGTTCAACTCACTGAAGCACAAAAGAAGGTCATTGATGACGCAAAGTTGAAGGATATGAAGATGAAGAATTATCTCTTCTAGGCAATAGATTGATCGATTTTGGAGACAATCTTGAACAAGGATACAACGAAAAATATTTGGGATTCCTTGAAGCAGAAATATCAAGGGACAACACGAGTGCAGAGGGCACAACGACAAGCCCTCCAAAAGGAGTTTGAGATGCTGAACATGAAGATAGGAGAGTCTGTGAACGAGTATTTTGCTTGTACTCTTTTTGTGGTTAACAAGCTGATGGTTAATAAGGGAAAGATGGACAGTGTCGTAGTCATTGAGAAGATTCTGAGATCCATGACAGCCAAGTTCGATTACGTGGTGTGCTTTATTGAGGAGTCAAACGATTTGGATGCTCTTATAATTGATGAGTTACAAAGTAGCCTTCTAGTACATGAGCAATGTATGAAAGCTCATGTTGTGGAAGAACACGCTTTGAAGGTCACTTTTGGAGAGTCTTCTGTAGAAAAAGGACGAGGTCGTGGTGGTTTTCAAGGACAAGGAAGAGGAGGAGGCAGGCGTAACTTTGACAAATCCACTATTGAATGCTATAACTGCCAACAACTTAGACATTTTCAAAATAAATATCCAAAGAAGGAGATAGAAGCAAAAGCAAACTAAGCAGAAGGTAATGAAGAAATATTGTTGATGGCTTACGTGGGAGAAAAGGAAGCAATCAAAGAAGAATTGTGGTTTCTAGACTCAGCAATCACATGTGTGGCAAGAGGGAGTTTTTCTCAGATTTTGATGGAGATTTCAGAGAGAAAATGAAATTGGGAGATAATTCAAGCATGGACGTGATGGGTAAAGGTAATGTGCGTATGCTGGTGAATGGTTTTGTACAGATTATTACAGGCGTATTTTATGTTCCAGGATTGCAAAATAGTTTGATAAGCATTGGGCAGCTAGCTGAGAAGGGACTTGAAATTCTCATACAAAGAGGATCGTGCAAAATTTATCATATTGAGAAGGGTTTAATAATGGAGGTTACAATGTCCTCGAATCGAATGTTCAAACTATTTGCTCATGCACAACCAAAGGACGAAGCTTGTTTTCATTCTTTCATGGAAGATCCAGTACGACTTTGGCACTGCAAATACGGTCATTTAAGCTTCAGTGGTCTGAAATTTTTTCAACAAAAGGAGATGGTGAGAGGACTGCATTGTCTTGATACCTCGTCGAAGGTATGTGAGGATTAGGGGTGGGCATCAAAACTAGAATACCGAAACTGTGCCAAATTGTGCCAATCTCGTGCCGTCCCGTTTGGTGTTGACTTGTAAATAGGATGATACCGTGTCATCTCGTTACTGTTTTGCATGACATCGATTCCACATTTGTGATCTCAGTTGGTGTCATACCGTACCGAACAGTACATGAGTTTTATTAATCCTAATTTAATTTTAGTTCTAGCCTACTCTCCACAAATATTTCTTTGACTCCTCTTTGTTTCTCTGCATCCTTTCCTTTGTCTAATTCTTCTCTTCTCTTCTCCTTTCTCAATCATGATTTGAAGCCATAATTCCCAAATCCTCCACCATCAATCGATCTCATCTTCTCCTCCTCCTCCTCCTCCTCCTTCTCCTTTCTCTCTATTCTTCTCCAAACCAGTGGAAAAGGAAAGTCCCAACCCAAAGTCTCTGAGTTTCTGTGTAGAAAAATTAGGGAGTTGTTGAAGATCGTATTGTTGGTGGTAGAGCGGAGCTTTGGGAGGCGGCTTTGGAACCGGATCTTCTTCAAACCCGTTTCCTTCTGCTACCAATTTCAATTCGATCTCAGATTCTCAGGTATTCATTTGGTTTGCAATTATTTGTTTTCAAATTTGAGAAATTGTTAAGAATTGCTACATGGTTCACTGCTTTGGGGTGTTGGAAAAGCTAATATTTTTTGGGCATGGGAAGATATAAGAACATTACTCGGTCATTTTGTTTGTTTTATTTTAGCTTGATCATTTATACTGGTGATTTGAGTGTTATATAGTTGTTTGCTTCATTGGTAGGTAAGGATATTGATTCTGAGACCAAAGTGAAGCGCATTGAGGTTGATTTAAAGATTCTAAAGTTGCAGGTCTGTTGTGTTTTAAAACAAATTTAACTGCCATTTTTGTTTTTAGTTGAAGGGTCTTCCTGATTCACTACAAGAAAAGAAGGCAATAGTCAAGTTTTTTAGCCAACAAATTGATTTTGGTGACAATAGGTGGCTGGTCAATGGTTTTGCTTGCTTGTCACCATTATTTGTGTTTAACTCTCTCACATTTCAATTTATTGATTGCTTATGATTTAAATATAATAAATATAAAACCACTTTATTGTCCTTGACAGCTAAAAGTAACTTTTCAATTTTCCTGAGTAATTAAACCCAATAAAATATTTAAGAAATGTATTTTACTTTCCAATATACATTTAAACTGTCTCTTTTCTCTTTCCCTCTGGAATGTACCACTCCCACGTATGTTTTCATCTTCCAAAGCGTATGGCCATGGCCCACACTCAACATTTTTTTATTCTTCCTTTTTCTTTCCTTTCCTTCTCTCTCTCTCTCCCTCCCCCCTCTCTTTTTTTTTCTTCTTCCTCTTTAATTATTTCCTTATCTCCTCTCTATTTATATTTTTATCTGCGTTCATCCCTTCTCTCTCACTCTCTCTCTGTGTCTCCGTGTCTTGTTTAATTTTTTTCGTCTTCCTATTTACTTGAGCAAATTACTTATGTCTTTTCTTTCTTCTTATTGTTAGGTTTTGGATTTGGAATGGGCTGCATGGATTTTCCGAAGCTTTTATCTCAGATCTACTTTTATCTCACAACTGAACTTAGATATGAATTTCTAAGACTTTCTTACTCACATGTATCTCAGATCTACTTTTTGTTTGGGAAATGATTTATTTTTTGTTTGGTTACTGAGAAAATGAAGAAAAATGTTTAGTTTTAAATTCAATGTTTTGTTGTTATATATTATTTGCTATTGTCTGATGCAGGAAAACATGAGATGAGACTGGAGAGAGAAATAATATGTTGCTATTGCTGGATTCGAAGGTTAAGTTATTTTTGTTCTTGATTTTGTTTTTCCTAGCCTTCATTATATATCAAACTGAAAATACTGATATCAGTAGCCAGTGAAAAAAAATCTCTTTCAGGATCTATTAATGATTCAGTTGAGGGAAGGAAGGATGGAATTGCTCGCAGTTAAGGACTTAAAATTACCTTTGCAGGACCTTGCCTTATGTATTTACACAGAGACAGAGCTTGGATTTGGATTTAGGAATGGAAATACGGTTGACTTTGAACAATATGTTGTAAAATTGGCTAATATAGTCTTTTAAATGGTTTTTTTGGAAAATGAAAGGTAATTAGAAATGGTTTTTTTTTTTAAGGAATATAATACAGAAGTTATACACTCACTTATTATACAAATAGAAATATAAATACAAGAACTAATATCTGTCAGTCAAATCAAACAAAATAATAAAATATTATGATTTGACATGATATTCAGCTCTTAATTGCAACTATAGAAAGTCAATAATTTGTGTCGCCAAACTCTCACATTCGTAACAAAGAGCAAAAGTAACGGAGGCATATGTAACACACACTCTATTGGTAACTGCATCATGACAATTGGCTTTTGTCACTGAAAATCGTGACTAATAGGAACAATAGTCACGAAAAATATAGTAACTACGGCCCCTTTTTTTTGTAGTGATTATTTTTCTTTTTTAAGTGCTTTCGTTATTTGGGTATCATAATTGGCAAATCATTCTTGTATTATCTTATCATGCCTTCATTAAAAAGAAAAAAAAAGAGAGAGTAAGGATTCTGCTTTTATGATTGTGTTTGGGTTAACAGGAACAATTCGTGTGCATGTGCCATGTCTCTTGCCCCTTCCTTCCACCCTTCATATTCCACGGTTGGCGGTAGTTCCATGAAAATTTTCCTCCAGTCATTGCACTTGCGTGATTAGAACCCAAATTCTCAATGGTGATGGTGCATTTTTAGTTATTTGTATTAAATTGCATGAGCAATTAAATCAAGCTTAGCAGGTTGAGAAGGTTGTGCCTTGTTCTTCATATGTCCTAATTGAACAAGGCGTATATAACAGAATTTTCCACCCCTCCCACTCTAATTATTAAGGTGGAAAGTAATTTATTTTATTTTCAAAGATAGGACTTTTGGAAATCAGTAGTGATCAAGTAAAGCCTTGAATTATGACTTATTTTTTAACTCTTAAATATGATGAATCTCTTTCAACTATGTCCATTCACTGTCAGTCTTCACCTGATACATCATCTGTTGCAGGAAGAAATAATAAACCTCCTTCCTGGTTTTGTGTTTGCATGAATCTGAAACTGTTGTTTGATGCAGCTTTGCAGGTATATAATTCTTGAATCTGCAACTCCAACCTAGCCCAAAGCCCCAATTGGGAATTTCAAAAATGGGAAGAGGCCCCGAAACTTGTTTTACTATTATTACCGCTTTTGCTAAGCTTCTAACTAGGAATCTATTAATAATATCCATATGATACTTCTATTATGTGCATGCAGTCTGGATATATTGCTTCTTCACCGGAGATGGCACCACCACCAACACAATCTGCACCATATCCAACCCAATATGCAGAAGGAGCAGTAGTGCCAGTGCCACCTCAAACTGAAGATGATGATGATGACTCAGTAAGTGAAATCAACTCAGAACTAAACCTAGAGGTGGGAAACGTAGTTGGGTTTGGGATCATTTTATTACATATGAGGACATGAAAAAGCAAAAAAAAAAGATGCAACAAGGAAGATTATAGAAGTTGAAGTGGTTCATAAGAGAGCAAAATGTGTCTATTGTCCTACAGGTCCTTTAGGAGATTATGCTGTGGATAGTGGGAAAAATGGGACAAGTGGAATGCTTAACACATTAGAAAGTATTGCAGATATTACCCTGCAAAAGTTGACAAAAACCAGAAGATAGTTAGTGGTGATAATAGTCAAGGTAACAAGCTTGTAGATGAGCTTTGGAAGCTTGTGCGGAGATGATTATTATAGATGAGCTTTGTGGGAACCAAATTAAATCAAAACCTTAGGTAAGATAATTCCTTCCATTTGGGGATTATTTGACCTAATTGGGAATTACTCAACCTAATTGGGAGTTACTCAATTTAATTGGGGGATATCCAATTAAATTGAGAATTACCTAATTAAGTTGAAAACTGATTTGATTCCTACCACATTTCCCAATTAAATGAGGAGTAACCTAATCAGATTGGGAATTGATTGGATACCTACCACAATTAGGGATTTGATTTAAATCCCTAATAAATCAAATCCTTAAATACACCAACCTCACCAACCTCGTCGAGGCCCCATATAAATACTTAGCAACACACAAGGATTGAGGTTCATCAGAATTACTACTAAAACTTTGTAGAGATCTTCCCCTCACAAACCCTAGCCACCATCTCTCTTTCTCTCTTTTACATAAGGCTCCGGCCTCCCGGTTTACACCATAAAACATATCTCTGTACTCTATTAGCTATTGTTTTCTATACAATTCAATTGAACTAATTTAGGCATCGGAGGGCCTTTGGCCAACACCCCCCGGGTGTGGTCCTCTAATTTGTTCTATTTTGCAGGGAGAAAGAGGCGGTGAAGAAGAAAGGGGAATCTTTCCAATCGAATATTCTCGTGAGGAAATTTGCTCCCACAAATTGGTGCTTTCATTGAGAACATGAAATATACTCAAAGCGTGCTCCAAACCTATTTTTCAATCCACCGAAGCCTTCCAAACAACCATGGTTGGAAGCAAGAAGACGAGGGGCAAAACCGCCATGATGGCTTGATTCACGACGGCCCAAAGCCACTCCACCCACGATCCTGCAATCGACGTGGTGGCACCACCACCTCTCACCACCGTGCCACCTACCGGACTTGCAATTAAGACCACCGCCGTCACCATGTCAACCTAAGGCCCCGTGGCCAGATCTAGCCACCTTCATGGCGCCACTGCCGAGCAGGGTGGAACCTCCCATCAAGGTGGGCTCATTGCTGCCGCCGATTTGGGCCCGGTCTTGGAACAACTTCAAGCATTCCCTCCATTGCCTCCAAGCTTGACGCACACTCCCGCGTACACCTCCCATGAAACCCTAGACCGTATGCAGTTGGGCTCCACACACTTCTCTCCTCCCGATCCACAAAGTCAAGCAGACCTTAATCTGAGAGTTGACCAGCTAGCTCAGAGAATGGACGACCAAAGCAATTTGATGAGGCAGCTCCTCAACCATATAAATTTGGCTCAAAACCTTGGCCTTGGACAACTGGGCGAAGAGAGAAGGATGGACGAACGCGCCAATAGGCAACTCGATGGGTATCAAGCAAGTCGAGCAGGAGCAAGCAGACAAGGAGGACAACGACGTGATCAGCTTGCCGACATGTCGCAAGCATCCGCGAGCCACACTCTGAGCAGACGAAGTCACCCATTGAGATTGAGTTTAAGGGGCAACGTGCGAGAAAGGCTCGGTCCACGACTTGACATTCGCGCCCGTCTGGGCCCGTAGGGAAATGTTCTTCAAATGCTAGGCTCCCAAGGAGGACAACTTGACAACCATCGCAATGTGGATCGTGAAGAAAGGCGCTCCGCTGTCCACTCACAGAGGAACATTCATGAATGGCTAGGCCCTCGGGGAGGTCAACTTGATAACCCTCGTAGTGAGGATCGCGAGGAAAGGCGCTCTACTGCTCACTCTCGAAGAGTTGATTCTCGTCGGCAAGCTACAGAAAATCATTCGCAAGCGCAATCCACCAACACGTTGCCTAGGCAGCGCAGCCGAGAAGGTCGAACTTTGCGAGTCAACGAGGAAGTCAATTAGCGTCACCCAAATTGCGAGGGTCGCCAACGTAACCAACTGGCAATGCGTGTGAAAGACGTTAAGAAGCTTGTGAATGACCAATTTCGGGACTTGAAGACCGGCGGGAACTTCGAAGATGCACTATGCAAGGAGATGGACCAGGCGAACTCTACGCCTTTCACCACAGAAATTGAGCAGGCTACTCCTCCGAAGCGATTCTCAACGCCTTTGTTCACACCCTTCAAAGGGGACTTCGATCCAGAGAACCACCTAAAACACTTCAAAAGTGTCATGATCCTCTACAAGGCCGACGATGCGTTGATGTGCAAGGTGTTTGTAATGACCTTGCGAGGAGCAGCCCAAGACTGGTTTCACACCCTGCCATTCGGGTTGATCAGCAACTTCAAGGAGCTAGCTTACGCCTTCACCAAAGAATACACTTCTTAACGGACGATCAAGAAGAACCCTGACCACCTATTCAACCTGCGCAAGAAGTATGATGAATCCCTCCGAGATTACATCAAGAGGTTCAAAACAGAAAGGGCAAACATTATTGGATGTGATGATCGAATCGCATCATCGGCCTTCAAGAGAGGCTTGCCAACTGAGTGTGAGCTGTATCGCGAGCTGACCATCTCTCCCTGCCAAACACTGGTAGAAGTCTTCACAATAGCAGAGCACTACGCACTTTGGGACGATGACCAGATCGCCGGAAAGATGGCTGCCAAGCAAGCCGATCAATTGGTTGAGCAGGCAAGACAAAGGAACGGTAGGATAAATGATAAGGATAGAGGCAAGCGCGGATTACAACCTCAGGGAGGTGCTCCAGCAGCCGAGAGCTATACCAAGTTCACTATCCCGATACACCATATCCTGGCCCAAGTAAAGAACATGCCTTGGTTGAAGAAACCAACGCCTTTGAAGGGAAACACAACCAAGAAGGATACTAGTAGGTACTACGAATTCCATGAAGGGCACAGTCATTACATAAATGACTGCTTTGCCTGGAAAAAACACCTCGAAGAACTGGTCAGAGACGGCCATTGAACGGAATTCATCGCAAGGGGGGCCGTCCAGCAAATCAAGAATCGTGACGTAGCTGCCAACGAGCCTCCACGAAAAAAGTCATACGGATCAGCATGATCCTAGTCGACTCTAAGAGCCCGAGCTGACCACCGGGGAGCAGCAGAGAAGGATCAAGCAAGCGACCTTTGTCTCCCAAGCTATCACCAGCTACCTAGTCATGGAAAACGATCCTGGCATCATCTTTTACGAGTAGGAAATTCCAAGACAATGGATTGCCCATCATCTCCGAAGGTACTATCCACGAAGCTCCTCGCCTATCAGCTCGGCTCTAAGCAGGCGGCCAAGCCTCCCTCACTTCCATTGAAGACAAGTTACTTTTGATGGTACTCCTGCAACTCATCTGTTTTGTTCAATAAAGCAATGTAGTCACGCAGACATCAATACAAGTTCAAGCTTTTCTCTCTAATGGAGTGTTCACAAATGCAATCGACACGTCTTCGGACGTAGGCCAAACGGGCCACACTGATCGACACGTCTCCGGACGTAGGCCAAATGGGCCACTCTCATCGACACGTCTCCGGACGTAGGCCAAATGGGCTACTCTCAACGACACACGACACGTCTCCGGATGTAGGCCACGGGCCACTCTCATCGACACGTCTCCGGACGTAGGCCAAATGGGCCACACTCATCGACACTTCTCCAGACGTAGGCCAAACGGGCCACTCTCATCGACACGTCTCTGGACGTAGGCCAAACAGGCCACACTCATCGACTCATTTCTGGACATAGGCCAAACGGGTCACTCTCATCGACATGTCTCAGGACGTAGGCCAAACGGGCCACACTCATCGATGCATCTCCGGATGTAGGTTAAACGGGCCACTCTCATCGACATGTCTCTGGACATAGGCAGAACATGCCCGGAGTTCCTAAAGAGGGACGCTGACATTTATAAATTTCCTAATGGAGACACACAATCAAGATACTTGTTGGTTTTTCGAGCAGTTCATAAGTCAATATGCGAAGTGAAGTTGAAAAAATAACTGAAATTTCCATAGCAAGCTGACCAACCGACCAAGTTCAACAAAAAGAAGATGTCCAAACAAGACCAATTATTCTAAATAAGAAAAGTAGACTACAAAAGCTGGAAAGAAATAAAAGAGTCTTCATCTACTCTGAGACGCCAACAGGATATCCTTGATCTATAGCCTCTTCATTGTCCGCCTGATCATCCACGCTCTCAGCAGCTCCACCTACCTGATCCGCGACATCTGCCATCATCTCATCTATTGCGTCCTCCTCACCTCCATCCGCTCCAATTGCCTGCTCTTCAGTTCCTCCTTGCACATGCAATGAGTCATGGCAGAGCGTCTCGATGTCTACATCTTCAATTACATAAAAGGGAGCAGTCCCATCCGCACAGTGCAGGTAGCCCAACTTGTACGCATGTATGGTGGCTTCAGACTTGGATTCTTCAGCAGACTTGCAGTAGGCACAAAATCTAGCCAAGAGCTTGTCATAACTAAGGGAGATGTCAGCATTCTTGCGCTCAAGACAGAAGAAGGCATCATTTTGACTAGCCAAATCAGCAGCAGAAGAGCTAAGCTCGGAATCCTTGTCGGCAAGGGAGCTTTTCAACTCTGATATCATCGCCCTCAAATCAGACGTCTTCTTCTCATAACGGGATTGCTCGGCAGAAAGCTTGCTGGCCAGTTCAACATTCTTCTTCTCCAGCTCGCTGAGCTGAGCTGAAGAGGGGGCAACAGCAGATGAGTTCCAGATAGTCTCAGCAGCAAAAACTAATCCTTTTTTAAGCAAATGAAGTGTCACTTCAATTAGTTTTTCCAAGGAAATACTCGAGAAGGTGCCTCGCCGGCCTGGCGGACGTGATTAACCAGCTCAGCACAAGTGGATGGGCTTGACAAAAAGTTCATCTTGAGCAAATCAGACACGTCTGCATCTCCTGCAGGGCTGGGCTTGTCCACCTTGGGATCAACCGCTGACGTTGCAGAAGAACCAGTCGCCTGGGCAGATGACTCTCTTGCTTTCTTAGCCTTTACCAACCTCACTTCTAAAGGAATTGGCGACAACGAATCAACTCCACACTTGACTGCTCGTGACTCAACAACTGGATCATGATGGTTGGATGGATGAGCAGACCTCCCAAATCGACCTCCACTCTTTGACTGGTGCAAATGACCTGAACTTCGGAGAGGAATATCTGCATCTTTTTGCCTCTCAAAGAGTGAACTAGTTCGCGAGCGGACCACTACACGGAGTAGGTCACGGTTTCAAGCTTGTCAGCAGGAGGCTTGAGTAGAACATCCCAAGCACTGCACATACCACCAACCTTCCTATTATCTGCACCAACGGGATATTTAACCCTAGCAGATGACGAGGGAACAACTCCTACTTGAATCTTCTCAGTATAAGGGAGCTTTGGCTTCTTCCTCAACGGAGACACATCATTCGCTCGCGAAGTCGCAACTCCATTTCTAAAAGACTTGACATCAGCCTTCATTTTTTAGGGAAGTCCGGCAGAACACTTCTCTTGCCCAGCTGGCAGATCATCAAAGTCTAGACCATTCTGCTTCCATCTCTCAACATCCTGGGCAGGGGGCAGACCACCGACTTTCTCTCGATACTTGCCCAGTTGACGACGCCCGCAACGCATGAGGCCAAGCATGCTCCAGCCCGGACCTGCGACAATATACAGTGGTTAGTCCACCTGCGCACCTGGTCCACCACGGCTGCTGCCCACTGCCAGCCGTCGCCTGTCATGATGACAACTAGTCGGGCTTCCCCTAGCTGATCCTCGAAGCAAAAAAGAAGAAAAAGAAATATACGTGCTCGACTTACCTTGGGATGCACGGCGACTCCTCTCTTCAACAAACAGTACAAATTCTCCAAGATCTCTCTCAAGCTAGAAAGTAGAGAAGTTAATTTTGCAATGTGAAGAAGAGTGAAGAGAAGCCTTGCATTTATACATGTTGGGCATCCTAGGTCAAGAAGGAATCACAAGCCCATTCCTCCTGGGAACCCAACTCCAAGAACAGTCAAAAGCTCACTCCAATTGGGAGCCCAAATCCAAGAAGGAAGCCCAGTTAAGGCTGGACAGCCTAACAGATAATTCACATCTCCTACATGCCACCACGCGCCATGTAGAAGCTAGGGGCATTTGTGGGAACCGAATTAAATCAAAACCCTAGGTCAGATAATTCCTTCCATTTGGGGACTATTTGACCTAATTGGGAATTACTCAACCTAATTGGGAGTTACTCAATTTAATCGAGGGATATCCAATTAAATTGAGAATTACCTAATTAAGTTGAAAATTGATTTGATTCCTACCACATTTCCCAATTAAATGAGGAGTAACCTAATCAGATTGGGAATTGATTGGATACCTACCACAATTCGGGATTTGATTTAAATCCCTAATAAATCAAATCCCTAAATACACCAACCTCACCAACCTCGTCAAGGCCCCCTATAAATACTTGGCTATGCACAAGGATTGAGGTACGTCAGAATTACTACTAAAATTCTGTAGAGATCTTCCCCTCACAAACCCTAGCCACCACCTCTCTTTCTTTCTTTTACATAAGGCTCCGGCCGCCCGGTTTACACCATAAACATATCTTCATACCATATTAGCTATTGTTTTCTATACGATTCAATTGAACTAATTTATGCATTGGAGGGCCTTTGGCCAACACCCCCCGGGTGTGGTCCTCTTATTTGTTCTATTTTGCAGGGAGAAAGAGGCGGCGAAGAAGAAAGGGGAATCTTTCGAATGGAATATTCTCGTGGGGAAATTTGCTCCCACAAGCTTCCATTCAGTTTTGTAGAGAAGAAGGGCTTCAGGAAATTTTGAAGTGTTGCTTGCCCTTTGTTCAATGTATAGCAGGAGAATTGTAGGACAATTTCTAAAAATGTATGATGAGCATAAGTTGAAGTTGAAGAAAGATTTGAGGGAAACTAGGGTTTGCCTAACTACTGATACTTAGACAAGTGTCCAAAATTGTAATTATATGGTGTTAACTGCCCATTTCATTAATTGTGAGTGGAAAATACACAAGAGGGTTTTGAACTTTTGTGTGATTTCAAATCACCAAGGGCGAAAAATAGGGAAGCTCATTGAAAATTGTTTACTTGAGTGGGGGATAGAAAAGGTTTTGGCCATAATTGTGGATAATGCATATGCTAATAAAGTTTCTATAAATTGGGTTAGGTCAAATTTGAATAGAAGGGCGAAAGCAGAACCTGTTTTGCAAGGGAAGTACCTACATGTGAGATGTCTTGCTCACATCACAAACCTAATTGTAGTTGGTGGTCTGAAGAGGCTTTCTAAGTCTATTTTGCCCATTAGAAATGCAATTAGGTATGTTAGGTCTTCTCCTTAAAGGTTGGAGTTTTTTAAAACCTGTGTAAGCAGAGGGACTATCCATCAAAGATATGGTTTGCATGGATGTCCCCACAAGGTGGAATTCGACATTTATAATGTTGGATGCAGCCTTAAAATATAAAAAGGCTTTTGTAAGAATGGGGGAGGATGAGGACAACCCTTTCTTGGCTTACTTCAAGAAACCAGAACATGAAGTTGATGAGGATGGTGTGGTTGTGAGCAATACTATGCATATTAGGGTTGAACCACCAAGCGAAGATGATTGGGAGACTGCTACTGTTTTTGTGAAATTCTTGAGGCTTTTTTATGAGGTCACACTGAAGGTGAGCGCATCTTTGCATCCCACTGTCAACAAAGCTTTTCATTCTATTTTAGCAATAGAAAAAGAGATTGATAAATTGTTTGTGTCACCTGAGATGGCTACTGGTTCAGAAGTAGAAAAAGTGTTGGTTGGTATGGCAAGCAAAATGAGAGAAAAGTACAAGTACTTTGTCAAATGTGAAGATATGAATGTGCTATTGGTTGTTGCTATTGTTTTGGACCCTAGATTCAAGCTTAGGCATGTGACACATCTGTTTAAGAAGGAGAAGTTTGATGACGCAGAAGTGGAAAAAAAAAAAAACCACAAAGATAAAGGAGGTGTTGATGTCTATGTATGAAGAGTATGCACCTAGATTGGATGATGGAATTCACATGAGAAGTGGAAATGTGAATTATGATCCACAGATAGTGAACGTAAATTCACAAGATGTTGATGATATAATGGATGATTGGATAAAGGTGGTGGAAGAGAGTGAAGAGGTTGTGGTTGCACATGAAGTGGATACCTACTTGCATGATCCTTTGGAATTAACAACCAAAGATGTCTTTTTTGACATCTTGTTGTGGTGGAAGCTCAATGGTCCTGAGTACCCTGTGTTGGCAGCTATTGTAAATGGTATTCTTGCCATTCAAGTATCAACAGTGGCATATGAGAGTTGTTTTAGCACTGGGGGAAGAGTAATTGATGCATTTAGGAGCTCATTAACTCCTAGATCAGTGGAGGCATTGATATGTATGCAAAATTGGTTGAAGGGAGATGACATTTCCACAAATTTAGAAGAAGAATCTACTCCTGAAGAATATGAGTTTTATGAGAGTGTTGAATTAGGTATGTTTGCTGTGTTTATTAATTATTACTTTATAATGTTGCATTTGTTTTTAATTTGATTAGGCTTTTTAATTTGATCTTAAATGTTTAGGGTTTTTAATTGTTTATTATTTTATAATGTTGCATTTGTTTATAAGAACATGTGTGAATTTATTTTTTGCAGAATATGAAAGTACTGAAGCTGCTGCCACCAATACAAACACATTAGGGATTGAGCCAAAGGGAAAGGGACATGCCATTTAAGATTTCCATTTCTTGCTTTGAAGTTTGTACTTTATTTGGCTTGATTTGTTTTGTAAAAGCCTATGTGAGATTTCCATTTCTTGCTTTGTAATTTGACTTGTCTTGAACTTGAACTCTTGATTGATTGTTTGTTTTGTTTGTATTAGGCTTGATTTTTTGTAAAAGACTATATGAGATTTGATTTCCATTTCACTTGAACTTTGTATGAGATTTCCATTTCTTGGTTGGTCTAGAACCAAGACTCTTGAATCTTGATTGTTTATTTTGTTGTATTACACTTGATTTATGAAATTTTGTAGATTTTGTATGGTACCAACATTGATACCGAATCATACCAATCCCGTTTGGGTCCGGTATGGTTTGAACGTGTTTTCAAAAACTCCCATCCCGATTTCCCTATTTGGGATTGACACCGGGATGACCTCCATCCCATGTCATCTCGTACTGTGCCCAGCCCTAGTGAGGATTGCTTGGTGGGAAAGCAACGGAGAGATCCATTTCCCAGAGAAAGCACATGGAGAGCTTCTCAAATTCTTGATCTGGTGCATGCTGATATATGTGAACCAATTAGCCCTTTGTCCAACAACAACAGAAGGTACGTGATCAGTTTTATTGATGACTATAGTCGAAAAACACAAAAAGTCGTCACGTCTTCCTAAGAAGCCAATAATTCTGGCTTAGGGATGTGCAAGGGGCCTCTGCACAAGACACGACCCTCGCTTTGTTGCCCGTGACTCACAGGAGCCGAGACATCAGGGCCCCTTTTTTTTCTTTTTTTCAGAATTCTCGCTCCTTGTGCTTCTGACAACGCTTCTTTGTTTTTATTTTCTTCTCTTTTGGGCTTTCGTTTGGGTTGGGTTTTCAATTGGTTTGGGAGTTCCAATGGGTTGGACTTCTTCGAAGTTTGGGTTTCAGTTGCGTAGAACTGTTTGTTAGGGTTTACTGTTCTGTTTGGTTTTGTTTTGTTTTTACAACTATGTTGTAATTTTAATTCTTGTTTGTTCTTTTATTTAATTGGTTTAATCCCTTTCATTTATTGTTTTAACATTGCTGATGCCTACATTTTCAACATTGAGGACAATGTTTCATTCAAGTTGGGCGGAAGTGGAATTATTTCTGGCAATTTGTTAGTTTGTAAATTTTATTTCACACCAAAAAAAAAAAACTCTACGCTTGTTGTCATCAAAACAAACTTGCATTAAATTGAGATTTGATATTCATGCATGAATTTAAAATTGAGAACACTTGAGCGATACGATAACTAATCTAGTCTTTAGGCTTTTTCATTTATTTCTACTTAATGAATGATTTATGAGCTAGGCTTTAAAAAATTCACACTCACACTAATGATTTATCTTTGTTGTCTTGAAAAAAAAAAAAAAAAAAGAGAATAAAAAGAGAACTTTCACTTAGTAATCGTGCCTCTTGCCTAATCAGTAGTGAGTGTTCGCGTCAAACCGTGAAGTTCTTAAAAATAAAAAAATGCATGTGTGACTTGTTTAGCTTTGTAGCCTTTTTAACTCGAGTTATTAAGCTCATTGGGGTGTTTCAACACCTAATGCCTTAAAGCCTTTGTGTTTGAGAGTCATTGGCCCAACACTTGCTACATGGGTTAATTAGAAAGCTTAAGAGAGCTAAACATTGCACAGTCCACATAATAGCATGTATGTATTTATTATTAAAAAAAAAAAAATCTAAGATAGCAAGGATGGTGTGATTATAATTGAATTTTTGTCTTCTCAATTGTGTTAGTTCACTTTATACCAAAGAAAGAAAATGAAAAGTTTATTAATGTGATAAATGACTTTGACTTTAGACTGGAAGAACTTAAAGTTTTGGATTTGTGTTCGCTCTTTTAAATTTGTTCATGAATTGAGAATCTTTGTTTTTGAGCTTTTGACATTCTTGATGATAATTTGGCAGGAGAGTTACTTAAAATTTCATATGTTTGTGGGTATCATCCCTGAAAACCCTCACGAGACTATAACTCGTCCACCAGGGCAACCTAGGGGTTTAAAGGCTTATTGCATACGCTAAATGCAATTGAGATCCTTGCGGAAGTGGCTTAATTAGTTTTCATTTATTCTTAGTTTTTAATTTTAGTTTGCTCGAGGACTAGCAAATTATAGGTTTGGGGGTATTTTATAAACACATAATTATTACAATTTCTATCCCTAATCTATATTTGTTAGTACTTTGTTTTACTGATTTTTGCACCAATTAGAATGTTCCATTGCATTTTACGAATCAATTTGCACTTCATTGAAAAATAGGCTAATTCATTTGAATTCTCTATTTTGGTAATCTCTCTTTGAAGTGGCACCCAAACTCTTATCAATTGGGCAATAATTGTTACATTCTATTCTAATATCATGATTTTATATAGGTGCATGTTGGAGCTATTAAGGAGAAAGAATGTGCATGCATGTGAAGCAAAAAGAAAAGAAAGAAAAGAAATGAAGCAAATTCCAGTCCATTTCCGGAAGTCAACTTGTAGGGCCCAAAACGTACACTTGTACTGCTCATATGGGAATACATTCTTCATAAAAGTTGTTCCAATGGGTGTCTATTATGACATATCCAAATTTGAGCCCCATTGAATACATATTGAAACCTCAGGCCTTCCTACACCAAGCCTGGTTCAGAAGAATCGTTTTTTCCAGCAACCAAAAGAAAACCCACATGGGTTGGCAGCAAAAGGCAGCCATAATTGAACACCTTTGAAAACCCATGTGAAGAAAGCTTGAGGTGCAGCAGCTAAAGAATTGAAAAGAATGCATGAAGTGCCACACCCATGCCCAAAGAAGAAAGGAAAAGAAGTATGGGATGGAAGCAAACAAAAAAAGAATTGATTCCAACCACACTAACTTAGACAAGATGAAGTGGGAGTTATGGATTGTATTGGAATAGCAATGGTGGTGTTGGAATTCATCATGATGTTCCTCCCTCTTAGCCCTATAAATAGAGAAGTCTTCAAGCTTCAACACACACCAAGCTCCACAACTCTTGAGCTTTCTCTCCTTCCTCCATCTTTATAGTTCTAAATTTATGTTTAAGTTTTATGTATTTTATGGGGAACTAACTCCCTAGCTAAGGCTAGGGAGAAAGCTTTTAATATGAGTGTGTAATTTTTATTAGTTTGATCCAAACTTAATCTTTAATGTTAATTTGTAGTTTTTGTTCAAATGGAATTTGTAGTTTTCTGTTTAATTGATTGATGAATGTTTGATAATCTATTTCATGGGTTCAATCATGTTTTTCCCATTGTGTAGTAAAAACTTTCATGCTTTTAAAAGAGAATAGAATTACTAAAGATTAATAGAATTTTGATGAAGATTATTTTTTGATAGTTTGTTGCCAATGGTACAAGTTATGCTTAGAATACTTCTAAAGGAAATTAAAAAGAGCTTTAATTATTTTGAACAACTACATTGGAAAATATTTTGTGGATCAAATTATTAAGAGTTGCATGTTTATGTTAAAAGTGGAACCCCAATGCCTTAGTGTTTTAGTCAATTAAATTTTCTTTAAATCAAATCTTGCATAAATCTACTTCTCAATCACACTTGTTCTTTTTCATCTCTGTTATTTTCTTTACACCGCTCTCTGTGGAAACAACACTCGGACTTCCGAGCTACACTACTATATGACACATTCCCTTAGGTTTTGCAAAGTGGTATTAACAGAGAGCTCCAAGCCATTCAAAATGGATCCCGACACAACTAAAGAAGCACCATCAAAGAAAGCATCATCCGCTACCGGGAAATCCAACCACTCAAGCTTGGCGGAAGGTAAATTTGATTGGTATCATTGGTTTAAAATTTTAAAACTAAAATTGAAGGATCATTGAAAGAAAATCGGAATATATGATACGTTACTCCTATGTGCGAGAATCCCCTTTCCTTGCGACCGATCTCTCGTCATTGTTGTGCTATGCTTTTGGTCTTCATCCACCAATTGCATGAAGCTCCGCTTCGGGATGATGACACCCAACTTGCTAGACTTGGCTGCTATCGCCGGCCTTCACCCTCATGGAGATGATTTCTTGGCCGCCAACCTTCCGGATGCCAAGGTAGGCTTAGATTTCCACAAGTCAACTAAGACTTCTGGGAGTTGGGTGAAGACTTATCTTGGCCATGGTGGAGAGTCCACTGATCCCTCTTCCACCAATGGCATATCCTACACTGAGCATGTGGCTTTTCTTGTAATGTGGTTGTGCAAGTTCTTGGTATGCCCAACATCCGACGGGATTACTAAAGAATTTCAAGCCCCGGCGGAAGTACTTGTGGATGGCCATCAAGTGGCCATGGGCCCTATCTTTCTTGCCTATCTTTATAGAGGGCTCCGCGAGGTAACTACTAAACCCATGGATTATCATGCTTCTGACCCTAAATGGATTTTATAGTTGTGGCTCCAGCTCTATTTTCCGGAACTGAGTACCACCAACGTCTGCCCCAACGATAAAGTGTTGTTGTGCCAGCCCTTGCTCAACGCTCCACTTCGGAAGCGTTATGTTGAGGATTGCTTCCAATTCTTCTATGAGTGCCAAGAGAGGACTAGGGAGCATCTCTCCATTTTCCTAAATCACCGTTTCCTGGACTACCTAGCCCTGGATATTTCCTCATTTCCTACGGTGGAGACAAAAGAGGAATGGCACAATATGTTGGCGAGCATCCTCATCAGCCGAGATCTTCCATACGGCCTAATGGTGAACAAAGGTAACAACTATCATTGTGGTGGTGAACTCTATTATCCCACCGCCGCCGGCTACCAACTTGGTTATATACAGAGCATCTCGATACCACCCATGGATTCCGTCAACTTGCTTTCCTCTTGGTAGGTGGAATTTAAAAAGGTAAAAGAAGTCACCACCTTGATGAATTTCAACCAAAACTTGGTTAAATCCTTCAGTATTCTGATTAGAGATTCTTGGTTTGGTGACTCTAATATTTTCATCAGCTAGTGGAAAGAGATGTCGGCCGATTGGTTTTCTCAACCATGCCCATGCTCATTGATATATCAACTGTTTGTGCCTAATAAATCACGGCCATGAATTGACCGGGGGAACTTCTCTTCTCGGCCTCAAACTGAAACGCAGCGTTTTTGTCAAAGTGTTTGGCCTTCCAGAGAAACAAGAAAAATCACCAAGGCATGATTATCTCGGCCAAAGTGATAGGCCGAGGCCGAGACCGAACAAGGTCACGGCCAAAGGCATTAGAGTCAGATCATCACGTGACAGCAGGGTCCCACGCTTCATTTAATGAAGCAAGGTCTCTGTTTATTGCAGCAAACCCACTGGCCAAGAATGAGCATTTAATGCGCGAGGGAAGGTGGGAAGTGATTGGAGTCAGGATTTGGTGACAGAGATCAGAGTGATTAGACGCCAACATTCTCACGAAGCTCTTTGCAGCTTGAGAGATTAGGTAATTGACTATCAGAGCAATAAATGCGTCTCCACGGCCAGAAGCGCATAACCCACGATTAGGGCGGCGGCCGAGATTCACCGGGATTCATGGAGTCACACCACCATACTTCACGATCCCAAATGTCGATTAGACTACCCACTTGGCATAATCAGGCTCCACCATGCAGATTTTCAGCCTCGATTATCCCTCCAGGAGCTCTACCTATAAATACAAGACTCAGGACTACTTTCAAAGGGTTCAAACACCAAACCAAAGCCTCCCACGGAGCAACTTATATTTTCCTGTAATGCACTTTCAATATCTTTACTTGCTTTCCTAGGAGTAGTGTTAGTTTGTAAGGAAAATTCATTCATCAATATATCAAACGACCCTTGATTTTCAAGGCGCCGGAGCACCACCCTTGTTGTTCGCTCACTCACCCCATATATCATACGACCGCCGCTCATTGAGTAGCGCGCCGGAGCACCGCCCCAAAACCCACCAAACACCACCACTCAACGGCCTTGTAGTTCAGGCCGTGAACCTTACAGCCGAGACTAGTTCCTCTCTCGGCTACAATCGTTTGATTAGAAGACGAGTCCAGACAGGCGCACCATCTAAAACACATTCACCCGCTTCAAACATCTCGACGCACGGTAGACCGTGCTGGCACGCCCGCGCACAAACGCACCCCGTCCAAAAGCAGGAAACCGCGTGTTAAACGCGAATCCCCTCGGCCCGGAACCCCAGGCCGTGAGATTCGCGCGGCAGACTCTTTTGGCACGCCCAGTGGGACTCTTGTCAAAAAATTTATGGTGGAAACCAGGGCACAGGCGAAGCTCAAAAACAAAACGATCGAAATGACTTCTGAGACTCCTGAGTCCACATCACCAATCACCGAGACCGTACATTCGGTCGGGATTTCGGCCAGCATCCCGGTAAGGACGGATCGCTCGGCCAAATCCATGCAGGAGCAAGCGGCAGTGGAGGAAATGATGTCCAGGCAGACCTACAGGATAGAGACATCCTTCATGGCCGCAATGGACAGGTTCTCTTCGGAGCTGCGCACGCTTTTTCAAGAAAGGATGTCGATAACCTCACCGACATCACCTCCCAGAGCAGGTCAAGGGAGCCGAGGGCGTGAAAGAATCGAGCCTTACGGCGAAGGCAGTAGCCTCGGCGTCTCGGCTCACCCCCAAGCATCAGGTCACGGCCAGCACTCGGTGCCGCCAACAAATAGCTGGGGGCAGTCCCAGACCACGTGGGTAAGTCCCGGGCCTACCTACTCAGCAGAGATAGTGCGTGGGCCGCTCCATGCTTTAGCCGTGTCATTAGGGCACAGCAGCCCTGCATATCCTACGATCCATCCACTCGGCCCAGTTCATACTGCGGCCGTCCACACCCATCTTGGTCCAAACAGCGCAGCCGCTGCATTATCACAACAGTACGGTCAGAGCAATGCGACTGTTTCACCATCATCACAGGCGTCGTTGTTATCGCCAGGCACCCACCTCCACTACGGGTCGGCCGTCCCAGCTTCAACGCACACGCCCCTGGTCCAAACCCACGGCGCCCACTTGGCGACAATCAACTCGGTCATTCAGACCGAGCCCTTTGTTCAAACGGCCACGCAGGCTAGGCCACACAACGACGCGCAGCAGGGCCCACGACCGAATGCGGCCCAGCAGGAGGCACCGCATCAGGGGCTCCGATTCGAGGACGTCCGACGGATGATCGAGGACGGCCTAGCCCAGAGGCGGCCGGACATGCCAAGATATACTCGGCCGTACCCACCAGAAATCGACCGAGTCCTTCTCCCCCGGAATTATCGGTTGCCTGAATTCATGTTATTCTCCGGGGATGGGCAGGCCACATCTATTGAACACATAGGCCGTTTTACGGCCCAGTGTGGAGAGGCCGATTCGGACGCCCAGAAGCTCCGTCTATTTGTCCATTCTTTGACCGGCGCAGCATTCTCTTGGTTTATAAACCTCCCGCCAAACTCAATAAGGGATTGGTCTGATATGGAAAGAGTATTTCACGAACATTTCTATCAGACCAACCGAGAGATAACAGTCGCCGAGCTGGCAAGGATGAGCCAAGCATCGGACGAATCACCTCGTGATTACCTACAACGATTCAAGACCTGTAGGAATTGGTGTCGCACGAACCTACCAGAGAGAGAGTTTGTCAAAATGGCCGAGGAGGGATTGGAGTTTGAGTACCGGAAGAAATTCCAGGGGATCGAGTTCCGGGACATGCACGACCTCACCAACAAAGTGGACAGGTATGCGTCCTTGTTAAAAGAAGAGATGCAGAAGAAGACGGCTTCGAAAGGGACTTATTACCGAAATCCCATCGTCAGCTACGCCGACACAGACGGCTCCACGGGGGCTGAGGGTGACGAGGTAGAGATGGGCTCGGCCGAAGTTAGCATAGACAAACCCTTCGTCTGCAAAGGGCTTGTTAAGACTGACAACAGCCGTACGAAAATTCCTGACGCTAAATTTGCCACGCGGGAAACGAAGGCCTACACTTTTGATCTAACAAGGGCCGAGGCTATCTTCGACTTGCTATTGGCCGAAAAAATGGTCAAATTATCTTTCGGCCACAAAATTCCGAAACCCGAAGAGCTTAAAGGAAAGACGTTTTGCAAATACCATAGTTCTTGGTCTCATAACACCAACAACTGTGTTGTCCTGCGAGATGTCATTCAGAAATTGATTGATGAGAAGAAGCTTCAGTTCCCAGAGAAGGCGGCCATGCAGGTTGACTCCAAGCCGTTTCCCCCACCTGTTGTCAACATGGCCGACGCCCGACTACCGGCCGGGTATAGCGGAACTCGTTGGATGGCAAAAGAGAAGGGGCCATCGGCCGAGCCGGAGCCATCGTTGTGCGAGCATTGCAAACATGAGATCGGTCAGTCCAGGCCGCAGGAGAACAAGGGAAAGGCCGCCGAGCCATCACAGCCAAAGAAATTCGGCGGTCAGCACAGCCGTCGGTCGGCCGGCAGGACGGTTTTTGAACGATTGGGGGCACAAGCCTACGGTGCCTCGGTAGGTCCTAAGGATGAGGCCGGTCCTAGGCTGTTAGGGACTTTCAAACCACCGGTTATGCATGACGACCGTTGATACCATTCACGGCCTGGGGGCAGGGCCGAACCACTGACAAAAACCCAGCTGAGAAGAATGCAGAGACAAGTTTAGCAGGCCAGGATGCAGACGGCCGAGACCGAAGGCTCGAAACAACAAAGAAAAACCATGGCTGCAGACGGGCCGTTATCTGAATCGATTGTGTCCCCTACGGCGACGGCGGCCGGCAACAAGCCTTTGAAGACCTGGCGCGCTACGGGGAACAAAGGTCCCCTCGGAGCCTTGCCCATTTTGGTTCAGCCAAAGGCCGCGATCGTAAAAAAGACTGACGAAGGTGTCGTCAACATCTACCGCGAGAAAACCCCCCCTTTTTCGGCCGACGGTTTGTCCTTTCTGAAAGGATTTCATAAAGACCATTCGGCCATAGATCTGTACGGCATGACCCCTGAGAGCCGTGAAATTGTGGAGTTGGCCCTAAAAAATACGAAGGCAGAGGCGCTCCTCATCACCCGCAGCTCTGATTCGGCCATTAAGGCCGTATACCAGGCAAATAGAGAGGCCAGAGCGAAGAGTCTGCCGAGCTACCAACCCGACCTCGGCGGATTGGAGGCCGATGCCCCTTTCAGCAAAAGCGATTTAGAATATCTCCGCCAGTATTTTTCGGTAACTCCGGCAGATACTGTTTTCGGCCTGACAACCGAGGAGAGAGCCCGAGTGAACCGCCTGGACGATTACTTGATATCCAGGGACACCTTGGCAAATGCTAGGCGGGCCCTCAGAGAGGAGACCGAGGCCTCGGGACCCTCTAAAACCAAAGCACCCACAACCGATATCCCGGGGACAGCGGGGCCCATAATCGAGGGCTTCGGTGACCCTTTCTTCGGGCATGAGGCCGAGGACGACCCCACTTTAGGGATCTCAGATGGAGAATATGAGGGGATCCTCAGGATGGCCGAGGAAGAGGTCTTCGCCGAAGACGGCCGCGAGGCCGAAGAGGGAGCTGGCAGGGGGAACCCACTGGAGCAAGAGGAGTTCAGTATCAACATGGTCTTGGTGCTGCCATCCGAATTTTCAGCACCAGGGGGACAGATAAACGGCCTGGACGACGACGTGGCCGAGGAGCAGCTTGGTCAGAGGCCAAAAACGAAAGAAGAATTGTTGGCCGTGGCTTTTAACGAAGTCATACCTAGAGACGAGCCGAACAAATATCGACACCTCAAACCATTATATATTTCGGCTCATATTGAGGGAGTGCCCGTGTCCAAAGTTTTCGTCGACTGTGGGGCGACGGCCAACATCCTTCCGTATTCCTTAATGAAGAAGCTGGACAAATCAAAAGAAGACCTCATCCCCAGCGATGTTGTCATGAGTAGCTTCGTCGGCGACAAGTCCAAAACTATTGGTGTGTTGCCATTAAAGATTACCGTAGCCGACAAGACAAGGGTCGCGGCTTTCTATGTGGTCGAGTCCAGCGTCGACTACAACATATTGCTTGGCCGCGACTGGATCCACCAGTCCGGGTGTATACCGTCTTCTCTCTTCCAACTATTATTCTTTTGGGACGGCCAGAAGGTGTCTATACACCCGGCCGACGAAAAACCTTTCGAGGCCAACGCTGTACAGGCTCGGATTTACGACGACGATGTTGGGTGGGTTGTTCTTACCGGCCACGATGCAGAAGGCCGACCAACCAGAACAACGGCCCAGAAGGTATTGGAATTAGGCGCCGAGAATATCCGCCAGGATTCGGCGCGCGAAGTGTTGATCGACCTCACTAGCTTATAGATGACAGACAAAGCCACTAAAGAAGAGGGGGCGGCGGCCGTGAAAGATTTGGTGGAAAGACTGCTGGAACATTGGGCGGAGGAGTCTTTGCGGCCGAATTCGCCAATCAACTTGATTGAATTTCTCCACGAATCAGACGAGGCGGACGTTCTAACGTTGGACGACCTGGAAACAGCACCCGCCGAGATGGAGGACGACTACCCCGAAGTCCAGGACCCTTTGTTGGAAATAAATGTAGGGTCAGAGGCCGAGCCACGGCCTCTTTTTGTAAGCCACCTTTTGGATCCTGAGTTAGCGGCCGAAATTATCGGCCTGCTCCATGAATATAAGGATTGTTTTGCTTGGGATTATCATGAGATGCCAGGTTTACCAAGGAGTTTGGTCGAGCACGAATTAAAAATCAAGGAGGGGTTCAAGCCGTTCCAGCAACCACCATGGCGTTTCTCGACCGAGGTTCAGCTCAAAGTTAAGGAAGAAATTGAACGGCTCCTTAAAGCCGGCTTTATCCGAACAGCACGATATGTCGAGTGGTTGGCCAACATTGTGCCAGTGCTAAAAAGGACTGGGGCTTTGAGGGTTTGCACTGATTACAGAAACCTCAATCTCGCAACCCCCAAGGATGAATACCCCATGCCTATGTCAGATGGGGCCGCAAAACACGAGCTTTTGTCTTTTATGGACGACCATGCAGGTTACAATCAAATTTTCGTGGCCGAGGAAGACGTCCACAAAACGGCATTCAGGTGTCCCGGGGCTATCGGAACCTATGAATGGGTAGTCATGCCGTTCGGCCTAAAGAATGCTGGCGCGACATACCAGCGAGCTATGAACCTGATTTTTCACGACCTTATAGGCCGAACCGTTGAAGTCTACATCGACGACGTGGTTGTAAAATCCCCATCTAAGGCCGACCACGTGGGACATCTCCGGCAGGCTTTTGACCGGATGCGAGCGCATGGTCTAAAAATGAACCCTAAGAAATGTGCCTTCGGCGTCACCGCCGGGAATTTCCTCGGTTTCTTGGTTCACCAACGAGGAATCGAGGTGGACAAGAATAAGGCTACGGCCATTATGGCGGCCCCTCCATCGAGGACGAAGAAGGAGCTCCAGTCTTTCCTCGGCAAAGTTAATTTCTTAAGACGATTCATATCAAATCTGGCGGGAAAGATCCGGCCGTTGTCCCCTCTGCTTAAACTAAAAGACACCGAACGGTTCATATGGGGGACAGAGCATCAGGCGGCCCTTGACGACATCAAGAAGTATTTGTCCCAGCCGCCGGTCCTTATGCCGCCAAAAAGAGGGAAACCTTTGAGGCTCTACATTTCGGCATCAGAAGGCTCTATCGGTTGTTTACTGGCTCAGAACAACGAGTCTGGGCGAGAGCAGGCGGTGCACTACTTGAGCCGCACTCTCAACACGGCCGAACTAAACTACTCACCAATCGAGAAGTTATGCCTAGCGCTCTATTTCGCGGCTACCAAGTTGCGGCACTACATGCTTCCGTCGGTCGTCCAGATTATCTCCAAGACTGACCTTATCAAGTACATGCTCACTCGGCCGATTATACATCACCGAATTGGGAAGTGGACGATGGCGTTGTCCGAGTTTACCTTTCAATATGTGGCTCAGAAGTCGGTCAAAGGTCAGGCTTTGGCCGATTTCTTGGCTCATCACCCGTCCCAGAAACAGGAGGAAGAGTTGGAGGTCGAGATCGGCATGGCCCAGATGGAAAAGAATTACTGGACTATGTACTTCGACGGGTCCAGTACCGAGGCCAGGTCAGGCGCCGGGGTCGTAATTGAATCTCCCCAGGGGCAAAGGTGGCAATTCGTTTCCAGCTCGACTTTAAATGCACTAACAATCAGGCCGAATACGAAGCGCTCATCATCGGTCTTGAGATTTTAAAAGAGATGAAGGCGACCCGCGTTTTGGTTTATGGTGATTCTCAGCTGGTGATTAACCAGCTAACCGGAGAATACCAGTGCGCGAGTGAAAATTTAGCCATGTATTATGTAACGGCCCTCAACACGGCCGATGGGTTCTCCCGAATTTCTTTTGCTCACGTCCCGCGCGCCGAGAACCATGAGGCCAATGAGATGGCCCAGGTAGCGTCGGGAGTAAACATCCCAAGCACCGACCACGTCTCACGAAGGGATTTGCGGCGCTCACCAGTCTGGCGTCAAGATGAGATGGTTGATCCGAAGGCACGGCTATTATTGGCCGACTATCTTGAAAGATTGCATAGAATATGCGAAGGGATGTGTCAAGTGTCAAATCTACGGCCCCATACAAAGGGTACCGGCTGACGCCTTCCACCCGGTTACCAAACCTTGGCCGTTCAGGGGGTGGGCCGTGGATATCATCGGTAAAATCCACCCGGCCGCATCCAACCAACATGCATGGATTTTGGTGGCGACCGATTATTTTACTAAGTGGGTCGAGGCCGAGTCCTATCGGTCAATATCCAGCGCACAAGTGATCAGATTTTTCGAGAGCCACATTGTCCATCGGTTCGGTATTCCAGAAACAATCACGGCCAACAACGGCCCGGTGTTTGCGTCAGCCGAAACGCGAGAATATACCGAAAGTATGGGGATCAAATTGATCCACTCAACACCTTATTATCCCCAATCTAACGGACAGGCCGAGGCAAGCAACAAGGTAATTAAGGGCATCCTTGAGAAAATGATCGAGGAGAAACCTAGGGCGTGGCACGATTTACTTCCCGAAGCCCTTTGGGCTTACCGAGTCTCAAAGCGATCGGCCACAGGCACATCTCCCTACGCCTTAACCTACGGTCACGACGCCATTGTTCCTTTGGAATTAAGGGTTCGGTCTCTTCGGGTGACCGAGCAGCTCAGACAAGAGGGGAAGGATTACACGCAGGCCATGGCTCAAGAATTGGAGGACTTGGAGCAATCCAGGCTCGATGCTTATAACTTAATGCAGGCACAGAAGCAAATCGCGGCGAGAGCTTACAACAAGAAGGTTAAGCAAAAGACTTTCGCCGAGGGCGACTTAGTATGGCGAGCCGTGCTTCCTATTGGGACGAAAGATCCTCGTTTCGGCAAATTCTCGCCTAATTGGGAAGGGCCGTTCATTATTGAACGAATCCTTGGCCGAGGTGCATTTCAGTTAAAAGACAGGGATGGAGAATGACACAACTTACCAATCAACGGCCAATATTTAAAAAGATACATCCCGTCATTATGGGAGACGGCCGCGAAAAAGTTATGAAAAGGAAATATGCAACACAACAAAGATGGGTCAAAAAATTCATGATTCATTTTATTCGTTGAGACACGTTTACAAGGAAACGGCCAGGTCATGGCCGAGTACACACACATAAGGAAAATCACATCCTAGATCTATGTACGGCAGCTTCATGGTCTTCTTGCTGGGCAATCGAACCTATTTTCTTCTCCCAAGGCCGCGTCCCCGCCATTCCTACCAACGATTAGTCTCGGCCAGACACCTCGGCCAGCCTAAAAAAGCTGGCCGTAGGAAGAGAAAGGGTGCACGCCGCATGAAGGAGGCTAAGAGGAAGGGCCGTCACTTCAAACACGGCAAGGGCCGCCATCCAGGGCACGAGGAGCGGCCACCACCCCGGGCGTGGTAAGCAGTCGCCATCCTGGCGGTGGCGACGGCCATCTTTCAGGCCGTAGCAGCAATTGTCACTCTGGACATGGTAAGCAGTCGTTATCCTGGCCGTGATAGGAACCATCATCCCAACTTTGGTAAGGGCCGTCACTTCGGCCACGGGCGTTACCAAGGTACTCAGCCCATTGGACTCGGCCATAGTGGAATCATCGTACCAGGCCTTCCCGTCCTCATCAAATTGACAAGTCATCTGAAACAGGCCGAACTGTTGAGACGGCGGGCTCAGTAGATATGGCTCTCTGGTTCTGGAAGGATTGCAGTGAGGGCCATTAAAGCAGGTTGAAATGTGGAAGGACGAAGCCCAGAAATCAAAGGAAGGAGCCAGAATATCCAAAGGGCGAGAAAAGATTACTGGGTGTTGGAGGAGTCTCAGACCTATGGAGGCTAAGGGAGTTGGACAAAGCCAGTGTGAACTTTCGAAAAGCATTGAACTCAGAAAGATCTGGGGGTGTGAAGAAAATGTGAAGGAGTAGGGTTTTTATACTCATACTGGGAATCAAGGTGGCATGGTTCTCGTAAAAAGAAACGGCCAGACAGCACATCTGGAGCACGTGAAATTATGACAGAAACCTCGCGGCCGGCATTTGGAATCGCAGAACAGAATAATGGCTTATGCGAATTAAGGGCATAGTGACACGTCGGTGGTTCAGAGGACCGTCGTTTTACTTGAAAAGACAGGGTGACGCCTCGCGTGAACTTAAGCAATAATGTTTTACGCGACGTACTTAAGGCATTAAATGCGTCGACTGGATTGCGCATTTAATGCCCCAGTTGTCAGTCACCTCGGAAGGCTAAAGGTCCATCCCTTGGAATCCATTCGGCCCCTACTCATGCCGAGGCCGAAGAATCCAGGGATGTGGGGGCAATGTTTGTGCCTAATAAATCACAGCCATGAATTGACCGGGGGAACTTCTCTTCTCGGCCTCAAACTGAAACGCAGCGTTTTTGTCAGAGTGTTTGGCCTTCCAGAGAAACAAGAAAAATCACCAAGGCATGATTATCTCGGCCAAAGTGATAGGCTGAGGCCGAGACCGAACAAGGTCACGGCCAAAGGCATTAGAGTCAGATCATCACGTGACAGCAGGGTCCCACGCTTCATTTAATGAAGCAAGGTCTCTGTTTATTGCAGCAAACCCACTGGCCAAGAATGAGCATTTAATGCGCGAGGGAAGGTGGGAAGTGATTGGAGTTAGGATTTGGTGACAGAGATCAGAGTGATTAGACGCCAACATTCTCACGAAGCTCTTTGCAGCTTGAGAGATTAGGTAATTGACTATCAGAGCAATAAATGCGTCTCCACGGCCAGAAGCGCAGAACCCACGATTAGGGCGGCGGCCGAGATTCACCGGGATTCATGGAGTCACACCACCATACTTCACGATCCCAAATGTCGATTAGACTACCCACTTGGCATAATCAGGCTCCACCATGCAGATTTTCAGCCTCGATTATCCCTCCAGGAGCTCTACCTATAAATACAAGACTCAGGACTACTTTCAAAGGGTTCAAACACCAAACCAAAGCCTCCCACGGAGCAACTTATATTTTCCTGTAATGCACTTTCAATATCTTTACTTGCTTTCCTAGGAGTAGTGTTAGTTTGTAAGGAAAATCCATTCATCAATATATCAAACGACCCTTGATTTTCAAGGCGCCGGAGCACCACCCTTGTTGTTCGCTCACTCACCCCATATATCATACGACCGCTGCTCATTGAGTAGCGCGCCGGAGCACCGCCCCAAAACCCACCAAACACCACCACTCAACGGCCTTGTAGTTCAGGCCGTGAACCTTACAGCCGAGACTAGTTCCTCTCTCGGCTACAATCGTTTGATTAGAAGACGAGTCCAGACAGGCGCACCATCTAAAACACATTCACCCGCTTCAAACATCTCGACGCACGGTAGACCGTGCTGGCACGCCCGCGCACAAACGCACCCCGTCCAAAAGCAGGAAACCGCGTGTTAAACGCGAATCCCCTCGGCCCGGAACCCCAAGCCGTGAGATTCGCACGGCAGACATCAACAAGAAAAGGAGAAGAAGAAAGCCCAAGGTAAAGGTAAGATATTTATATTTTCTTAATTTTGACTATCTTCCTTTTTCTCTAACCCTTCAAATCTCCCAACTGACACCACTGAGAAAGAAAATCCTCCTACCGACATTGTTGAGAGAGAAGGCTCTGCCAATCCCGCCAATGCTAACTCTGGGCGGGGTGAGAAAAGGCCCAACGCCCCCATCCAAGGTAGGCCACTTTCCATGATTATTTTTGCCTTTATAAAGATTTGTTCTTCCGGTTTTTTGAATTCTTTGATGGGCACCTCCGAGAGTTTAACCCCAAATTTTTAGGAGATACCCCCACCAAGAATATTGTGCCCCCACAACTATTCCTTCTGCCCCGAAAAATTCCACGAAACCTCTCACCTCAAGGTTTGGCAGTGCATCCCTTTTTTCTTTTTTTTTTAATAACTCACTTAAACTTGTTGCAGGTTCCCCAAGGCCGGCAGAGCGTCCTTCTTCCTGTCATTCAATCGGGGCCGTACAATTGGCCATTCCTTCGTCCGCCGCTTTGGTAAGCTTATATCTCTACATACTTTTATTCATTAATTTTGAGGCCCAAAAATGTAGGAAACTCAACCTCCCGCACCTGAGATAGAAATTAGGGCGCAAGTCATGACCCTGGTGGTCGAGGACGAGGTCAATACCGCGGGGCACCCGGAGGAGGTTTCTATGGAGTTACACGAGACAACTCCCATGCCCGAGGATCATGCCCTGGAGCTTGTGGCAGTGCTGATCGAGGAAGACTTCCCTCACATTCCAAATTCCCAGGTTCATTGAAATTTCGTATTTTCAAAATTTCTTTTACACTTGAACATGTCAGTGGGCTAGTTTTGGCCCTAAACTTTCTTCAACCGACACAACGCCCATTGAGGCTGAATTTCAGCCACTTTTTTGTTGTAAGTTCGAACCCTTCCTCCACTCGCCCTCTCGAGGCGCTCCGAAGTTGCCCGACCTTTCAGGTGATTTTACTCTCCCCTAATGTTTTTCGAAATTTTTTCTGTTTGTTTAAAAACTTATATCCTCCTTTTTTAGGCGGATGAGGTGGAGTCTACCGCCATCACAGTCGACCATGTGATCGTCACCAGCAGTACGCCTTCTTTCGGAGGTCGAGCAACAATCCTCCTTGGGACAAATTTGCAAATTCGTGCTCTAGCATATTAACCTTGAACCTAGCTCTTGCTTCTCTAAATCGCCCCAACTACTCTTGGATCGACTCATTTGTCTTCTGGCTCCGGCCGATAGAATTGGTTGTGGAAGATTTGCTCCATGACTTGCTAATTTAGGACGGAGTTTTGCAGAAATAGCCTTAGTTTCAAGGCTTCACGATGCCCAATCTCCACACATTGGGCCGTGAATCTGCCAATATGATCAACGGTCGACTAGAGTCCATCTCCTTAAAATAATGCAAAATTCAGAACCTTGAGACCCTTAGGAAATTCCTCTTGATCAAAGTGCTCCGGATATGGTCTCCGGTAGACTGGCCTACCAATCCTCCTAGCATGGGGCACCATATCTTGAATAATTGGTTCGACCACACCTTGGTCGATTGCTTTGTTTCCTAGCAATAGGTTGTTCGCATTTTCACCGGGATTATTCCAACCACCGACCCTGACGAATTGGTTGATATGAGGCCTAGCAAAATTGGCTTCGACACCCTGGTGAGCTTGTGGGCAGAATTGATTATATGACGGGAACACTTGGAATTGGTTGGCGCCGCATATGGATTGTTACCGATCGGCGGAACATTAACAGCTGGGGCTGGGTTGCCCCTAGCTAGTGGATTAGGTTGGGGTGGATTCACTCCAAAGACATTTGGTTGGGCCTCCGCTTGAGGCCCCGCCATTGGCACTCCATTAGGCGCCACTTGGTTCCCATTTTGGCCATTTTTTTGGCCTAGCAATGGATCAAACCTCTCATTTGAGTGGCCATCATCTACACCATTGTTTGAGCAATGGTTTGGGCCATCTCTTGCATTCGCTGAAGGTGGAGGTTGTTCGAAGTCTCCATGGCACGGATGATTTGTTGGACTTGTAATGAAGTGGCCGGATTCGGCCTCAAAACTAGTCCCCCAGCGACTTCTGTAACATCTTCTACTAACATGTGGTCATGGCCGACGACCGTGGCTCGATCGGGGCCATTTTGTTCTTGTTGAGCGGTTGGAACATTTTGTGGCTGAGTATTCATAGAGAGTGAACCAGCTATGCTTGTCTCTTATTCCGACCGAAGTCTAGATTCTTCAAATTCTTGATCTCTTCTAGGATTCCCCCTGGTGTTTACGACCATACAAAACCTAGTGGTCCCACCAGGCATGGCAAATTATGTTTCCCTCTTTTCGACCGATGCGGCCGATGGAAGGAACTTTTGGTCCTTCTTCTTTTGAGTGTGGGGCGTGCCACCAGCAAGCCACAAATTTGGGCTTGAATGGAATGTGAGTAGATGGATATGTTGCACATCTGACTTCTGATCAAGTGATTGATCTGCCAATCAAGGAATCTCCACTTGGCCTAGGTTCTTTCACTTCCTCGGGCTTCAGGATGGTTAGGCTTCGTATGGGTGGTTTTGTGATTTTTAGGTTTTTAAAGTGAAGATGGTGCAATTAAATTAAATGTGCGTTTGAACATAAAGACAAGAATTAAAGTGCGATAAAATAAATCAAAGCGATAAATAAAGCAAGAACGAAATAAAAGCGATAAGAACGCTAAGAACAATAAACTAAATTAAACTTGAAATTAAAGTTAATGAAAATGCAATAACAATGAAAAGTAAAGCAATGGAAATAAACTTGAATTTAAAAGACAAGATAATATAAATTGAACAAGAATTTAAACTTACCCTAGCAAAGGGAAGAACTCGCTACACTAGGTGCTTGAAAAGTAAAATCCTAACTCTAGGAAACGAAAAGTGTAAGACGAAAAATAGGTTTGTCTGTCTGGTGTTGTGTGTCCTCTGCCTTCGTTTGGTGAAGTTTATATAGGGCGTCCGTTGGCCCATGGGTTGGCCAATGAATGGCTAAATGTCAACTCTTTTAAAATTTCTTTCCTTTTGAGGCCCCCCTAAATTTGTGGGATTGCATTGATGGAGATATTCTGATATGCTTGATTCTTTCTTGCTTTGGAACATCCTGAATTATTATCATCCTCCTTGATTTCTTTCCTTGTGAGGCCTCCGTCACATGCATGTAATCCTCCAGAAATCTTGGGCTCAAATTGGTGGCTTGGGCTTGGACCTCCGAGCTCTCTTAAATTGCCACCCATTTTTATTGCATATATTATTTAATAAAATTCATACTCGTCCACATATATATATATAAACATAAAATAGGACCTAGCCGCATATTCACAAGACCTCAAAGCTTCAAATGAATATTTGTATTATATATATATATATATATATATAAAAGACAATTAGATTTCAACCTAAAAACCCTTCAGCCCGATTTGCAAAAAAACCAAAGACTTCAGCCGCCAAAAACCCCGAGGCCCAACCGGCCGCATCTTGGTTTCCATCCGGCCCCAAAGCCTTAGCAAAGCCAGCCACAACACTCCAGCAAATCCGGCCCCTCCGGACGCAACCCAGCCCCCTATTCACAAGAGACCTTAAAACTCTTGATCACAAAAATCTCGCGGAAACCAACCACCAAAACCAGCCTCAATTTCGATCAGATTTTGTCTTCAAGTTCCATCCGGCCGCAATAGAACACAGCCCGGATTGCCCCAGCCCAGCCGTCACGCTTCATCATCCCGGTTGCATCTCGAGCTTCCAACTCGGTTGCAGTCGAGCCTTGGATTCCTGCCGCCATTTTTCTCCTTCTCAACCAGCCTCTGAAATCCGGTTGTTACTTTTCTTAAGCCTAGTCAGTTCTCGCGTGCAGTAACCCCAAGAGCTCTTTTGCTTACACTTTCAAAAGGTGCCCGGGTTAGGTGGATATTCACCACCCCTAAACAAGTGATAATGTTAATAATTATATTTATTGATTTTTAACTAATTTATAAAACTAAATAATTTTTTGGATTTTAAAAAGCAATTTTAAAATATTTTTAATAATTAATTTGAATTTAAAATATTTTAATACCTAAAATTACTGAAATGCTCGTTCCACATTAGCAAGTTAACGCTTTTATTGAAAAATATAACGGTTTTATATATATGCGATATGCATAGGTTTTTGGGGAAAGGAAAACTTGTTGATAGGTAAGATTTTGGGGAGGATAGAGAAAGGAAGAATGAAAAAAAATGGTACTAGATGATGTTAACTTTCCTTGTTGCTGAATTAGCCTCTTTTTTTTTTCAATTAGAAGTAAATTAGGTTTTTGTTTTAAAGATGATGTGTCAACTTTCAATCCCTTAGATTAAATTTTTAGGATAATTTTATTTGCACCCCATTATTTGCTCTTTTCACCCCACATTCTCTTTACACCCCATTAAATTTTAGTGAAATTTAAAATTACTCTCTACACCCCATATTTCTTCCTAAATTGCCTTCATTAACCTCATTTCTAACTTTGTTTGTGTAAACCCCATCAGGCTAAACCGTATATCCCATCTCATAGCAAACCCTACCCCATCGCAAACTCCATCCCATTGCCAACAGACTCTATCGCAAACCCCATCCCATTGCAAACTTCATCCCATTTCAAACCCATCAGACAATCTCATCTCATTGCAAACCCCAACGCATTGCAAATCTCATCCCATCGTAAACACCTCGTATCACCAAATCTCATCCGACCTCAAATTGAAAGGATGCATCTTGTGCGGCACATAACCTCTGAAAGGCCAAGGTTTGCATTGAATTTTTATTTGTATATTTATGTTTCAGAGTGATATTTCACAAATTTCATATGTTTTAGAGTATAGAGATGTATTCATGGTTGTGATTATGTCGAAAATGGATGTATAATTCAAACCTGGTCTTACAAAAATAGCTGTTACTTTCGGTGGGTTACCAATGAAATCATTGCATTGTTTCGATGGTAGTCCACCAAATTCGTTTATGTTTTTCAGTTGTAGAATACCGAATTTGTTTCGGGTTTTCGATAGTCTTACCGAATTCATTTCTATTTTTCAGTGGTAGTCTACCGAATTCGTTTCTGTTTTTCAGTGGTAGTCTATAGAATTCATTTCGGTACCTAAACCCTTTCGGTAGTTGTGGGAGCAATTTCTTCCCACGAGAATATTCGATTGAAAGATCCTCCTTTCTTCTTTGCCGCCTCTTTCTTCCTGCAAAACAAATCAGATGAGAGGACCACACCTGGGGGGTGTTGGCCAAAGGCCCTCTGATGCCTAAGTTAGTTCAATTGATTTAAGGAAAAACCATAGCGAACTAGGGTATAGAGATATATATGTAAGGTGTAAACCGGGTGGCCAGAGCCTTGTGTAAAAGGGAGAGAAAGTGTGGCGGCTAGGGTTTGTGAGGGATAATCTCTGCAGAGTTTCAGTAGGAATTTAGATGTACCTCAACCCTTGTGCGTAGCCATCTATTTATAGGGGCCTCAGAGGCTAGGGTTTCAGAAGAATAATTCCGCAGATGGAAAGGAATTATTCTTCTCTGATTTTGTGAGATTGGCTTAATTAGGGATTTGATTTAAATCAAATCCCTAATTATGGTAGGAATCAAATCAATCCCAATTTGATTGGGTAACTCCCAATTTGATTGGATAACTCCCAATTAAATTGAGTAACTCCCAATTACGTCAAATAATCCCCAAATGGAAGGAAATATTTGACCTAGGGTTTTGATTTAATTTGGTTCCCACAGTAGTGGGGTATCGAATTCGTTTCAGTTTTTCAGTGATCATCTTCCAAATTCGTTAGTAACTTTTTATTTAATATTGTTTCTCATATATGAAAAGGACTCGCAAAGGTACTATTGAGGCCTCATCATCTCAACCTAATAGAGAGGGCCTCACAGCCTCAGCGAGAATACATAGAGAGGCGAGGTTAGCCCCTCAAGAGAACCAGCCCCTCAAGAGGACTAGCCCCAGCATGGTCCCCCAAACCACTCTGAGGATACTACAAAGGTTGAAGATGTAGTTGCTACTCATGATACTAATGTTAAGGTAGATGTCGAGCCTAGTGAGCCCTCTTGAGTTGGTCATATTGATCCATCTTTACTTATGAGTTTCAAAACTCACATAGCAGCTGCAATTTGGAATAAGCAAAGTGGAAGAAGTGCACAAGATGATTCGAGAATGCTTGGATCTACGTAAGAGGTATCTTTACAGGGAAGAAGTTGCTCCATGGATGGTAGCCAGAACAGACTTCATTGCATCAGAGAAGCGCTTCTACAAAGAAGCAGTTTGTCGTTTGGATGTCACATAGTAGTGTAAAAGCACTTTTAAATGTGCTTTGGGAAGAAGCACTCCCAAACGACAAACTGCTATGACATAAGCGCTTCTACAAAGAAGCAGTTTGTCGTTTGGATGTCACATTTAAAAGTGCTTTTACACTACATAAAAGCGCTTTAGATATTTTGTTGAGTGTTTGGCTAACATAGTAAAAGCGCTTTTAAAAGTACTTTAAAAAAATTTAAAGAATCCCAAAATATTATAATAAACATAGGAAATAAAAACCAGATATCTCTATATGGTAGTGTCTACTGGTAGTGTCTACAATATTGTTCCTAAGATCCAGCACTATGGGTGTATAGTTGATCTCCTAGGTCGAGCCGGACATTTAGACCAGGCAGTGAAGTTTACTGAAAGCATGCCTATCAAACCAGATATCTCTATGTGGAGTTCCTTTGTTGAGAGCATGTGTAAGGATTATTGGTGAATTCATATAATAATTTGCAATCTATGCTCGATGGTTTTTCATCTTCATCCAAACTCTAAAAATTTACAAAATCAATCAAAATGTTAAAGATGAAGGAAAAGACAAGAAGTTGTATATGTAATAGCTCTTTGTAAACAAACGAGTGAATTTACAAAACGATCATCCATGGCTGCTAAGCGATGCACACAAACAGCTCTTTGTAAAAAAAAAGAAAAAAAGAAAGGGTATTTGGGCATTTTAAAAAATTAAATATAGGTATTTTCGGCATTTTAAAAGTTTCATTAAAGGGAGCCAAGTGCTTCCCTTGTTTTTGCCCTGTAGCGCTTTTAAGAAGAAGCATCTCTCAAGTGCATCTTCCAAAACCACTCCAAGTGCTTTTGGATCTCACCCAAAGCGGTTTTGTAATTTTTGCCAAACACCATTTTTAAAAGACAGAAGCGCTTTCATCCATTTAGAAGCGTTTTTCGCTGCTCCAAAAGCACTCCCAAACGAGCCCTAAATATTTTTTTGTATTTGACTATAGGAACGTGAGCCCCTTAGGTGCATGTTAAAGACATCAGACATCTACCCTTCATGAGTGGAATTGGTAGACTAAACCAAATAATGGTATATTCAAAGGATACTTTCAGAGGTCTAGGTTAGAGCAACTTATTAGGTGTTCTTATCGAAATGCAAATAATATTGTCGAGAGGTGGCATCCCGAAATGAACACCTTTCACATGCCTTTTGGTGAGATGACCATCACATTGGATGATGTGTCATCTATTTTAGGCATTCATGTGTCTGGTGCAGCAATCTCTTTTCTTGAAGATGATAACGACACAAATTACGAGTTGTTAGTTAACTGATGAAGATGCTACTGAACAATTGCACCAATACAATGATGAGTATGTGAGTTTGCCATGCTTATGGGCGCGATTCTCCGATTCAGAGGAGCGCAACATGTATTCGGCCAGGGCATATTTGCTATATCTCTTAGGTTGCACTTTCTTTGTTGACAAGACTAGCACGAGAGTCCAAATTGTGTACCTTAGACTACTTAGGAACCTTGATAATGTTGCTAGTTATTCATGGGGGTCTGAGTGCTTAACGTGGTTGTTTAGGCAAGTAGGCTAAGCTTCGAGGTCTAAGGTGAAGCAATACATGACTTTGATGGAGGCATCGATGTATAAGCACATGCATGGTGTTGTTGTTCATTATTCAAAGGTCTCACCTCGTGCTCTTCGTTGGACTCCATGACGAGACAATGGGACAACATTGGTAGATGTGCAAAAGCATAGATAGTGGCTTGACGCTTTGAATGCTGATCAGGTATGTTTCTCTTACATGATCATCTAACTTTGTTGTGTTTTTTATTTTATATATATTATTTTTGGTATCTTATTTTTTACATTAGTTCATGTTATATTGTGTATCATATTTCAAGTTATATGGGAACCTTACAAGTTTGAAAGGGAACACCACCCATTTCCAGTTCTTGCATTCTACTCAAGGATGCTCATATGTTGTGATGTTGTTGAGCCCTACCATCCTGAGCGGGTTCTTCGACAGTTTGGTCGGGTGCAGATGATTTCCCCCATAATAAGTGCTCATACCATAACTGGTAGTCCTACCAATTCCTATAATTATTACTTAGGGGGAATGTGGGATAATTGGGAGAACCACATGTTGGCAGGGGCGAACCGTAGTGTACCAATGAGGAGACTATCAAATACTGTGCCTCGGTACTTAGAGTGGTACCTCAACGTGGGATATCCGTTTGTCTAGAATCCTAATTATGGAGTTGCATTTGACCCATTTGCCTCAATGCAAAGTATATATTATTAGGTAAAATTATAAATTTGTTCTGACTTCCACTTTTTCAATTTTGTAATTTTTACTTAAGCGTTGAATTCAAATTCATTACAAGAGCGTGACGAGCTTATGTTGTCCTTCACTAGGCCGATTGTGACATTAGGGGAAACAGTTGCATTTGCGTACACGACCTACCCAAGTTTATCAAGCATTTGAGACCTTGCAGCAAATTTTATAGGATACAAACATAAGGTCTATCATGACATATCAGCGTCATCATGGCTAACTAAATTGTCAGCATGTTTGTATTAGAACTCATGGTACTTTGGTTGTTTTGATTAATTTTTGCATGTTTAGAACTCATGACACTTTGGTTGTTTTCATTAATATATGTCTGTTAAACTCATGGTACTTTGGTTGTTTCAATTAATTTTTGAATGTTTGTATTAGAACTCATTGTGCTTTTAAAGTCTCACATTAGAAAAGGGGATCCATGTTCGTAAGGACACTAAGCAAATAAAACTCAATGTGCTTTAATTACGCTTAAAGAAAACAAACTCAATGGTACTCCTCTTCAATTTTATTTTTAGTGAGGCAGTGAGGCTTTCCTCTGAGTTTTTTTTTAGGTGGAGCAATGGAGGTCGATCGTGCCATTTGTAGGCATTGGTGATTGACTGTCATAACCAGAATGGGCAAGGGTGACCTCAGTAATCTCAAATGCAGATGGCAAACGAAGAGTAGAAGTGTCGATTTTTCTCGGTCTCCCTTTGGTCTTCAACTTATCTTTTGGTTCAGTAAGTGCAGTAGAACTAGGGTTCATTAGCTCCTCCAGTGTCATGTGAACTTGTTTCTTCTTTTCGTCATCTTATTGTTCATACCACATATTGAATCTTTATAATTGTGACTTTTTCTAGTGAAGTTGTGCCCTTACTACTCTTTCCTACATTGATGAGATCTAATTTCCTCCAATGTGAATGTACGATGCCAAATAGTCCATTGGCGGACCCATAAATTTTTTAGCGGAGGCGCAATATTGACCAAGTATGAAAAATGGTTTTTCGGAATAATCATTTCCTCAGGATAATTTTTGGCGGCTTTTATTCCTTACACATCAAATAAGAAAACTTGATTTTATGGGATTTTAGTCTGAAGTATATATTGACTTATTGAGCCATCATTTTTAGCCTAAATCGTATTTTGCACTAAAACCGATTTTTCATATTTTGATTTGGTGGGAATTTTATTTTCTAGTATTTTTATTTGAATCCAAATGGGGGGTACTTCCTTATTTACATTGTAAACTTAAGTAAATGGAGTAATATAAAAATAAATAAAAGTAAAAGGACAAAGACATTTACTCCACAATTTCATGTGCACATAGTAATTGGTGGGTTCGACAAATAGCACAACCATATGATAAAACATCCATCCCATCTTTCTCCAACCTGTTTTAAAATAATACAATGTTAACTACGTAAGCCATACTCGCTCAACTCCAAATGCTTGAACTTATATTGAATAAAACAAACTCTTTTCAAAAGATGCCTTAATCTCTATGTACTCCAGCTTTAATAAGGAGTGAATAGTTTCCCATGATCTCTTAAAGTTAAGTTGACTCGAGCAGAGTTCTCTCTTCAACTTTGCATGTGCCCTTTCCACTCTATTGATAACAATAATAAATGTTATGGAAACAAAATAAATTATAAAATTAACCTATAAAAAGTGGACTAAAATACTTACCTATTTGAGGTCGTCGATCCAAGATGCTTACAAGTGTATGTCCATGCGGCCACAAACCTATTCTTAAATATATTTAACCAATTGTTTTGTATGTACTTGAGAGCCTTTTGAAATTCACTAAACTTAGACTCAATTTGTCGCAAACAATACTAATATTCCTCCTCTGTTTCTGAACCAACCAAAGTATTCTAATCCCCATTAAATTGCTTCCATTATTTGAAGGTCTCAAATAACTTCTTGCAGTTTGCCATCACTTCTTTGTTAATATGTCATCTACATAATAAATGTCGTGGTTTCGGAAATATATATGTAATAAAATTCATGAGTGCTAACTCTCGATCGGTGATAATAACATCATGAAGACAATTATACACTCTTCAATCTAGTCAAACCCCATGTGTAATTATCTTCCTTCTTGGGATTAATATACATATACGCACCAAAGAATGTCATATTAGTATATGTCTCCCCCACAATTTGCAATAGTTCGAAACGCTACCTATTAGTCTTATAGATACAATCCATGATAAGTACATGTTGAAATGTACACAAAATCTCAATATTAATTGTATGTGTCCAAAACAAGTGAGTTACAGTATCACCAGATGTCTTATGCCACTCAATATAATTGTGTTCGGACAATTTAGTAATCAATTGTTGCATCTGTGTTCTCCTAACAAATTCTTTTGTTATATTTTGGATCATAGCAGTGGATATTGTCTTCATAGTTAAAACATTCATTGTATCTCTATCCTTCAGGGTGATCCAAATATCTCTGTGTTTCACCAAACTCTTAGACAAATCCACCAAGAAGGCATTCTCCTTTTCAGAAAGTCGGCCCACAAATGAATGACCTTGAAGATACTCCGAAACAGCATGGTTATGTACTGAATAAGTTGTGAATTGATTACTATAGTCTATTACACGTTATGTTCCAACATTGTTGCCTTTAGTAGCTGCGCGATCTTAATTTTATTCCTTCAATAAGAGTAAGGTCAAAATGGCTTGTATTAAATTTGTGGTCGACAATAAATTATTAAAAAAACAAATATATTTAGGTTCGTTGCCACTGAATGATAGGTAAAACTCAATCATACGTCACTGAAGCCCTTTCCACGTTACGGTGGATCTCCACCGCATCTTAAGTTAACGGCCTGTCAAACACAACTAAAATAGGTTCAATGTTTCAGTGACATGCCACCGAATTTTCCTGTTACGTTTGATACTGTTGAGGCCCAAAAAATCCATGGTTGGGCCCAAATAAATTTCTGGCCCAAGACGATATATTATTGGAAAAAGGACCCAATTTGAAGTGCACAGAAGTTTGCCGTGCACGAGCCATATCCTACATGCCATGCCAAATAAAAATCTATCACGCTAGAAACTGAGAGAAAATTATAAGGATGCATTTAGCTTCGCAAATCCATACCAATTATCTTATCAAGCGCATGCCAAGCAACACGCCAAGCCAAGCAGGAAATTATTATCCCACAACAAGCTTAAGTGGGCCCAAGCCACTCAAATGCCCGGGGTTTGCTTGAGTGGGTTGTGGTATGGATGGTAATAAATTGTCATGAGGCCCATTGATGGACCGAGAAGTGGAAGTTCCGGGTCGCTTGGGAGACTCGGGACTCAAGCCCATTTCTTAGGCCCAAATGTGGATAAGCACAAGAGAGAAATTAGCCTATTGCCCCAATTAAAATATCCCAACCAAAAGATAGCCCATTACCACAACCAAGATGGCCCAACACTTGATAAGCTTAGCCCATTTATTTGACAAGTCATATCGTTGTCTCAAGAAGCCCATACAATTAGCATAAAAGTCAACAGGAGCCTCAGCACTTGGGTGAAAACAAAACCTACGGAAAGGAGCAAAGGTGTCCATGTATGCAGAGCCGCTGAAAGCTTCAGCACGTGATGGGGGAACAAATTTCCAGCAAAGGCATTCGAAGGAACAAGGGATATTGGCACATAGGGAAGGATGCCACTTTTCGAACCAGCAGGCATGCCCATTTTCTTTCCTTCATCAGATTTGGCCATGAAAAGAGGAAGAAAGAAGAGAAAGAAGCCTGGAGCTCCCAAAAATCTCTGATTTTGTGGGATTGGGCAGAACTGATTTTTGCCACCATGAGGTAAGTCAAGAAAGAGGAGAAGAAAGGAAGAGGAAAGCTTAGTTAAAATTGGGAAGAAACCATTAGGGTTTCTTGGAGAAGACCCATTCCCAACAGCTATAAATAGGACCCCTTCTACCCAACACAACCACATCCAGAGAGCAAGCTTCCTCTCTTACTCCAAAAACCCAGCAATTTCGTGCTCAGCCCATCATTTTTCCTTAGTCTTCCCTCTTGGCAAGCTGTTCTGACACTTGACGGAGTCTCTGTCAAGCTGACCGGAAAAAGCACTCAAGCCATCTTCTTCTCTCTTTCCCTCATTCTCAACCAAACCTCTCCTTACTCACCTTAACACTTTCCTTTTCCCCCTAAGAAGACCTAAATTTCCCCTCAGTGCTAAACTCATGCTAATTTTGCTTCCATGCCACATGCCTCTCATGCCAAGCCCAAAAGTTTATCTGTAAGCATGAATAAATTATCTGTAAGTTGCTGTCGTTTTGGTTGGTGAAGGTAACCAAAATACTTCCTAAGGCCTTGCTGCCCTTTCGAAGCATTTTGGGGCTTAATTTTCGAACTCAGACAAAGGGGACAATTTCATCAGCCCAGCCCACTTGCTACCAAATGAAAAAAGCCCCTACAGATACTGGTGTGTTGCATGTAACCAATAACCATCATGCAACTCTAAACTTGAAAAACATCGAAAAATAAACTTATACATCATTTGAAGCCTCTCTAACTTCAGTCTTACCCTTCATGAATAAATACTATATATGTCTTCATCAAAATAAGCATATAAACCTTGTTAGGATTGTAGTGACATAATTGTTTGAGAAAAAAAATCTAACTAGAGTTGTAGGAACATGTGAGGTGTAGTGAGCAAATTTAATTTTTATTTTAAATTTTTTTTGTCCTTAACGGTAATTATGTGTAAGGGTAAAATAAGTTATTCATGTTTAAAATTAGTATATGATTAAAAGAGGAAATAATGAAGTGCAAATAAAATCACCCAAATTTTGAAGGATGGTGCGTATGGAGGCAAAAGTCAAGTAGATACTAGCAAAGAATCCAAGCAGAGGATCCGGATCCAGATCCGAACGGGATCTATTATGTTCATTCAAACTAACAAAAATACATAGGGATTCCAATAAATAAATGCAGTGCACATATTAATTGAGAAAACTTTGCAATTTTGACTCTGGGCCCATTTCAGACCAAATTACACCTACCATTTGTTTTATTTCAAGACAGACAGATATTATCAATTAAATTTCCGATTGGATTGCAATTGTCAGTCTGACGACTACATCAGCCACTTAGTAGTGCTAGACTATAGGGTCTTATGGCCTTGAGTGTGCTAAACCCTAAACCCTACATTCTGGCTACGAGCTTTACCCTATTTGGTCATATGGCCCCTAAACAACTAGAGAACAAACATTACAAGCTACAAATTCTCATTACGTATACATAAATACTAAGCCCGAAACTCACTTAAACTATTTTAGAATGGGAACCTGGGCTAACTGTTGAAGTTGATGAACAACATGAGACATCCTTGGGCGCATTGATGGCACATGTTGCGTACAAGCATAAACAAGATCCACCACCTTTTGAATCACACCGGCCTCCGGGATATCCGGAGAAGAAGGGGTTATATGAGGATCCAGGAGATCTAGGTAGCGATGAGCCTGCACCAGAGGCGTTGCCCACTCAAAAATACTCTGCCAACCGACTGGATCAACAGCCTGTGCAGGTCTACGCCCACTCACAATTTCAAGCAGCAGCACACCAAAACTATAAACATCACTCTTTGTTGTAAGCTCATTTCTGTAGACAAATTCTGGAGCCAGGTATCCATATGTGCCACCAGCCATCACTGTCCTCTCATGCATCACTTCATACGGCACAAACTTTGAGAGACCAACCCCCATTAGATGTGCTCCAAAATCCTCATCAAGCAGTACATTACTGGCACGGATATCACGATGCACAACATGTGGCTTCACTTTGTCATGCAGGAACCTGTTTTAACATATTAACAGGTGAAACACCAATTAAACCCAATTCATTGTTCACCATTCAAATCCTGTCCAGACATGAAGCCACATAGTTACAAGCGAAAGCATCATAAAAATTAACAGAAGGACCTCTACAAGAACAAAAACAACGGATGAAACCATTACAATCATAACAATGATGTCCAGCAGGACCAACCTGAAGATCAGTTTGTTCCTGGTCTTTCCAAATTTGGGCACACAAATTCTGGCCAAAAAATTAGAGCCCTTGGGAACAAACCTTCCACTTCATAATGTATTGTTTTTCTTCCAAAATGCCTTTTATCATACAAAATTTAACAAATGCTCATCTGAGATATTTATGACACAGTTCAAATATAATATCAAAGTAGCTTCAAGAAAATTGTCTACGGTGTGTACAAAGCGATTTGAGAACACATTAACCAAAAGAACTATGGTAACAGGCATAAAGATGACACTTGCCTTCAGAAATGTTGCTAACAAGGTCAATTGGACAGTGGTGAGCTTAGAAATTTAGTGAGGACTGAAATTGTTCATAATTATTAGAAATGAAACTATAATATTTTTTTAAAGAATAAGGGAAAAAGCACCCATTGGAAAAATCCACTGAAGCAAGAATCAGTCTCAGATATAGATGTTTGGTTTTACCTAATAAGACTACAAGGGAAAGTATTGTATAACTTACGCAATTCCTTGTGCAAGAGTCGTTGCAATTTTCATTCTCATTCCCCAATCTAAGCTCCGACCACCCCTAGGTATGTGGTGCAGCCATTTATCTAAGGGCCCATTAATGATGAACTCATAAACTATGTAGCGATCACCATGATCGTAACAGCAGCCTTTCACAGCCACCAAATTTGGGTGATGAAGCTTTGCAACTCTTCCAATTTCAGAGTAAAACTCCTTTTTCCTTTGAAAACTAGATCTCTTCAACCTCTTAACTGCCACCCTTGAACCATCAGGAAGAAGCCCACTGTATGTTCCTCCTGTCTTGGCATCTCCCAGAAGACGGTTTCCTTCACTAAAGTTCTTTGTAATTGACCTTAGTTCCTCTTTCATGAAGACTTTCCATGATGGAGGGACTAATGCAGTAGCTGCTGGATTAGAAAGTCTGCGGGAACGTCTCCGCTTCTTGCTCCGCTTGTATGCAAGAAGCCAAATCACTACAGCTAATGTTGTGAAGAGAATCAACCCACTTACAACTCCAAGGATGATAAGATATTCTCTGTGGCAATGCATGTGGTAACATATGTTCCCTGAAAGAAACAGGAACATTAAAATTAGCTGGATAGGCAATGCAAGATTGAAGTGCACAATGACTTGGATGTGACAGAATATATACCTAAATCAACCATGCATATAAAAGCATGAGACATGTTGCATCTTTCAACCAAGAGGGGTGTGGATCCATTAGTAACCAATATACATACATCAATAGAACTATTGGTGTGACAAGAGATGTTACTGCAAATGGATTGAAGGGGTTCCCCAGGAAAGAGAGACTCATTCCAATATGAAGTATTATCAGACCAATTCCAACCAAGACCAATAGTAGAGTTGACACCTCTTCCCCCTACCCAGCAGCCACTGATGGTTTCAGCACATAGATTCTGAGCAAAGGCCAGTTCTTGAGATGTTTTGAATGCTGCTAAGTTTCCATTATAACTTTTACAACGGGTTTCTGACTCGTTCCAAGGCTGGCGGCTGCTTATATAACCAAAGCACTTCCGCTTATTGGGTCCAAGAATCCAACCACTGGGGCATGGTGCTGTTCAAAAAGAATTACAATGTTAACATAATAGCTCGATTACAAACTGATATAGACTCTAACGCAATCTATATTATCAACACACACATTACCAGCATGCTGTAAAAAATAAGGCACATTAAATTAGCTTATCATGGAACAGCATATTTACACCTTTTAATTGCATGGTATAAACGTACACTATCAGTTTCAGGAGCATTAAGATTATTCTTTTCAACAGACAAATTATATGTGTGTTCTGGTGCCTTCCATAGTTAAGCTGAACTTCCATATCATAAGTATCCTCTATAGCAGTTTTATGCATTTCAGACCTCAGCCATCACAGTACCAAGTGTTCTATATAGGTAACATAAAATTGAATGCCTTGCTCTTAGTTCTTGTTAAAGGGAGAAGAAAATGATGTGCTTTTTTCATCAGTAAGAGCAATGAAGCATAATCAGCTAGTACCAGACGTCTGAAATGTTTTTGTTTTTGTGATCAAATAACTTTTGTTCAGCACAAAAGACCTTGAAAACATTTTGAAGGTAAGGACAATGGATAATTAGAGTCTACTTGCTCTTGGTTTTCTATTGGGAGCTGTATTAGGATGTTTTTGGATGGAAAAAACAAACTTGAAATTGAGATAAAAGTCAGGATTTCTAAAATAACATATACTAATTAGTAATTTCCTTGTTTGGGGTCATAAGAAAATCAATATTCACATGAAAAAGAAACTTGGGAGTTTGGGAGTCATAAATCCAAACTTAAGATTTCACCAAAATAGGTGCCATTTCTAAACTCTCAAAATTATGAGAGATTTTGAGAAATAAAGCTACAACAACAACCACCACCATCACCGCTGTCATCACTTTGTCATTGCCATTACCACCACCATCCTACCTCCACAATCATTGGGGCCATTGCCGCTGCCGTCACCATCATCATTGGCACTGACACCGCCACCACACTACTACCATCGCCACCTCACTCCAACCACCCTCTCTGCCTCTAGCACTGCCACCACCACCAGCACCACCACTCCCACCTTTATTGCCATCACCAGCATCACTCCCGCCTTTATTGCCACCACCATTTCCACAACTGTCACCACCACTCATTTACATATATTGATACCTCCATAAAGATAAACTCCAAATTCTGCTATGCTTAACAGGTTAGCAAAAGAAGAAAGTTCATAAATTCTAAAAATAAATTACATCTTTTTTAGATTCCGTTGTCCTGAATTCCCTTAGTACTCTTAAACTCCCTCATCCAAACACATCGTTAGAATTCAGAGAGATGCATTTTTATTTTTAATGAGGATAAAATTTACAAAAACCCACACACAGAGAGCACCCCTTAACGCTTAACCTAGGATTCATATTATTAAGAAGTTCCAAAAAGAGAGAGATGCAAACAACTCAAACAAAGCACTTATCAAAAGACATTGGTGAAGACATTTAAAAGAAGAAAAAAAAAAAGAGACAGATTAAGGAAGCATCCAATGGCAAAGAAACGTTAAAATAATTAGGATAAAGCCAAAAAGTGGCTTTCAAAAAATAATTAGGATGGCTCAACACAAAATTTAGCACTTAAAGTTAAAGGGTTACTCACACCTTTACTTTCTTCAGTTCCAGGAGCAACCAATTGCCTATGAATCGACTCACTATATACCTAACGAATGAGAGCGAGGCATCAATAAATGGATCCACAATGTAAATCATCTTAACTCTTCAAGTTGAAAAAATGAAAAATTAAACTACATGGTTCATCATAATTTCTTACCCTATGTGAAGCGCATCCACCAAGCAGAAGGCAAACAATCAGAGGCATAAGCAATTGCAGAGCACCCAGATTCCCCTCCATGAGAACCATGTCACAAACCCTAGAAAGCAAAAATGTATACGAGTGAAATTTCAATTGTTAGCATTACACCTTTTCAGCCTGCGAGCGAACCATCTCAATAATTATATCTGTAGTCATTTTAACTCTACCGCCATTTCAGACCACCAACCTCTCACTTCGGATGGTCACCCCAACTGAGCAGCAAGGAAGTCCTTGTTCATCTGCAAGAGTGCAACTTGGCACCAAACCACTCTGCGAGCCTCTCTCCTACTCTTTGTTTCTCTGACTCCCTCTCTCTCGCTCACGCTCAGTCGTCCTCTCTCTCACTCATCTCTGTCAGAGTGTCTTCGCATCTGTCGATCACTTATTTTCCCCTTCTAATTTAACTTATTTTTTTCTTTTCAAAACCTTCTAATTTCCGTGAATGCTATCAACTTTTCTAACTTTCTTTTTTGGACTTTTTTCATTTTCCTCATGTGTCACTTTCTTTGGACTTCAAATAATACTATTAATGTGCGCTTCTGCGCCTGCGAGAGGCTTTTTTTTAAATTTTAAAAATTTATTTTAGAATTAAAAAAGATAATGGGTAGTTGTGTTCCATAAAAATAGGATCCATTATCTGATTTTTCTTTTAGTTTTTTTTTTTTTTAATATGAAAAAGTGTAAATTTACCGTATTATCCTCATTTAATTAATAATTTCAATTCTTAATTTTTGCATTAACCAAGGGCATTTTCTGGTATTTTGAATATTTCACTATTCTCTGTCTTTTGCTTTATATATATAGATAGATAGATATATTAGCCTATTTGCACGCGCTTCTGCGCCTGTGAGAGGCTTTTTAAAAAAAGTTTAAAATTTATTTTATAATTAAAACAGATAATGGGGAGTTATATTCCATAAAAATAGGATCCATTATCTGATTTTTCTTTAAATTTTAAATTTTTTTTAATATGAAAAAAATGTGAATTTACCATATTATTCTCATTTAATAAATAATTTAAATTCTTAATGTTTGTATTAACCAATGAAATTTTCTGGTATTGTGAATGTTTCACTATTCTCTGCCTTTTGCTTTATATATATTTTACAACATTCTTACCACTTTGTTAAAAAAATTCAACAAAAAACGTCTGTTTTTTTTTCCCCCAATGGGAACGTCTTGTTTTTAAACACAACAGGTAGTTAAATGCTGAGATAAGGAAAAGAAAACATAACAGTAGAAGATAAATATCAATAATACCAAACAATGGAAGATAAACATTATCAATATCCATTGACAAATAAAAATTGATTTTAAAAATAGGAAATGATAGAATAGTTTATTAGCAATAATATATTCACGGTAATTATAAAGCTTCTGTTAAAAATAAAATTAGCATGTTAGCAACGTTTGTTTTCTTTGGGGAAAAAAAAGGGCAGACATTTTATATTTAAAAAAATTACATTTTTTTCTTATTTAATTTTTTAATAAGGTGGAAACAAAGATGTAAAAAGGCTAACTTGTTCTAAAGAAAAAAAAAGGGAAATAGCCTTTAATGCCACCGGTTTTATAATTTTAAGTGGAAATATCAGCCCTCCCAAAATTTTTTCCAAATACCACCTATAAATACAAACTTAGTGTCCGGTTATTGGCCAAATATCACTTATTTCTGAAATTGACTTCTCTCTCATCTCTCTTCGCTCCGGTCGCTCTCTCTTATCTCTCTCTCGCGTGTAGCTATCTCTCTCTCTCTCTCTCTCAGACGCAGTCTCTTCCTCCCTCTGCTCAGCTCCATCATTCACCGCGACCCTCTGCTCAGCTCCATCATTCACCGCGACAGGTACTGTTCATCGTCATTTCGCTTAGTCTGAAGTTGGTTTAGGGTTTATGTGTTTGTATGAAATTGATTTAGGTGTTTCTTAGAAATTAGTTTAGGGTTCAGGCAATTATCTGAAATTGGTTTACAATTTAGGGGTTTATGTGAAATTGGGTTAGGGGTTAGTCTGAAATTGGGTTAGGGTTTATGGGTTTCTGCTGTGATGGATGTTAGAACTGGTGCTTAGTTTTTCTTAATTTTGTGTTGAAGAGGTATATTTCAGTGGTATGTTTTACTATGTTTTAAGATGGTAATTGCATTTTGCTGCATATTTGGATGTAATTTTTGGCCATTGAAGAGTGACTGTAATTGAAGTAGTCACCCTTGCTATGTTGAAATTGGACTTCAATTTAAGATAAAAATCATTTAGTTTAATCCATGGATATGGAGTGAGGTGGGAAAGGGTTGTTGGGGCTAAACCTGAACCTTAACTCATGATTAGCATCAACCCTTGCGTTGAGAAGAGGAGAAAAGCTGTTCAAGAATGACATACTGCACAAGATTTACTCTGGCAGGGGCAAACTTCCCTCTTCCTAAAATTCTTGGACAGCTTTTATCCTCTTGTCAACGCAAGGATTGACGCTAAATATGAGAATAATGACGTGATTTTCTAGTGTCTCAACATGTTAGTGAATTTCTACTTAGAAGAATACAATCTCACATACAAGCACTAGAATCATTCATTTGCTTACATTTGAAAGGAGGGCATATTGGAGTCATTATTGTGGTTGCCATTAATTCATACGATGTTCCATTACATTATACAGAAAATATAACATAACGAAATGGGAAAATATAAGAGGAAGACCTGTGGAGAGAAAATGTAAGACTCGAAGGTACAATGAATTTGAAATGTTTCTGTCATGAGACATTGGTGAACATACATGCAATGCATATAAGGTTCTATTGTCCCTGTATTGTACTTTTAGCACAGATATATCTAGTGCATATTGCCTTCATTTGCGTATGTATTGTATTTTTATTGCTTTATATTGTGTATATTTGAACGACCTAAAATTTTGAAAATAATGGTGGTGTGCAGGGAAATATGGTTGTCAAAGCCAAGTTGATGATTCAGGAGGATGATAAATTCCAGGGAAAGGCGTTGACCCTTTCCCATACAAAGAGTACGATAAGTACAATTACGGAGAGATTCAGCCCGCGAAATTTACAGAGGTTCAAAGACAGCTGTTTTGGCCATCTGTTACTAATCGAGGACTTGAAGTGGACAACACAAATTATCTACGGGTTGCTGTTGAGAAAGGCTGACCCGAAGACAGTCTCTCAAGTCAACGGGATCAAATTCATAGTTGGCAACAAGGTCATACAATTCACGGCGCAACAGTACAGTCTCATCACAGGGCTGCAGTTTGGAAATCTTCCGTTTATTCCAATTGCAAGTAATGACAACTGCACATTGAAGAACAAGTACTTCCGCAACAATAAAACTATCAGCCTTTCCGAACTTGAAAAAGCCTTCATTGACTGCGCAGATGAGGAGGACGTCTTCAAGCTCGGACTTTTATATTTCGCTGTGTTTGTGCTGTTGGGCAGTGAAAAACATGTCAACATTGACATGCGCTACTTGAAATTGGCCGAAGATGTTGAAGACTTCCAGAAGTATCCGTGGGGTGCTGTGTCATATGCCAAGACAAATTCGTCATTATTGAGGGCACTGTGCGCAGAGTACCAGCGAGTCAAAGTGCCCCAGAAAGCCTTAAAAACCAAAAAATCAGCAAAGCAATCCAAGACAATGGCAAGTGGTAGACCAAGGGAGTACCACATAAAGGGATTTGGCTTTGCACTTCAGGTGAGGAAATATCCGTTTATGTATAAGTTCCATTCACTTTGTTTACTGTGATTGATATTTTATTGTTGAAAACAGATATGGGCTTTTGAGGTGTTTCCAGCATTGGCTGCACTGCATTACGTTGTGCGCGAAGACAATGCCCACGTCCCTCGTATACTACAATGGAGGATCAATAGTTCGGCTCGTTTTCACGAAGTAATGAGCCAAGTTTTTGAAAATTGTGAGGTAAGTTAGGTTCGTAATACTAATGTTATGCATGTCATTAACATAATAGGTTGACTGATATCTAGTTTCTATGTGTACATTGCAGGTTGATGTGCAACTTTTCCGGCCAAGTCTAATTGAAAAGCAGCAGCCGTATTGGACATGGGGTGACGATGTTGAAAACACTGAAGATATTGTGGAATTGTTTGGCGATGACATCGTCCAAAGAACCAGCACTTCCGTTGAACATCTCGATGATGAAGTTGACGCAACTGCTGCCCTCCCGTCGTCTTCTAAGGTAAGCATGACCTTTGGGAAGTGTATCTATCCTTTTCAGTTCTTATTACTCTTTTCGTTTACTTTTTTTAACATTTCTAGTACCAACTAATTCATTCGGGCATGACATCGTGCCAACTGGTTGATCTGCGCCCTTCCCTTTTTAGGGTTCAAGCAACCCCCATTTTCTTCCCTAACAGACCTAGGTTTTTTAGAAACTTCTCTCTCTACCGATCCTGAGTTCGTATGACTCACTCATGACTTATGATTCGCATGTTCATGCTCGTCTCCTCCTTTCAGTTGATTTAATTGCGTTTCCTCGGATCTCATGTTATAAGGGTTTTTTGCTATATATATATATGTCATAATGAAGCTAATGGCGCTGGTATATCCAGTATGTAGTCCATATAGGCAATAAAATAGCAATACAGTGTACATAAAGTAGCAATACAGTGACTATATAATAGCAATACAGTGACTATATAATAGCAATATAGTAGCAATATATGGTTTATATTTTGTATCAATTGTAACAATTGGCATTATAACTGAATGCAGGGTGAGCTCTCATCAACTGATTTACGCAGTTTCAAACATGAGTTGGCAAAGCTATCCAGTGAAAATCAAGCGCTTAGGAAGAGAGTGCAACACTTGGAAGAAATGGCACAGAAGGAGTCTGTCAAGCATCATCAGGACTCTAAAAAAAATAAAAAGGTTGTGGACGATTTGAGCAGGACCCTAGCTTCAATTGAACATTACTTTAAGATGGAGATAGATGAGTTGAAAACTCGATACAGTGGGTTCAATGAACCTGGGGAAGGGCATCACGAAGTCAGTTCTCCTCCTATGCAAGAAAGAGGCGACAATGACATGTCGCCCGTGCCTGAAAATATTACTTTGACCACTGAACAGGCAGAAACATCTGCGCAAGTGCCCGGTTTTGAACCTGAAGGCTTCACTGCGATGGAAGGCCAAGAGGCAGAAGGTGAGCAGGCAGAAGGTCAGCACCCAGAAGCTGAGCAGCAAGAAGCTGAGCAGCCAGATGCTGAGCAGCCAGAAGCTCAGCAGCCAGAAACCGAGAAGCTTGAAGCTCAGCAGCCAGAAACTGAGAAGCTTCCTGCTGCAGAGGAGGTAGATGGGTGCAGAGTAATCTGCAAAAAACTATTATTGTTGTTGAAGGATTGGAAAAAAAGGGACAAAAAGGCGAAGGGAGGTCAGCTCAATCCTCCCGTCATACGCAATCTTACTGTGGCTGGTGATGAATCGATTGAGGAAGGTTGCAGCACTGTTGAGAAAGAAGATATGGAAGGTAAAGGGCGCAGAAAGAAACGACCAGCCACTACATTGCTGAGTCCATTTACCGATCCCTTGAAGAAGAAGAGGGCGACGACTAGTTCGGATGCGGAGCCAACCCAGCCATGTTTTGATCCGAGAAAACCCCTACCCATTCACGAAGTCAAGGCAGTAATAGACTTCTGCAGTGCCTGGAAAACTGATATAAGGTAAGGATTTTATACCTTTGAAATCCATTTTCTTCCCTATTGTAGTATGCGCAACCATATATGAATAAGAAAATATAGGTGTTCCTTTAATAGACATGTATGTAATTGTCATATTATACAATGTTTGAATTATTACACGATTACAAAATTCACCGTTGGAAATTTGGCTTTTGTAGTGCGGAGGTGCAGCTTGAACAAAGTTCAGTTGGGGCAGATTTTTTTTACAAACTGATAGATGATACCGAATGGGTTAGCTCGAGGGTAAGAATTTCAACCCTACTTTATTAGGACAATTGAATTGTTTTATCATGTTTCTTATGTGTACATTTGTATTAACAAATTGTGGTCATATTATTGATGTAAACTTTCAGCACCTTGACATGGCGACGTTTCTCATTCGGAAAAGACAGCTGTCTCATCCCTTGGTTTTTGGAACCCACTGGACAACTGCAGATTGTTGTTTGCAGGTACAAATATGAAAATTTAACTATTCACTGCTTGTCTGTCATCCTTTCGTCATTATGTAATGTGCCTGCAATTCAATGTTTGCAGCAATTTTTAGACCCGGTCAAACCGGCTGCAAAGACACGAGGGTCGAAGAAAGCAGCTGCTCTAAAAACGGCTGAGCTTCCACCCAGCTACCTCAAAAAGATACACCACTTTGTGCACGGGACATGGCAACATGGGTATGCGCAACCATGGACCAAAGTCAGGAAGGTGTATTTCCCGTATAATCTTCGAGGGTGCCATTGGGTGGCATTAGAACTCGACTTCGTGAGACATAGTGTGACAGTGTATGACTCCTATGTTAATTTTACCTCACGGTCCAAGTTGGTGAAATCTCTTAAGCCCATTAGCGACACTCTTGCACGAGTGCTCTATGATATGCAATTTTTTGCTGCTTCTGAGGTTGAAGAGGTAAAGCAAAAGGGGATTCAGATGTCCAAGTGTACGCCCTTCATAATTTGCATCATTGGAGATGTACCGCAACAAAGTGATGGGTAAGTAACGTATGTTAATATAGTGGAGCTTATCAATATTGTAAATGTGTGCATTTCTAATTTCTGAACTGATTGGCCTGACAGTGCCAGTTGCGGAATAATGACTGTCAAATTCATCGAGCATCTCACTGCCGGCATTTCTTTGGAATCTGTGGACCCATCGAAGATCACCTATTACCGACTGAAGCTTGTGATGGAGGCTTTGAGGGGGGAGGCGTATATATAAGGTAGATGTGATAATGTTTCTCAATTTAATTCAGTCTTTACTTCTCAGTTGCCCATTCAGTCAGAAATTAATTGGAAATTTGGAATCCTTACTATGAATATGCAGAGATGGAAGCTGTGGTGGAGCTGCTGTATATGGAAATTTGGATTCCTTAATATCCTTAATATGAACATGCCTTTTGATTTTGCGAATCGAAATTGGGTTGTACGTATAATGAATACCACTAAGGATGTACTTCTCATTCGGTTCTGTAATTGGGCTTTTCATTTGGATATACATTTTCATATAAGACCCCTCTTATTTCCCTTTCTTGGTTTAGAAGCAATTTTGATTATGTTTGCGTATCAGGCCAAAAGTCAATTTTTTCATTTCTCTGTTTCTGTTTTCTGTTTTATTTCAACAACAACAACTTAGCTTGTATTGTAACAAAAAGAAAAAAAGTGATAAAAGTGGCCAATTATTTCTGTAAATTTTTACTGCTTTTGTTTGAAATTGATATCCACATAGGCTACTAAGTACGTTTAATGGAGTAGTGCCATGGGAGTACCACATAACTAGCTTTTGTTTTTGTTGTTTTTTCCCTTCCCTTCCCTTTTGTTTCCAAGTATGAAAACTGGAGGAGCTACTGTTTCTTCCCTTTTATTTTATGTTTTAGAACCAACTGTTTGTTGTTCTAATTTGTTTTGGTTCATATTCATTTTCAAAATTTAGATGCATGGTTATATACCTAATATGCTTTACACCAGAATGTCTTGCATATGTGCATATTTAGTGATACCATCTTTTAAAAAAAAAATTATTTTGATACTTAAAGATTAGTTGATAAGACATGTTTGGGTGTAATTATGATGCAGCTGAATGCCTCTTTTTGAAACGCACATTGTTTTTTTGGTGTACTTCTTCTTTTGCAATGACGGTGGCCCTAAATCCTAAACCCCTTCAGAGGCATAGTCATTATACATGAAATAGAATTTCAATATTACGTCAATATACAATGGAATAATATAGCAATATACGAGCATTTTCTATGCCATAGGGTCGCAATGTTAGGTCCACATATATGCAATAGGCTAGCAATATGCGTACAATATATACTCAATATGCGTACAATATATATCCAATATGATAGCACTATGAAGACAATATTCATGTAATATGATAGCAATATTAGGTCATTTTACATACACTTCGCAGACATCCAGTTCAGACAACCTTCACGTTACACATGCAAAATAATACTACCCCGAACCCTGAGAATACTATCGCGGGAATGGAAAACGAAGCCCACACTTTCACATCACCTCACCTCACTCATTGCATCAACCGAACCCGGGTAAATGCAAATTTTTAGAGGTCCATCAACAGATCCATGTCTTTTGCCTTCATCCTCGCTTTATGCACGAGCGAATGATGAGCCATTCCCTCTCCACCCGTATTGAGCACCTGCCAGACACCAGCTACATCAATTTCGCTCCAATTGTAGTCTGGTGAGACGACTGAAGCATAATCGCGGAATATCTCGAACCCGTTGTTGAAACATTCAACCATTTCATGGTTATATTCTTCAGAATTTCTGAATTGTTGGACAGCATTTTTCTTTGTATCTTCCAATTTTAACTTCAGGGACTCTAACTCTTTGCTCCGACTTTTTGCTTTTAGAGTTTGCTTCACTTCTCCAGCATATGCTTTGTTCAACTTGTTGGCCAAGTTTCCCATCACTTGGCCATGAATATCACATTTGGTCTCCCACCAATCTGTTGCCTTACACAAATATTGCAACTCATGTTTCACTGCAAAGATTTGGTGAAGTGGATCATTGCTCTCAGCCTCACTTCCGGATGAAGTGGGATCGTGATTTGGAGTTAGAGGTGGAGATGGGAATGGCACATGCCATGGCTGGTCTCCCGGGTAACTGACATGGTCGTTTGGAGGGCGTACGTCCGACATGAAGATGTATCGGTGGGCCAATTTACAGCTGGAGTCTGCAAAAAACAAATATTTCAAAGTACTGTCATTCTGTAGTTTTTACTTCATAAAACTTGAAAATTAGAATATGGTAAGTCTGTAGTAAGTTGAGAATAAAAACCTGTCCCAAAGTTGACGTGAAGATGGTGCCAATGCTTCTGTTATATATAGGAACTTGTGTATTTAATATTGTATTGAATGAGTTAGGAGTTAGTGGCAGCTGTTTGTATGACAAAATTGGGTATGCAGTTGGTGTAGTTGGTCCATTCATTTGATGGGATTGCACTGTGCACCATTTACTCTTTTGCTGTGCATTTCAGGCAATAAATGGACTACATAAATAGGCAATGAAAGGAAATTTATTTAAAACAGTTACCAAATTGGAAAATCGGAAAATGGAAAAATACCTTACTGGGAAATTCCAAATTACAAATATAGGAAAATGTCAACATTTGGGAAAATTCGAAAAGTGCCACGTAGGAAACTGGAACATAAGAACAACAAAAAAATTCGAAAATTGCCACATAGGAAACTGGAACATAGGAACAACAATATTAGGCAATTCCGAAATCGGAAAATTGGAAATTTGGAAACGAAGATTGGGAAAACCAATCAATTGGGAAATTAGAACTTACAAATTTAGGAAAATAAAAATATTTGGTCGAATACAAAAATTGCCACATAGAAATAGGAACATAAGAAAGAGGAAATTTGGCAAATACGATATAGGAAAATTAGAAATTTAGAAAATTGGGAAAAAAATTAAAACAAAAACATTTCCAATATTTCAATTTGAAATATTTCTCCAATTTTCTAAGTTTCTACTTTTCCAATTTTCCAATATTCAATTATAAATATGTTTCCCAATTTTCTAAGTTTCTAATTTTCCAATTTATAAATTTTAAAGAATTTTTCCAATTATATAACTTTCTAAATTTCCAAATTTCCTATTTTTAAAATAATTTTCCAATTTCCTAAGTTTATAATCTTTCAATTTTAACTAATTTTTCCAATTATATAAGTTTCTAAATTTCCAAATTTCCAATTTTCTAACTTTCTAAATTTCCAATTTTCCTATTTCTTAAAACTAAGAAAATAGGAAAAAAAATTTCAAATTGGAAATGTAGGAACTTAGAAAATTGGAAAATTAGAAACTTAGAAAATTGATTAGTTGGATAATTGGAGAATTGGAGAATTGGAAACATTAGAAACTTAGAAACTTAGAAACTTAGACAATTCGAAAATTATATAAAAATTGAAAATTTGGAAAATTGGAAATTTAGAAACTTAGAAAATTGGCAAAATATTTAAACTTGAAAAATCGGAAAATTAGAAATTAAGAAAATTGGAAAATAAGTTATAATTGAATAATTGGAAAATTGGAAAATTAGAAAATTATAAACTTTTACGCTTGAAAAATTGGAAATTTGGAAATATGGAAACGAATTGAAATGGCAGAAATGGGAAATACGAAAATTACCGTATTAGACAATTTTTAATTTGTCGGTATATTAGGCAGGCCTAATTATGCAAATTCTTTAAATTATAAAATGGAAAAATTACCAAATTCAGAATGTCCAAATTACAAATATAGGAACTAGTGTAAACAATACATTGGTAATAAGTCCCGCCCAATAACTCCCGCCTGACAATCCCGCCAATTACTCCCGCCAATAACTCCCTCCAATTTCTCCCGCCAATGTCTGAATACTTGACTCCAGCACATTAATACCTCCCGGTGTAAAACTTCAACCCAGCTCCATCAACACAAAACTTCAGTCACATTAACTCCTGCTTGCAGCCATTACAGCCATTACCTTCCCAATTTGGATTCACTCACATCGCATTAAGTCCCAGTTATGTCTACTTAAGTCGTCCACCACCCCACAATAAATATCGAAAACCATGGACCCTAACCTGACACCAAACTCAACGCTTTCAATTACTGAAGCAAGGGAGACTGAAACACCAACCAAGTCAGGAAATTCACTGACTGCAGACTTGGTCCATGGACTCCAGCAATGTCGAGGCAACACCATGTTTTGGAAAAATCTCCATGCAGACATAGTTTCAAAAATTGTGGAGGGGCAAGCTAGGTGGGGTGTCATCAAAAACCGCACAATTCGGTATCGTTATCATGCCCGTATGCATCTCCTACATATAAAGGGTATGAAAGAAAAAATTAAAATTGCCCCTGCCACTGCAGTTATGTTATTCAAGGAAGGTAATGAAATGGCCGAGTTGAAACAAAAAAAACTGGAAACCGGATTCGAACTATTTCGCAAGTTTGCAAAAGTAGTGGATCCAGAACGAAACTGGGACAACATCACTGTGGGCGGGGTCATGAATTTCATGGGCGGCGGTCGCCGCAAGTGAAGAGGATGCAACTGCCAATGTGTGAGCAGGAAACTTTTGGTACTTTCGTATGACTTTGGACACTGTAAAATGTTGTGGAAACACCCTGTACAATGGAACTATGAGGTGCCCTCTTTTTGTATTATGTAACTATGAGGTGGGCTGTTGTTGTATTATGTATGTTTTGGACTTGGATGCGATGGAAATATGATCTCTCTTTATGTATTTGTGCGTATATAGCCCTGTCCAGTGCAAACGATTATAGTGGCAATAAACGGGCAATACACATACGGATAATGGCAATATCATACCAATACGAGTACAATAGAGTTCAATCAGAGGACAATAGAGTTACAATAGGATAATATTGCACTAGGTCGTCATCACACTTTTATTTTTATTTTTTGGTCCACAAACACAACAAAAATTAAAACAAAACACAAATTTAATAAATAAAAAAATACAAATATTTCAGGTGGACTGGATGAAGTATACATCCCTGAAAGGACACATGGCCTACCCTACATTACACACCTTCAATATGGACTCTATATATACAATTCATGGCTTCCACCAGCATCACCATCACATCCCCCCTCAATTATAGAAACATGACACCACAAAACCTCATGCTACTTCCTCTTTCAACCCCTAAATTATCCATCGGATGCCCAATACTTGATGGCTGCTTGGCCGGTGGGATACCCTGCAACTCCATAAAAGAATTGGTAGGGGAGAGCGGTTCTGGGAAGACGCAACTTTGTCTCCAACTAACAGTAAGAGCTGAGCTCCCACCCTGACATGGAGGCTCCTCCCTCTACATATTCACAGAATTCAGCTTCTCATTTCGTCAATTGCAACAACTAGCCGAACTTGATCATGCATCATACCCCAACTTCATACGGTTGGAGGCATTGGAAGACATATATGTTCATGGCGTTCATCATGCTGAACAACTCATCCATGTCCTTGAAGGCATACAAGCACTTATTGCCATTGATCACACCCGGTTACCTGTCAAGCTCTGTACAATGGAACCATTGCTGCATTGTTCCGATCACAATATGAGGCAACACCGGCAGATTTGAAACGGTGATGTGAAAGGTTTTTCAAGATATCAGGGACATTGAAGGCTTTAGCTAATAAGTTTGGGGTGGCGGTGGTTGTCACCAACCAAATGTTTGAAGTTACATTTCAGGCCCTTTTATTTTGTAACACAGTTTACATTGCAATAGCAATACCAGTACAATATACGATCAATATGATACCACTGAGAAAGCAATAAGGGAACAATACGATAGTTATACTGTCATTATAAATGGGGAACACAGTACAATATATGTACAATATATGTGCAATATATATGCAATATAAGGGCAATATAATACACTCAGAAAGCACTAAGGGAGCAATACGATGGCTATACTGTCAATATAAATACGGAACACACCACACTCTATAACAATGCAACCCGAATTATGCATTTTTAACAGATTTAACATTCCACATAACACCAAATCCACCTTACATAAAATTGAAATTGACAGTACCTAACAAACCAACACAAATCATATTGTCTAAGATACATTACGCAGTGGAATATTGTTTTGACAGGTGCTTTTATTGTGGCCGGTGGAACCGCACCTTGAGCACTTTCTTGTACGGTTGCCCTCTCCTTGTGAGGGAATTCTCAGCTTCTTCCGTCTGCCTGGCATGACCTTCGCCATGGGAGGTAGCACAACTCGACTTCGGACATGTTCAGGAATAACCCACATTCCTTGAGGCTGTACCGGGTAGATGGTATCCGAATAAGCATTCAACCAAGTATTTCGCGTGTAATATCGAGAAGCCTTGGAGTATACATTTTGGTTCAAGAAGCGGCAAACTGCAACGACGTGCTTGCAAGGTAGTTGCTCAAGCTGAAACTTCCTGCAACTACAACTGTTGTTCGTCATATGTACGAGGCCATCCATATCACCGTCCACAACATTATACTGTACGTTATTTAGTTTAACCACATTCATTCTTGAAGCATCATCCAACCTATTCCTCAACTTCTTCTCGCCAAAATTGGGGCACAATGTTGTTGTGCATTTCAAAGCCAACTCACGACGTTCGGTGAACCATTTCACTAGAAGATTAATAATTTCCCCTATCAAATGAACTACTGGCAGCATCCTTGCAAACCTAAGGACTGAGTTTATTGACTCCGCAATATTTGTCATCATTACATTGTAGCGGCGTCCATCCATGTGAGCTCTAGACCACTTATGTAACCCTGCCTGTTGAAGATATTCAGCAACGTGTTCCTTCCTCTTGATCTTGCGAAAATGACAATCAAATTCAGCAATGGAATAAGATTTCGCAGCCTGCTCAAAGTGCATCAGTATTTCATCACGCTTTTTCAACTTGCAAGTGCGTTTCATGTTCCCCTTCATATGATAAAAGCATATGCCATGTTGCGCTGTTGGAAAAACTTTGTTCCACACATTCTCTATGCTAACATTGCGATCAGAAATGATAACAAGATTGGGACACTCACCAATGGCTTCATGAAGTTTAGTGAAAAACCAATGCCATGATGCATCCGTCTCCAAATCCCCGATCCCAAAAGCAAGAGGGTATATATTTCGATTACCATCGAATGCATTTGCTACAAACATAACACCCTTGTACTTGGATTTTAAATGAGTCGCATCCACGGCTATCACTGGGCGCATGGAAGAACGAAACCCTCTAATACATGCGCCAACTGCCATAAAAAAATACAAAAAATGATTGTTCTCATCAGTATGGATGTGTGTCTTTGTGCCGGGATTCATACGCTCCAATTCATAGCAATAGGCTGGAAGGATATAATATGCCTCCTCGGCTGATCCTCTAATGGACATTAGAGCTAACTCCCTCGCTTTCCAAGCTTTCGAATAATGAATGGTCAAACCAAAGTTGTGTTTCACATCTCTCATTATGTCACTTGGTCTGTATATTGTCCGACAATCCTTCAACTTCCTTTTTAATGAAGTGGCTACAAGTGAAGCGGTTGCTTGACGATGCTTGTCATTTACGAACCTCAAATCACATTCATGTACAGTTGTACACCTCACAATCATGAAGTTGTATTCTCCAATTCTTGATGCTCGGACCCGCCATGGGCATGGACGTTGACAACAAACCACAAGCAACCTTTTTGTGCAAGAGAATTGCACCTTAAATTGAAAGTGGCCCCTCAATGCCCTCAATCGTAAGTTGGTCAACAAGGCTCTCTTACTAGAGAAAATTTGGCCAACTTTAATTTTCCGATTCCAATCACTTTGCAAATAGTCTGTGTCCAAATATGCTTCTCCATCATTTACACCAGCCACACTGTACTGGTTCTGTTCACTCCTTTCACTCAAATGATGTTCACGAGTGGGTTCAGATTCTCCTCCTAAACGGGTTATTGGCAACTGGACTGGTGTGTCGAAGCGGCCCAAAATAGGAGGGGCAGAGTACACTGAGACTTCATTTGTTTCAGTACCATTATCACGATCATGCATCTCCTCCACCTCGCTAAAATCAATCATGTCCATAAAATCTGTCCCAACATCACCACCCACAGCAGTGACATTTGTATTATTCAGAATTACTTCATTGCTTTCAACAATGGCAACTGAAGACTGACCCATCCGACTACTATTTGTCGTCATATCCATACTATCAACTACATCATTTGTCAGTTCTTTATCGTCTATACTCACGAGTAAGGGGGCTAGTTTTGAAGGTGTTACCTCACAATTGTACTTCATAAAAAATTTCACATCATCATCGTCCTCAATCTTTATGTGCTTCCACTCATTCGAGGACATCAAAACTGAGAACTTTAAGCAAACCTTGTCTTCCATGTTTGTATTACCAATCTGATGCACACGATCCAACAGTTCAGCAAATGTGATGGTCCGTGGTACTATTAAGCCTTTTGAGTCACCCCCTTCGTATTTGCACATCTTCTTTGAGGTTACCCATTTTCCATTGTAGCAAACCAGAATAATAATTGTCTCCATTTCTGACAATGACAAAACAACATGTCATTAATAAATTTGAAGCCACGACCAAATCACTGCAATACAACCACAATAACAAGGCAATACAATAGCAATATAGTGCCATTCTTATAGCAATACAACAACAATATATTAGCAACATAAGAGCAATAAAACACCATTAACACAGCACTGAATAATGTATCATCACAATTAGAATATACAAATCTAATACATCAAATGGAAAATCCCAAGTTTCAAGATTCACATATCCTGACCAATCTAAATGCTTTTGGTAAAAACCCAGACGAATGAACATCATGATTCAAAAACATTACCCAAAGCAATTAAAATAAAACCAATTTCACAGCAACCTAGGCTATCAAATTAACACCCATTTCATACAATCTCGCAGCTATTAACAAAATCACCATCAAGACCTCGTATTGGAGGTCAGCAATGGAGTAGAGCTTCAAAGTTGCAACTACCTGCGACCTGACGTTGTTTAGAAGACATACCTAGAAGATAGGGTCGATGAGGGGTTTCCAGATGGTAGCGACAAAGAGCTGCGTGAGAGGAGCTGGGAGATGGATACTTCTGCACGAAAAGAAAAGGAGAGCTGGGTAGAGAGAGAGAGAGAGAGAGAGAGAGAGAGAGAGAGAGAGAGAGAGAGAGCGAAAAAAGAGAGAGAGAGGGAGAGATTACAGAGCTCAGGGAAAGAGACAGAAAAAGAGAGAGAGAGAGAGAGAGAGAGAGAACGAACCGAGAGCTTAGAGTTAGAGAAAATTTCAGATAAAGTGTTATGTGGCCAATAAATGGACACTAAGTTTGTATTTATAGGTGGTATTTGGAAAAAATTTTGGGAGGGCTGATATTTCCACTTAAAATTATAAAAACAGTGGCATTAAAGGCTATTTCCCAAAAAAAAAACTCAATACATTTAATAAGGGTAAATTTAGAAAACAAAAATTAGTTTGTTTGATATATTAAGAGATTTTCTATTTAAACCCCACACTTCTCTTAGTTCATCCCAATACTTAAATCATTAAGCTGTAAGTTCTATTATTGTGTAAAAAGACAAAAAAGGTCATCCAACTTAATAATTAAACCTAGTACATTTATACACACACCCCACTACTCTTCATATTAAGTTTTAGAAAAATACAAACTCCTCTACATCATATTGCCAGATTATTATCCCCTACCTTCCCCAACCATAAGCTCTCTCTTTCTCTCTCTCTCAAGTTCTCAACTCAACAATACCCAAGTGTTGGAATTCCAGTTACAGTTCTTGGAAAGAGGTAAAGTTGTTCTCTTTCTCTAGAAAGTATTAAATTTCAGGTTTGGGGTTCTATTTGTTTGTATTTTTTTCCGCTGGGAGCAAAGAAAATTGTGGGGTTCAAATAGAAAATCTCTTTGATTTCTTCTTTTTTCAGTTTGGGGTGTATTTAAGGGTAGTTTGGGAAGATAGTGGGGTTTTCTTAGAAATTGTGAAAATTTAAATTAAAACATGGGGTGAACTTAAAACATGGGGTGAACTAAGAGAAGTGTGGGGTTTAAATAGAAAATCTATATATTAATGACCTTATTTTAAATGTAAGAAAAGTGACACATGTCAGGAGGAAAATAGAGAAGGTTAGAGAGAACGTTGGTAGCATTCCCCTTTGACTAATGACTTAAATTTTGATTTGCCCCCTAAACTTGTATCTAACTTTCGATTTACCCCCTACTTATTTTTTTTTAGAAAATTAAAGATATGAACCCTTTTTTTTCTGCCAATTTCCCCCGTGTCGTCTAAATCCTCAATATTTCATCCAATTTTCCGTTAAATCATTTAAAAATAATAATTTTTTCGGAAAAAAATTGAAGAAAAAAAGGAAAACAAATTCCCTGATGATGTGTTTGGATAAAGTAATTCTAATTTCCATGGAAATTGTAAATGAAGGAATTTCCATTTAAAAATTTCGCCAGTTGCAAATTTCAGCGTTTGGATGTCATATATGTAGAATTTAAGAAATGATAGAAATTACAATTTCACCTATTTGGATAGTCATCACAAAATTAAAATTTACTTAGAAGTAACAACATTTTTTTTACGACAGTCTTGTATATAAAATATGGATAGGAATAATTAGCATAGTTCAACACATTATATATATATATATATATATATATATATATATTATATATAATTAGAAAGGCTTGTGTAGTACGAAAATTAAGAGTTCAAGGGGCAAATCAAGAGTTAAGCCTTTGACTAATCCATAAATATCACCTTAACTTTAAGGTATGTGCATTTGCTTTACCTGAACTCCATAAAGTGTTGCAACATACTTATTAAATTTCACGCAAATGGCCCACCAACCCACTACTAGAAACACCTATATTGTCACGAACTTAACCACCTATAAAATACAGTGCTATTAGGAGTGGAACCACTTATTATAAGTTGTAATTTGTTTAGTCAAATTTATGATGTGGGACATTTATATCTTTAACACGCCCCCACAAGGGCCCACCACATAGTGGGCCAAACGTGAAGCCAAGTCCACATCAGAGTTAATAATCTGGATCTAAGTTTGTGTGTAGTCGATGAGTTAGGTTGATGGCAACACCTAATCAAGGCGTGGCCAGTCTCGATCGGAGTCAAGATATGGGTAGAGGTCCCACTTTGACACCATGTTAAATTTCAGAGAGATGGGTCAACGGTCCAACACTAGCAACATCGATATTGTTCCAAACTTAACCACCTACAAAACTCAGTAGGTGTTGAGTTTTATTACAAAAGGCCTCAGTGCTATTAGAAGTGGAACCACTTTATAAGTTGTAATTTATTTAGTAAAGTTTCCGATTTGGGACTTTTATATCTTCAACAATATTGCCTATGTCTAACTCTATTAAACTTTTAGTTAAGTTTAAGGGCATTTCCGTCAATTCAAATAGCTTAAAAACTTAATATTTCAAAACTAAGAGCATCCACAATGAGCTCTCTAAACCACCTCCATAGACAAATTTTAGGGATGAATTGAAAAATACAACGCCAACCATGCTCCATATCCACCTCCTAAAACAGAGAGACTACTAAGAGCTTCTAAATCTCAAGAGACATAAAGGACTCCTAGTGGCTCCCTGTAATTTAATGTTACTTTGTTTAATGCATTTAATTAGGTATTGTTTGTACCTAAAAAGATCTCAGCCGGTAAGGCCGACCGAAGGAGCAACCTCTCGGCCAAGGCGCCCGCCCAAAAAAGGCCGAACGCGTCAAGTTGTTATTCGTTTCTCTCGTAGGACAAGGATGGGCTGTGAAGGCGAAACCATCACGGCCACGGCCACGGTGAGCTTAAACGAAGAAATTGATAAACCCTCAAATACACGACCAAAAGTAGAAAAGTCGAGGGGCATCGCCACGTGTCATTGAGGCCCCACACCTCATTTAATGAGGCAATGCTCCTAACTACTGCAGAGAACCCATGATCCATGTGAAAGAGGAATTTACATTTAATGCACGAGGAAAAAAGGGAAGTGATTGGAGTCAGTATGTGGTGAGTAAAATCAGGATGATTAGGTGCAAAATCTTATGACTTGTAAGGCTAAGTCACCAACCATCAGACCAGAACATTAAATGCTCCTCCAGGGCCCGAGACACAGAGCCGACGATCAGGGCGGCGGTTGAGATTTATGGGGGTCACATCACCATGCTTCACATTCCCAAATGTTGTGCAGATTACCCACTATCTCTAATCGACCACGTCAAGCAGATATCAGCTTCGCCTTCCTCGCAGAGCCTCTTCTATAAATAGTAGGCTCCAAATACATTCAAAGGGTTCAACACCAAACACAAGCCTCCAACGGAGCAGATTATATTTTCCTGTCATTTACCTTCTGTCATTTATCTTCCTGTAATGTACTTTCAATATCTTTACTTGCTTCCTTAGGAGTAGTGACAGCTTGTAGGAAAATCCATTCATTAACATATCATACGACCCTTGATTCTCAAGGCCCCGGAGCACCATCTTTGTTACTTTTCTGTTCATCCCACATATCATACGACCGTTGTTATCCGGCAACGCGCCAGAGCACCGCCTAAAAATCCACCATTAACACCATCATTAACGACCTTGTAGCTCAGGTTGTGAATCTGGCGGCTGAGATCAATTCCTCTCTCGGCCACAATCGCTCTGATTAGAAGTCAAACTCAAACAGGCGTGCAACTCATCCATCCATTCACTCACATCACCCTCAAATGCACGGTAGATTGTGCTGGCACGCCCGCGCACAAACGCATTGCACCAAAGAAGGACGACCCATGTTGACGCTGATCACCTCGGCCCGGAGCATCAGGCCGTGAGATTTGTGAAGGTCAACATCTTTGGCACGCCCAGTGGGACCCTAATTGTCAAAACCTCATGGTGGAAACTAGGTCACAGGCAAAGCTCAAGAACAAGATAATCAAAATGACTTCCGAGACTCCCAAGTCAACTTCACTAATAATGGCCGCTGAGACTGAGCAAACAGTCGACACTTTGGCTAGCATCCCAATGACAACGGCCTTCGTGGCCGAATCCATACAGACGCGATCCCAGATGGAAGATCTGATGGCTAGATAGGCCTACAGGATAGAAACGTCCTTTATGGCCAATTACCTCACCTTCGACAACCCACAGAGCTGGACAAGGCGGGCGATGCCCCGAGAGGGTCGAGCCCCACGGGGAAGGTAGCAGTCTCGGTGCTGCTAGCTACGCACCGACGTCAAGCTATGGCTAGCATTCTCAGCCGTCGACGAACAGCTAGGGGCAGTCCCAACAAACATGGGCATATCCCGGCCCAATCTATCCGGTGGAGGCGTTGCGCGGCCAGTCCCAGGCAGCTATACTATTAGGACAGAATAGCCCCTATATTCCACTGTCCAGCAACTCGACCCCGTCCATACACTGGCCGTGCAAACGTAGGCCGGCCTGAGCAACACGGCCGCTATACCATCACCGCAATACAATCAGAATAGTCTGGCCGTCGCGCAACCGTTGCAGGCGCCTATCTTTCCGTTTGGTTCCCAGTTTCAGAGTGGCCCGATTGGCCCGACAGTGGCCAGACGCATGCGGGTTCTCAATTTCAGAACGGCTTGGTCCATCAGAGTCAGACGCCCATACCAATACGGCAATTCGGCTCAGTCACCACGGTTGAACCCCTCGCTCAAACAGCCTAGCAAGTGAGGCCACAAAATGATGAGCAACAAGCCCAGCAGCAGTTCGCGGCCCAGCCACCCCCTTAGGGGTTTCGGGTCGAAGACGTTCGGCGAATGATCGAATTCCGGGACATGCACGACCTAACCAACAAAGTGGATAGGTACGCCTCCCTATTGAAAGAGGAAATACATAAGAAAACGGCCACAAAAGGGACTTATTACAAGAATCCCGTCGTCGGTTACGCCAAGGCAGACAGCCCCGCCGAGGCCGAGAACGTTGAAGTTGAGGTAAGCTCGGGCCAAAGTCAGCATAGACAAACTGTTTGTCTGCAAAGAACTTGTCAAGGCTGACAACAGCCGAATGAAGATCCCCGACGCCAAGTTTGCGGCCCGGGAAACGAAGGCCTACACCTTGATTTAACAAGGGCCGAGGCTATTTTTGATATGTTATTGGCCGAGAAGAAGGTCAAATTGTCCTTTGGTCATAAGATTCCAAAAACCGAGGAGCTAAAGGGGAAGACTTTCTGCAAATACCACAGCTCTTGGTCTCACGGCACCTACAACTGTATCGTCCTACGGGACGTTATTCAAAAGCTGATAGATGAGAAGAAACTCCAATTTTCGGAGAAGATTGCCATGAAGGTTGACAACCAACCATTCCCTCCACCCATTATCAACATGGTCAATGCCCAATTTCGGGTTGAATATAGGGAGGTTCAGCGGCCTATTGAGGCCGCGGTAAGAGGGTCGGCATCAACACCGAAGCCGGCAAGAGAAAAGGGACTGTTACCCGAACCAGAGGTGGTGATCTGCGGCCGATGCAAGAATGAGATCGACCAGCCAAGGCCACAGGAGAATAAGAGGAAGGCCGTCGAGTCCTCTCAACCGACAGTAAATAGGTTGGCCGACCAACACGGTCACCGTCCGGTGAGCAGAGCCGTTTTCAATTGGTTGGGGGCACGGACTCCCCTTGTCTCGACTAGGCAAGAAGAGTGGGCCGTTCCGAGGCAGCTCAAAACTTTTAGGCCTCCGACAATGCAAGATGATCGCTGGTACCACACCCTGCCTGGGGGCAGGGTTGAGCTGGTGAAAATGACCCAACTAAGAAGAATGCAGAGGCAAGCTCAGTAGGCCAAGGCACAGTCGGCCCAGGTCGAAGGTTCCAGACGCAAGAAGAAAATGGCGGCTGCAGAAGTACGGCCATCTGTTCCAGCTAACACCTCCGCAGCTGAAGAGCTTGGCCCTGAGGGCCCAAGGGTGTGGCGTCCTCGGCAAGCCGGGGACTCCTGTGAAGTAACGACGGCTCCCAGAAGGCCAAGGGCTATGACGCCAGAAGAGTCTGACAAAGGTATCATCGATGTTTGTCCTTCCTCCTGGAGTTCCACAAAGATTACTCTGCCACCGACCTATAAGGCATGGTGCTTGAGAACCAGGAAATCGTAGAGCTGGCCCTTAAGAACGTAAAAGCAGAAAGGCTCCTCATCACCAAGAGTTTCGACTCGACCATTAAAGCCGTATACGAAGCACACCGAGAGGCTAGGGCAAAAGGGATGGTAGCCTACCAACCTGACTTGAAAAGATTGGAGACCAAGACCCCTTTCAACAAGGACGATTTGGACTACCTTCGGCGGTACTTTACCGTTACCCCGGCCGACGCCATCTTCGGTTTGACAGTTGAGGAGGAGGTCTGGGTCAGCCGATTAGATGAATACCTCACGACCAGAGATGCGTTGACCAGGGCCAGGCGGGTCCTTGAAGGAAATTCCAAGGTGCTGAGCACCTCGACAATCAAAGCTTCCATGAGTGAGATCCAGGAGCCCACGGGGCCTGTAATCTGCGGCTTCAGTGATGAAGAATGAGGCCGAAGACGAACCCGCGTTAGGATTGGCAGATGAAGAATGTGGGGGGGGGGGGGGGGGGGTTCTCAGGGTAGTCGAAGAGAGGGGTTCAGCCAAGGATGACTACACGACTGAAGAAGAAGCTGGCAAAGGAGACCGGCGCGGGCCAAATGAAATGAACGTAAATATGGTGTTGATTTTACCTACCGAGTTTTCGGCCCCAAGTGGTCAGGGCAGCGGCCTTAACAGTGATGTGTCGGGAGAGCAGCCTGATCAGAGGTCGAAGACGAAGGAGGAGTTACTAGCCGTAGCTTTTAACAAGGTCATACCTAGGGATGAGCCGAACAAGTACTGCCACTTGAAACCATTATACATCACGGCTCATGTAGAGGGGATACCCATGTCTAAAGTCTTCATTGACTATGGTGCAACGGTCAATATTCTCCCCTATTCCTTAATGAGGAAGCTAGACAAATCAAAGGAGGACCTCATCCCCAGCGATGTGGTCATGAGTAGCTTCGTCGGTGATAAATCTAAAACCATTGGGGGTATTGCCATTAAAAATCACCGTGGCCGATCAAACGAAAGTCGCTGCCTTCTACGTAGTTGAGTCCAGCGTAGACTACAATATACTGCTTGGCCGTGACTGGATTCATCAGTCCGGCTGCATACCGTCCTCCCTTTTCCAATTGTTGTTCTTCTGGGACGGCCAAAAAGCATCCATACATCCAGCTGACGAAAGGCCGTTCGAGACCAATGTCGTACAAGCACGGATTTATGACGACGACGTCGGGTGGATAGTCCTCACTGGCCACGACGCAAGCGGCCGACCAACCAGGACGACGGCCCAGAAATTCCTGGAGTTAGGCGCCGAAAATGTCTGACAGGATTCGGCGCGCCGTGACCGACTTGTTAGAAAGGCTACCAGAGCACTGGGCCTGGGAATCTCTTTGACCGAACTCACCAATCAACCTAATCAAGTTCTTGCACGAGTCAGATGACGCCGACGTTTTGACCATAAAAGACTTGGAGACGGCACCTTCTGAAATGGAGGACGATTATCCTGAGGTCCAGGACCACTTGTTAGAAATAAATGTAGGCACGGAGGCCGAACCACGACCTCTTTTTATAAGTCAACTTTTAAGTTCAGAGTTAAAGGCCGAGATTATCGGCCTACTCCATGAATATAAAGACTGTTTTGCTTGGGATTATCATGAGATGTTGTTTGTGCCTAATAAATCACGGTCGTAAACTGACCGAAGGGGCTTCCTCTCGGCACTAGCACCTATTCACGAGCTAGAACGTGGCTTTTTGTCAAGTTTCGTCTTCCTAAAAACAAAGGAAAAGCTGCGAAGGCATAATCCTCTCGGCCTCGACCGCGGCATTGTTGGCCGAGGCCGAAGGATGAAAGAGACACGACCGAAGTTTTTAAAGTTAAAGTCACCACATGACAACAAGGGCCCACACTTCATTTAATGAAGTAAGGCCTCTGACTAGCAAACCCACTGGCTGCAAAGAGGCATTTAATGCACGAGGGAAGAGGGGAAGTGACTGAAGTCAGGATTTGGTGACATAAATCAGAGTGGTTAGGCGCAAACATACTTACAAATATTCTTACAACTTGAGGTCAGATCACCAACCACCAAACCATGGCATTAAATGCGTTCCCACGGCCAGTAGCGCAGAACCCACGATCAGGGCGGCGGCTGAGATTTACCGGGATTTATGGGGTCACACCACCATGCTTCACGATCCCAAATGTCGATTGGACTACCCACTTGTTCTGATCAGGCTCCACCATGCAGATTTTCAGCCTCGATTACTCTTCCAGAGCACTTCCTATAAATACCAAGCTCGAGCTACATTCAAAGGGTTCAAACACCAAACCAAAAGCCTCCCACGGAGCAAATTATATTTTCCTGTAATGCACTTTCAATACCTTTACTTGCTTTCTTAGGAGTAGTGATAGATTGTAAGGAAAATCCATTCATCAATATATCATACGACCCTTGATTTTCAAGGCGCCAGAGCACCATCTCTATTACCATCTCATTCACCCCATATATCATACGACCGTCGCTCCCTGAGCAACGCGCCGGAGCACCGCCCAAAACTCACCACCAACACCACCACTAAAAGGCCTTGTAGCTCAGGCCGTGAACCTGACGGCCGAGATCAGTTCCTCTCTCGGCCACAATCGTTTGATTAGGAGTCGAACTCAAAAAGGCGCATCACTTAAACGTTTTATCCAAACCACATCAACATCTCGACGCACGGTAGACCGTGCTGGCACGCCCGCGCACAACCGCACCCCATCCAAAAGAAGGACGTCATGTGTTAACGCATATCCCCTTGGCCCGGAGCACCAGGCCGTGAGATTTGGGCAGCCAACCGATGCCTGGGTTGCCAAGGGACTTGGTCGAACATGAGTTGAAAATTAAGGAGGGGTTTAGACCTTTCCAACAACCACCAAGGCGGTTCTCGACTGACGTACAACTAAAAGTCAAGGAAGAGATTGAACGGCTCCTTAAAGTCGGCTTTATCCGTACGGCTCGGTACGCGGAATGGCTGGCTAACATCGTACCGGTTTTGAAAAAGACCGGAGCTTTGAGGGTTTGCACCGATTACAGAAATCTAAACCTTGCGACCCCTAAAGACGAGTATCCCATGCCCATGGCCGATCTTTTGGTTGATGGAGCCGCAAAGCATGAACTCCTTTCCTTTATGGACGGCCATGTCGGCTACAACCAGATCTTCATCGCCGAGGATGATGTCCACAAAATGGCGTTCAGATGTCTGGGAGCCGTCGGAACATACGAGTGGGTAGTCATGCCGTTTGGCCTGAAAAATGCCGGTGCGACATACCAACAGGCTATGAACCTTATTTTCCACGACCTTATCGGCCGGACCGTTGATGTCTATATCGACGACGTGGTCGTCAAATCCCCTTCCAAGGCTGATCATATATGACATCTTCGACAAGCATTCGACCGAATGAGAGTGCATGGCTTAAAAATGAACCTTAAGAAGTGTGCTTTCGATGTCACGGCAGGGAACTTCCTCAATTTCTTGGTCCATCAATGAGGAATCGAGATAGATAAGAATAAAGTCAAGGCCATCATGGCAGCACCCCCACCAAGGACTAAGAAGGAGCTTCAGTCCTTCCTCGGCAAAGTCAACTTTTTAAGGTGTTTCATATCCAACTTGGCAGGTAAAATCCAGCCTTTGACTCCCTTGCTCAAATTGAAAGACATGGAACGTTTAGTTTGGGAAGCCGAGCACCAGACAGCCTCTGAGGGTTCTATCGGATGTCTACTAGAGCAAAACAATGAGTCCGAGCGCGAGCAAGCGGTGCACTATCTTAACCGCACCCTTAACACGGCCGAGCTCGACTATTCACCTATCGAAAAGTTGTGCCTAGCACTCTATTTCGCGGCTACCAAATTGCTTCATTACATGCTTCCTTCGGTCGTCCAGATCATCTCTAAAACCGATCTAATCAAGTACATGCTCACTAGGACGATTATCTGTGGCCGAATTGGAAAATGGATGATGGCATTATTACAATTCACTTTCCAATATGTGGCTTAGAAGTCAATCAAGGGTCAGGCTCTGGCCGATTTTTTGGCTCATCACCCAACTTAAGGAGAGGAGAGGGAGCATGTAAAATTTCTTTCGTCCACGTGCTGCGTGTCGAAAATCATGAGGACAATGAGATGGCTTAGGTGGCGTCGGGTGTGAACATTCCTGACGGCGACCACCACCACCTAATAAAAATTGAGAAGCACACCTTGCCGACTTTGGCCGAACGGGGAATGTCGGCGCAAGTGTCTTCGGCGAAAATCACCAACGAAGGTGAGACGGCCGAAGTGGACTGGCGATACCCTATAGTCTGGTACCTGCGCGACCCTTCCGGCAACCATGAAAAGACTACAAGCTTTCGGGCTCGTTGGTATCTAATTTAACAAAACGAATTGTACCTGAAGGGGTCCGACGACCTATTACTCCTGTGTCCCAGTAACAAGGACACTCAAGTGATCATGGCCGAGTCTCATGAAGGGATTTGCGGTGCTCACCAGTTAGGCATCAAGATGAGGTGGTTGGTTCGAAGACACGATTACTATTGGCCGACCATTTTAAAGGATTGCATAGAGTATGCAAGAGGGTGCGTTAAGTGTCAAATCTACGGCCCCATACAAAGGGTACCGGCCGAAGCCCTTCACCCGATTACCAAACCGTGGCCGTTCAGAGGTTGGGTCGTGGATATCATTGGTAATATCTACCCAGCTGCATCTAACCAGCATGCATGGATTTTGGTGGCGATCGATTATTTTACCAAGTGGGTTGAGGCAAAGTCCTATCGGTCAATCTCTAGTGCACAGGTGGTAAAGTTCTTTGAGAGCCGTATTATCCACAGGTTCGGTATTCCTGAGACTATCACGACTGACAACGGCCCGGTGTTAGCTTCAGTCGAAACCAAAGAGTATACCGAGAGGATGGGGATCAAATTGGTTCATTCGACGCTTTATCACCCCCAATCTAATGGTCAAGTCGAGGCAAGCAATAAGGTGATCAAAGGCATCCTTGAAAAGATGATTAAAGAAAAGCCTAGAGCTTGGCACGACTTGCTGCCTGAAACTCTTTGGGCTTACCGAACCTCAAAACGCTTGGCTACCGGCACGTCTCCCTACGCCTAAACCTACGGCCATAACGCTATCATACCAATGGAGTTAAAGGTTCGGTCTCTTCGTGTTACCGAACGGCCTGGGCAGGAGGAGAAAGATTATGCGCAAGCCATGGCCCAGGAGTTGGAAGATTTGGAACAGGCAAGGCTTGATGCGTACAATCTGATACAAGCTCAGAAGCAAATCGCGGCGAGGGCTTATAACAAAAGAGTTAAGCAAAGGACTTTTGCCGAAGGAGACCTAGTGTGGCGCGCTGTACTCCTTATTGGAACTAAGGATCCACGGTTCGGCAAGTTTTCGCCGAATTGGGAAGGACCGTATATCATTAATCGAATTCTTGGCCAGGGAGCGTTTCAGTTAGAGGATAGGGACGGAGAGCAGCACAACTTACCGATTAACGGCCAATACTTAAAAAAGTACGTCCCATCGTTATGGGAAACGATCAAGATTGATGTATGAAATAGGGGTTTGGTGAAGGGGAAGAGGAAAGGCGTACACACAAATATTCGAAAAGAGAGATACATACTTCATTTAATTTAAAGTGGGTTTATTTTTACAAAGAACGACCAGTTAGGGCCAATTGAAAATATAGAATGTTACATATAGGAAGTCTATCTACAGGCACCTAGATCCCCTTGCTAAACATTCCCTAGATCAGGCAGGTAATCCTTCTCCAGGCAATGTCCCCACTATCCATATCCGTCAACTACCTTGCCCTGATTAGCTTCCTCTCGGCCAGCATTTTTCTTTTCTCGGTCGCCGTCTTCAGGAGCTGATTGGCCGAAGACTTAAGATCTGCCCTGGCTGCGACCGCATGATTTCGACGCTAAAGGATGAGTTCGCGACGGGCCTGGAGCTCGGCGATCTGGGCCTCAACCCGCGCAAGCTCTTCATTTTCTCTATGAACGATGAGATCGTTTTCCTTCAGTTGAGCCATAACAAGTTGGGTCTGTTGCTTTATCTCCGCCAGTTCTTGTTCAAGTGAGCACCCTTCGATCATCCTCATCCCGGCTTTGGCATACCGGCTGATCATCTCCTCGCCCTCGACCAAACGAACTTGTAGCTCGTCCAATTGAGTCGAATCTAGAAGACTAAGAGCCATAGCCATAGTCTCGCCGTTGGCCATGTGATTGACCCCATAAACAGAAACTCTCAAAGCCGCTCAGTGGTGGCCTTAGAATCATCATCTAAAGGGACGACCGAGGCCGAGCTGCCTCCTTCCTCATGAAGGCTGGCATACAGCTCGGCGAGATCGTCAGAAGAGGTGGGCTCCTAAGAAAGTAAAAAGGTTAGAAATAAGCGACCGAGTAAATAAAAAGTAGGAACCATCGCAACAATACTCACTTCAACAGCCAGCGGCACGGTGTAGGCCTCGATGACCATGAGCTCAGACAGGACCATCGCCTCTTTTATCAGGGGCATTTGTGGCATGGGCTCGGTGTAATGATTGCCATGGATGAAGGCAAGGGTGATCTGGGGAGCTGAGAGCAATGTTATTTAGTTGAAAAGATAGAAAGAAACCAAAAAGGAGACTAACATGTTGTAATATGCCTAGATACTCACCGAGCAGAAGACGATGCCACCAGGGCGGTGGAGGATGGCCGGGGGTGACTCGGCTAGGGCCGTGGTGGCCAGGGCAGGCACGGTCGGCGCGACCAGGAAAGACTCCGCCGAGGCAACCGGTATTGACTCCGCAGCGACTGCCTCGACATTCTGCGCCTCCGCAGCGGCTGCCTCGCCATTTGGCTCCTCATCCTGAGAATATGACCAAACTGTCAGAGTATGTTAAAGGCGGGATGCAAGTCGAAGCGAATGAGAAGAAATAAGGGTATTCACTTACTATCGCAGGAGGGGCTTCCTCCTCATCTTCGCCTTCTGAGAGGACAAGGAGGAGCTTTTTTCTCGGCGGCTCCGTGACTTCCTCCTCGGCAGCAGCACCTACAGCCTGGGCTCCTTCGCCTACTTCGGCCATGGCTTCTGCCACCTCCTCTTCATGAACAGCCTCGGTGGCCGTGACCTCTCTGTTCCTCTTGCGGCCTTGAACTATAAAACAAACATACGGTCAGGCATGGGCAGAAACAGTGAAAAAAGGGACAAGGGGTCAAGTACTTACCGTCAGCATCGCTCGGTCGAACCAGTGGAGGGGATGGTACGGTCATGAGCGCCAGAGTCCTTGGCGTTGTCACCACGGCCGTTGCCCTTCGAGTTGGGTTTTGAGTTGATGCCGCGGCCGGCGTTCTCGACCCAGCTACGGTCTGGGCGCTTGGCCGAGCTGCTGGCGAGCATCGCTGGTCAGCCACTATAGACCGAGACGCAGGGATCGCAGCCTTCGGGGGGAGGGGGTCCCAATCTGCGTTCGTCAGAGTCCCCCTCATGGCCTCCTCAATTGGACGAGTAAACCTGGCCTAGTTGTAATCCTCGTGTCATTGAAATTGATAAACCCTCAAATACACAACCAAAAGTAGAAAAGTCGAGGGGCATCGCCACGTGTCATTGAGGCCCCACACCTCATTTAATGAGGCAATGCTTCTTACTACAGCAGAGGGATTTACATTTAATGCACGAGGAAAAATGGGAAGTGATTGGAGTCAGTATGTGGTGAGTAAAATCAGGATGATTAGGTGCAAAATCTTATGACGTGTAAGGCTAAGTCACCAACCATCAGATCAGAACATTAAATGCTCCTCCAGGGCCCGAGATGCAGAGCCGACGATCAGGGCGGCGGCCGAGATTTATGGGGGTCACACCACCATGCTTCACATTCCCAAATGTTGTGCAGATTACCCACTATCTCTAATCGACCACGTCATGCAGATATAAGCTTCGCCTTCCTTGCAGAGCCTCTTCTATAAATACTAGGCTCCAAATACATTCAAAGGGTTCAACACCAAACACAAGCCTCCAACGGAGCGGATTATATTTTCCTGTCATTTACCTTCTGTCATTTATCTTCCTATAATGTACTTTCAATATCTTTACTTGCTTCCTTAGGAGTAGTGACAGCTTGTAGGAAAATCCATTCATCAACATATCATACGACCCTTATTCTCAAGGCGCCGGAGCACCATCTTTGTTACTTTTCCGTTCATCCCACATATCATACGACCGTTGCTATCCGGCAACGCGCCGGAGCACCGCCTAAAAATCCACCATTAACACCATCATTAACGACCTTGTAGCTCAAGTCGTGAATCTGACGATCGAGATCAGTTCCTCTCTCAGCCACAATCGCTCTGATTAGAAGTCAAACTCAAACAGGCGCGCAACTCATCCATCCATTCACTCACATCACCCTCAAATGCACTGTAGACCGTGCTGGCACGCCCACGCACAAACGCATCCCACCAAAGAAGGACGACCCGTGTTGACACGGATCCCCTCGGCCCGGAGCATCACGCCTTGAGATTTGTGAAGGTCAACAGGTATAGATTAGGACTAAATGCTCTAAAAAAAATTTGTGGTTTATTAATGTGATTTCTATATGAATTAGGTTTATTAATATATTTGGATATCAATAAATAAGTATAATTAACATCATCATTTAATTCAATGATTATGTTCATTGATGTCTCGTGTGAATGTAACTAGTGATGAACAACAACCAACCATATCTCAAGGTATTAGGTCACGTCAACCTACAAATTGGTAATGATATATGCACACTTATCTTCATAGGACTTGAACGTATAAGCCTTTAAAATATGGTTTCTCAAACTCCTGATCAATTAAAGATATAATTCCTTAAGTAACAAGTTTATGAAAATTTTGAAATAAGTTATCTCGTCCAAGTACTTATATCTCAACTTGATCATTTCTCCAACTTGATAATTTCTTTTGCCGGCCATGGAAATATTTCTTCACAGAACATCTATATTGTACATGGTCATACAAATTTTTCTGAGATTTGCCAAGCAACAGATGATGTTATTGAATTTGTTGGAATGGTGCACTCCTTTTTCACTTTCATTACAATCCATGAGGAATTAGCAATGTTTCTTACATACATAACAAACAACCCCAACAACGTGTAGAAACAACCTATATTGTATTTTTCTTTTTCTTTTATGTACAACAACAAAACATCAATGAAGCACCCCTTGCTTAAGAGTGAAAAAAAAGTAAGCTATACAAATAAGGCTAAAGATAAGATATATAATCTTTCTTTGGTGACATAAAACAATGTGGAGATAGAGTAGGTTTTTACAGTTCCTAACATGTCAAATTTGATTATAGATGTTGCACATTATTCTCCAAATTATACAGAATACTTTAACATTATGCACTACAAGACAAAAAAAGTTTAAACAAGTTTACACAAATAGCCCTTAAACACAACACATGATCTGCGTTATTTATCCTTAAATTCAACCGCAATGTGCTCACACACCGGGTACAAATATTAAACTATATTAAACTTTTTGTGTCAGTTTTGATTTAAACTATATAATTCTAGCCTCAATGGACTGATAAGGAAATAGATTCAACACTCAATCATTTTGTGCCAAATTTGTTTGGTACGGTTGTTCGAAGTCATTGCTTGGAGGAATATATATTTTTGAAGGTAATATGATTTTTTAATACATATTTTGGAATATGTGTATATCGTAATGTATCAATTTCATTCAGCATCACACAACTCATATATGATGAGAAACTAAGAGAGTTGGAGATCATAGATGCGATGATGATTAACTTATGATATATGATGAACATAGTCAATCTTCCCTTTCTCCATAATGTACGTATTGATATGGAATGACTACATACAACACATATTCATTATGGAGAGAAGGATGAGTAATTACATTCATCGCATATAAAAAGTTAATATTCATTGTATGTATGTTTATGTTCATTGCACATAAGAACTTAATCTTCATCCCATCAATGATTATGTTCATTGATGTCACTGTCGAATGTAACGAGTGATTAACAACAACCAACTATACCTTACGGTATTAGGTCATGAAAACCTATAAATTAGTAAGAGCATCTCTAGTGGGGGGTTGTATAATGAGGTGTATGTTAAATATACACCATTTGTGGTCAGAATTACTTGCAATGGGGAGGTGTAAACGATTGTAAATTTGTATCACAACCATGAGATGCAAATTTAGATGCACATGTGCATCCTTTTTTACATGCCTTACAGGTGGGGGCCTACATGAGAAAAAGTGAGAAAAGGTGGACAAAAGTGAGCAAAATCAATTATACATCTTCCCATTGAAGCAAAAACTACATTTACAACCCCCGGAGGTGTAAAGGGCATGTTTTTAAAAAAATAAAATAAACCAACGGATTAGGCGAGATTAGCTCCTCAGTATCGATCATTGGATGCAAAAACATCCACCACCTTCAAAGAGGGGACCAACACTCTGGAAGCCCCCTGCCCGTCCCCTTGATCATAATTTATTAATAAGAAACAAAAATATAAAAGAACAACAGGGGGGACCGAACCAAACCCTATAGAAGAGAAAGACAATGACAGAAAAGCACAACAACATGCTGACCTAAGAGACCAAAACTCTGAAAGAGTAAACAAAAGAACCTAGGAGAACCGGTAATTAGGCATGCCCAGCCAGTCCCGCTGACAAAAAGGAAAAATAAAAGAAGGTGTAGTATCCCACCAAATTAGACCAGAGCCCAAAGCACCATGATTTGCCAAAGCATCAACAGCATGATTACCCTCACGAAAGATATGAGAAATCTTAAATGACATGTGTTGGAGACGATGCAAGCAATTTTGCCAATCAAGTCGTAGAAGCCAAGGGACCAAATGTGGAGAGCGAAAGAATTTAGTAACTAACAACGAATTAGTTTCAATCCACACATTATGCCAAGCATGTAGCCAAGCAAGCTCAATGGCCTTTATGACCGCTAAAACTTCAGCATGAACTGCACTAGGAACATCTAAATTGGCCGAAAATGCCCCAAGAACATGGCCCTGATAATCACGAAACACACCACCACTACTTGCTTTACCAGAGTCGCTTTTGCGAGCTCCATCAGTATTAATTTTGACAGAGCCAAAACAAGGGGGATGCTACATAACCTCAACAATTTTGGGATTGGGGCGAGGACTACAGTGCACCCCAATGGAATGAATAGTACACATATCACGTACCTTATTCGACATATCACCCCTGGCCAGAGGACTAGAGGCACGCACATGATTAATAATGGTACGACAAGCAGAAGAAACCATAGAAACCTTCTCCTCAAACCGCAACTTATTCCTTAAATCCCAAATTGACCACACAGTAGTTCCGAACATAAGAAGCCATAGATCCATGAGCTGAGGGCTAAAATGAGTAGATGGGCCGGAAGAAAGAATAATTGCTAAAGGCCCCGGAGTAAAGTGCAGACCAAAAAACATGAACATAGAACTCCATATGGAACAAGTAAAGGGGCACTCAGAAAATAAATGATTAATATTCTCCGGAGCCATCCTGCAAAATAAGCACATAGAAGCAAGGGCAATACCACGTTTTTGAAGAAAATCCTCTGTGAGAAGCCTGCCATGCATAACTTTCCACACTAAGAACGATTTCCGTGGCTCAATAAAAGGTTTCCAAATTAACTTACACCAAGGAACCTTGGCAAACTTAGGTTGTGTGAATTCATAAGCATCCTTAGTAGAGAGGGCGCCAGACGAGGACGGGACATAAGCAGAGCGAATCTTACCCCCTCACCAAAACCTATCTCAAAGAAACTGGCAGCCCAAAGAAGAAGACGAAAGAGCATACCAGCCTTTTTTGAGCAAAAATGCTCAATTTAAAACCACTAGTTGCTTAGGGCCAAGACCACCTTCTGCCATAGGAGCACAACATCGACGCCAAGAAACTAGAGGAACCCCACATTTGTCAAAGGAGCCAGACCAAAGGAAATTACGACACCAAGTCTCAATTTTCCGAAGCAGAGACATTGACCACTCATAGATCTGAAAACTATAAACAAGCATACTAGCTACAACAGACTTAAGTAGCTAAAGTCTACCCACCACAGAAAGCTGAGACCCTTCCCATGAAGAAAGCTGAGATCTGATTTTGTATGCAATGCCTTGAAAATATATTGCACGAGGCTTGCCCCTGAAAATAGGAACACCCAAATAATTAAAGGGATACGACCCCACCTTGATGCCCAGAACATTCGAAATCAAACGATGGCGGTGCTGGAGAGTCTTACCCAGAAAAACATTAGACTTTGTTTTGTTGATAACTTGGCCAGAATTAAGCTCATATTCTTTCAAGAAATCCATAAGGATTGTGAGATTTTTCCTAGAGCCTCTACAGAACACAATGATATCATCTGCAAAAAGAACATGGGAAATTGTTTGCACCCCGTGGGGCAAAGATATTGGGATGAGTTTACCATAATTAATCAAATCCGAAATACCACGACTAAGCACCTCTTCTGCCATACAAAATAGCAGCGAAGACAAAGGATCACCTTGGCAAACTCCACGCCCACAAGAAAAGTAACCAGAAACTTGTCCATTAACAAGAATAGAAAGCTTGGCAGAATGCGAAAGGATACGAACCCACTCAACAAACACACTATGACAGCCAAACGAAGTCAAAACACGTAGTAGGAAATCCCAAGAAAGAGTATCAAAGGCCTTTGCCACATCCAGCTTAAGGGCCACATTACCTCCAGCACATGCATTGCCTAACAAATTGCAACATTCAGAAGTAAGGATAATACCATCAACAATATTCCTACCTGGAGCAAAAGCATGTTGTTGAGGGGAAATAATATGAGAGGCAATTGGAGCAAGCTGTATAGAGAGAATTTTAGGAATAAGCAATGGGCCGATACTGCCCCATCGAAACAGCATTAGGAACCTTCGGAATGAGGATAATGAGGCTAGAATTGAATGTCGCAGGAAGGTAACCATCCTGAAAAAATTGTTGAACAAAACACACGACCTCCTTGCCCACAATATCCCAATACTCTGAGAAAAAGTGACCACTAAAACCATCAGGACCAGGGGCGCTAGAAGGGTCCATTTGTTTTACAGCAACAAAAATTTCCTCAGCGCTAGGAAGAGCAATCAAACTCAAGTTTTCCTCAGCTGTAACTAAAGAAGGGATAACTTTTTCCACTAACCCTGTATCAGTAATAGATTTAGCAGCAAAAAGATCAGAATAAAAATGTACAACATGCGATTGAATGGCGCACGGATCCTCAAGAATAGTGGATCCATTTTTTAGGAGAGAACTAGAACAGCGGGCCTTCCGAATTTTACACATAGAGTGGAAAAAAGAAGTATTTCTATCCCCATCCGCGAGCCATTTAGTTCTGGATTTCCCCTTCCAAAAAATCTCCTGAACATGAAAGGCTTCAGTTAATGAAGCTTGCAACTCACTCTCCTTGCTAAATAAAAAATCTGACCCCCCCATCACGTGCTATTACCTCCTGAACAACGTCAAGTTCCATCAGGCGCGCATTCACATTATGATTAACATCCCCAAAAACCTCCTAGTTCCAAGAACGCAAAGCTTTACGAAGAATCTTCAATTTGTGAGTGAGATTAAAATAGGGGTCCATAGAAGAGTGAGTGGCTGCCCATGTAGACTTAACAAACTGATGAAAATATTTATGTGTTAACCAAGCTCTCTGAAAACGAAAAAGGGAAGCACGGGGACGAGCTAGCTTGCCAAAACTCATCACAATGGGATTATGATCATAGCAAAGTCTAGGGAGAGTATAACAATCAAAATAATCCCAAGCGTCAAGCCAAAGAGTATTCCCATGGCACTGATCAAAGACGCCACTCTACACGGGAGTTAATGGTCGACCCTTTTGCCCATGTGAATTTAGCACCTTTAGTATTAAAATGAATCATCTCACAAACATCAGACATATGCTGGAACTCCTCACAAGATTTCCTGTCAATAGGACGCCCACCAAGTTTCTCATGATCCCCCAAAACCGCGTTGAAATCCCCAAAAACAATCCATGGACATGAAGCAAATTGGTCTTTAACAAATTCAATACTTGTCCATAAGCCACGGCGAGCTAAATAAGTGGTTTTGGCATAAATTGCTGTAAACACACAACTGACCCCATCAAGGTCCGAAGAAAAAGTAACTTGTTGATCAATAACACAATGTACTTGAACAGATATGTTGACTTTGCCAAATATCCACAAATTGGGCAACAAATCTCCACGATCATTAGTTCAAATAAGCTGAAGATTAAGAGAATTCCAAAAGGAAGAATTAAAAGAATTCAAAGAAACAAAAGGCTCAGAAAGACAAAAAACCTCTGGACGATGTTGTCGAAGAATATGATGAATTCTTAGGTGTAAAGGGCATGTAAAAATGGCTTTACACCCCCCACTGTGGATGCTCTAATGATATGTGCACACTTATCTTCATAGAACTTGCATGTATGAGCCTTTAAAATTGAGTTGCTCAAGCTCCTGATCAATCAAAGATATAATTTCTTAACTGATGAGTTTATGCAAATCTTGTCCATGTACTTATATCTCCACTTTGAGTAAGGAAAGTTTATTTATTGTTTCTTGCCAAGGAAACAATATTACTGCTACATTTTTTGTCAATCTTCTAATTTTGTTTCAAAGGGATATTTTGAAAATCATCATTTCTCTTTTCGGCCATCAAAATATTCACGTATTATTTATATTGTACATGGTCGTGCAAAATTTTCTAAGATGTGCCGAGTAACAGATGATTTTCCAGAAGTTGTTGGAATGGTGCACTCCTTTTTCCCTCACATCACAATCTATGAGGAATTGACAATGTTTCATGCGTAGATAGCAAAAAACCACAACAACTTGTAGCAACAACTTATACTTTGGTCGTACTTTTCTTTTTCTTTTATATGAAAACAACAAAACGTAGTATGAAGCACCCCTTACTTATGAATGTAATAAAATGATTAAGTTATAGAATTAAAGCAAAAGATAGCGTATATAATTTTTTTTTAGTGACATAAGACGATGAGGAGATAGAGTTGGTGCATAGTCTACCTCCTCCTCTTCCAACCTATCAAACCCTCTTTGCAACTTCAAGGCAGCTTCTAACATAAGATATACTGAGTTCCACATTGTTTTCCACTCCAAAGGTAATAAACCTTTGCTGTCAATTTTTTGTAAGGCCAAACAATGCCTAAATTTGTCCAACCTAGATGGGGAAGACCTTGTATACATACAAGCTTTGCGAATACTCTTAATTGAGTCATGCAATTCACTCAACCCATAAAAAACTATCAAATTAAGAATATGAGCACAACACCTCATATGTAAACAATCATCATCTAGCAAAAGAGTGCCCCAAAGCTTCAATTGCCTCTTCATATGCCTAATGGTTCCATCATTAGCTGTAGCATTGTCAAGTGTAATAGTGAAAACTTTAACTATTCCCAATCATGCAAACAATCCTCCACAAGTCTCCCAATAGCCTCACCTCTATGATTTGTAATTTGATAGAAATTGATGATTCTCTTATGCAATTTCCAGCTATCATTAATGAAATGGGATGTCAAAGCCATATAGTTCATATTTTGCAAGGAAGTCCAAGTGTCCGTGGTAAGCGATACTCTTCGTGAATTTAGATCTAATACACTCTTGATTTTGACCTTTTCTTCTTGAAAAAGATTCCACACATCTCTAGCAATGGTTCTTCGAGATGGTGCATCAAATCTAGGTTGACACTCTCTCATAAATAGCCTAAAACTGACACCTTCCACATGCCTAAACAGAAGCTCATCAAGTCTTCACACAAGAAATTCTACTTCTCTCCTTGCTATATGAATGCGCAACTAGGGTTCCTTTGTTCTCAAATGAAAGAACTTTTTGTTTGTTCTCCTCTCTCAATAGACATCCCCCCGTACACTTCTCTCTCAAATGTTACTTCTCTCTCAAGCACAAACATTCTCATTTGCTAAACTTGTGGATATTTAGCTCTCACACTCCAAGCTCTCATGCCAAACTCATATAATCTCAGATCAACATCAGCAAATCATCTTCACCCATTTTCAGAGCTGCCGGAAATGTCAACACAAAATATGTAGCCGCTGGAAGAACAATAGAGTACTCCCCTAGGACTTGCTTCTCCTTCGGGATGCTTTGGGCCTAGTTCTCGCTAACTCAGAAAAAGGGGCAACGAAGACCTGATTCACCACTCTATGGCGGTCCAAGAATGAACAAGCCCAGACAAGCCTTCCGATGAAAAAGACCCGTACAATTAGAATATGAGAAAAATACATCTCTTCAGTTAAAAATTCAAGCTTTTATTTTTAATTTAAAAAATAATCCACAACCTAGTATACAAATTATTACTAAAAGATGTTCTCATTATATTATTTATTTAACTAGTATTAACATGGTGGAATATAGAGAACTGCAATTAGAGCATAACTAAATAACTATCACAATTATCCAGTATTTTTAGGAGAGTATGGTTATTTAGGTCAACTTTATATTGAAAATAATCATCATTTAGATTCATTTTCCACAAAATTAAAAGAAGTTATAAGATTTTATATCCCTCTCTAGAAGAACGTAAAATTAGTTTTCACCGGCATACCTCCAGAGTGGTTTACGGATAGTATTTACCCAGATAGAGCACAACATAGTATTGTTATTTCTCATAATGAACTGCTTAGTTTAGCAGAATCCGTAAATACAGAGATCTCCACCAAGCGAGACATACAAAAATACGGAGGAGTAATAATATTTATTCGGATTTATTCAAAGACTACATCCTTCACCAATCCAACTTTATCAAGATTTATTAAGTCTAGGAGACCAGATGACACATATGAATTCAGGATAAGCAAAACAGGAGCAAAACTCCATGTGAAAAAGAGCTACACAATATAAACAACATATCGGAAGCATAACTCCATGTGAAGCTCTCATGATAGCAGAAACATATCAACTTCATTTCATGTGAAGGGATCATCCCAGTAACATAATAGAAGATGGAGCATCAACACAAAATTTATCAAAGTACGATAATCCAACTCTTGGCACCAGTGGCGGTCCTACGCCAAGGGCAGAGTAGGCTGCCGCCTACTCCAATTTTTCCCAAATAAATAATTACCCATATACAATCATGTGAGGCCCACTTCAGAAGTACACTGCCGCCTACTCTATTATTAAGATATATGATTTACACCCCACTTCAAAAGTACAATCATGTGGCTCCTAGACTAAACAAGTGGGAAAGAAAAAATAAAGATAAGAAAAACATACCCCCCAAGGTTTATACCTATTATTATTATGTATGACCTTTTGACATATATTGTTAAAAATTTATCTTTTTTTTCTCTTTTCTTGGCACAAACATGTATCACACTTTTTTATTTCTTGTGAGTTTTTCTCTCAAACTCCATATCAAATTTAATTAGTTTAATTTATTTAATTACAGTTTGTTAATCTTTCTCTTGTTTTCTCTCTACCTACGTTTTTTTTAGTTTGCGAAATTTTAATTTCTTCTTTCTATTGATTTTATTGGGCTTTTAGAGATATTTGCTAAATCGCTATTCAACTCTAAGTATGTAGTTGTCTATACCTTATAAATTTTCTTGCTTAGTGTGTAATTGTATGTCCCTTTGTTGCAATTGTGCAATTGTGAACTTGTGTTGGTGAATTTTTATTTTATTTTATGATTTCAAAATATAAAAACTCGTCGAGGACAATTATGATCGTAATGAATAGATAATATGATTTTTTTGGGCTTTTTTTATGTCTTGTGAGAATTTGAATTTTTATTGTTTATATGTTGTGAGAAGCTCCCACACATATGAAAATTTTGTTTCTCCAATGTGTATAGAGATGCATATTTGAGGGTAAGGCTTAGTATGTCACTCATGTATAGTTAGGCGTATATTTTTATGTGTATTAATGAAATTCACTCGTACTGTCGAAATTTTAACATAAGCTTCGCCTACTTGACTTTTTATGTGTATGAATGAAATTCACTCGTACTGTCGAATTTTTAACATAAGCTTCGCCTACTTGACTTTTGAATCTTGAATCCGCCATTGCTTGGCACCATACGTCAAGCGAGAAGCAACACCTTTTGGCACATTTTGAAAAATAGAAAAAGAACTCCTTAGACAATAAAAAAAATTAATAAGGGTATTATTGTCCAAATACTAGAATTTTGTCATTCTTTATAAAGACTTCCAATTTTTGGGCTAAATCAAAAGATTTTTTCATTTTATAATGCAACCCATCTATATATATAAAGCAAGAGGCAGAGAATGGTGAAACATTCAAAATACCAGAAAATGCCCTTAGTTAATGCAAACATTAAGAATTTAAATTATTAATTAAATGAGGATAATATGGTAAATTCACACTTTTTCATATTTAAAAAAATTAAAATTAAAAGAAAAATCAAATAATGGCTTATTTTTATGGAACACAACTACCCATTATCTTTTTTAATTCTAAAATAAATGTTAATTTTTTTTTAAAAAGTCTTGCAGGCGCGGAAGCACGTGCGATGAGGCTAGTTTAGTGTGAAGTAAATTGATGGAGTGGTGGGTTAAATATGCAAAGAAAAAACATATATATCGAAGAAACAAAAAACAAAAAAAAAAGAGGTAGGTGAGCTTTGAATTGGTAGGTGAAGTAGAAGAATCAAATCCATATACATAAAAACAGTGAAATTAGAAGAAGAAGACGAAAAAGAGAGAAGAAATGGGAGGAGGAATATACGGGGCAGTGATGGAGGAGATAACGTTGTACACGGGACTTTCACCGGCGGCCTTCTTCACAATCGCAGGGATGATGGTTGTGGTTTACAGAATTGTCAGCGCCATGTTTGTGGGGCCCGAAGACTACAACAAGCCTCCCATGGCGGCGAGCATCGGCACCGATTCCAATTTCGTTAACAAGTACTTGAATCTCAACCAAACCACCACCAAAACTCCGACGCAAATGGGAGACATGACGGAGCAACAATTGAGAGGCTTTGATGGATCTGATCCCAATAAGCCTCTGCTCATGGCCATCAGAGCTCAGATCTATGACGTCTCTTCCTCCAGGTAGTTTGCCGGATTTTCCACTTTTGTCTATTTCATTTCAACTGTGGCAATTAGACCCATGTATGATACCCTTGCAATTTAAGAACACGTCCTAATTTCTGTCCAATTTAGTGATAAAGTAAATACGTGTCGCTGAAGGAGTATTTTGAACGGATTTGTAATGTGTCCTGGCCAACTGGCATTATTTTTCAAGTTTGGTTTTGTGGTTTATTTTTGAATTTATTGGACTGAGTGAGTTCGGTGGACCTTACAACGTGCAGGAATTTTTATGGTCCTGGGGGACCGTACGCAATGTTTGCTGGAAGAGATGCTAGCAGAGCTTTAGCTCTTCTGTCCTTTAAACCCCAAGACATAAATGGCAACATTGAAGGTCTGGGTCCCGATGAACTTGAGATTTTACAGGACTGGGAAGATAAATTCATTGAAAAATATCCCAATGTTGGGAAGCTTGTAGCAGAGCCAACAAAGACTGAGCAAACTGAAGCTCAACAGCAAGGAATTGGGCAAGAACAATAGAGAGGAGAGGAGAGGAGAGGATAATCTGTTGGTATCTAAATCTATCAACTGTTATTTCTTCTGAATCTGAACTTTGCAGTTGTTTGTTGCTATTATTGTTCGCGTAAATATGGTAGTTAGTTAAGGCATCTTTAACCGATATGTTAAATTGCGACATCGATATAAAATAAAAACCCCAGTCCCTTCACAGCGGTCAGCCCTTCCATCCCATCTTTTTTATTTATTTTAACTTAATGTAATTTTTTGTCACGTCTGAGATCCAGAGCCACCAAAACTCTACAATCAAATGAAGTCTACTCATTTCTAGAATCAAAGCAACATGCAGAGTTCATCTGTAAAGGATCTGAGAAAAACAACCTGGGAACCCCAATTGCCATCATAAAGCCAAAAAATTACTGGTTATGTCACTCAAAGTTTGGCTAATTCCATTAATCACAACATTGCCAATAAGAATTTGACTTGAAATATTCCTGATACAAAAGCTCAAAGGGGAATATATAGCCCAGCTCACACAACACTTCAGCTACCTGCTATGCAGACATTAATTTTCCCCCATTTGACTCAAAAAAAAAAAAAAAACAAAACTTGAGGCTATTAATTCAGACTTACTAGATAACTCCAACCTCAGCTTACTGCCTCCTTAGTGAGTTCATCAGAAGGCACTTGCCCAATAGTTGATTCTGCCAACACAATAGCCTTTCCAACAATCCGACCGTCGCCGCATTTCCAACAATCCGACGCGCCGCATTTCCAATCTCCACAACATCCGGCAAGCTTATTACAGACCCAACCTCTCATGTTGCAACTGAAGCCACTAAAAATTCCATCAGATTTCGTCTTCCTCACTTTTCCAGAACCAGAGCATAACTAGAAATAGAACAGTTTCCATACTCTGGAGCAATCAACAAATCAGCTCCTTCAGAATCATCTTCTTCTGATTACATGGTCAACAGACTAACTTCAATACCAGTATTGTTGAAACTTCCTTTGCTGAAGGAAACATATTTTCAAGGCACCACCTTATCGGAATCTGATGAAAAATTCCCAGGGCCTGTTACTAGCTTGAGCATGTGTCATTTTCTTTTCTCTGTAACATTTGATCAATAAGCTCAAATTTTCATCCACCTCAAACATCTTTCAATATCCCCTCTTTTGCTCTATCACTGGTACACCAATCCTCACACAAATGTAATAACATTATAAACAGATTATGCCATCACAATAAAATAAAACATGAGCAGCAGTAAGAAATGGAATCATCAGAATCGATTTAACCTCCCAATGATTAAAAACAAATATAAAAAAATTGAAGGCTTCACTTCACAGCTAAATTTAATTTCTTAGCAAGAGCCCACCAAATCCTTCTCCTTCTGGCAGATAATCAACCGGCAAATACCGAAATCCTATCCTCCGCACTAATCCTTTTTTCTTGTCCAGTACCCTTCAATATACATGTGACTACATAAGCATATGAAAACGAATACAACCCAACCTTTATCCACAAATTCAAGAGAGTAAAGCAAAAGGGTTAATCAGAAAGAAACTAGGAAAAAATAAACCAACTCTGAGAATCACAAGAAAACCACCAATGTGGGTCAGTTGGAACAGTCAGGCTCATGGTTTGCCCCCATGTGGTCTGAGGTTCAAAAGCACCCAAATGATTGTAGGGCTTGGCGGGGGGCCCAGTTTCAAAGCTGAGTCTGCAATGCGGATTGGTGGATTCCTGGTTATATTAAAAATAAAAAATTAAAAAAACCTAGGTTTTCCTGGATCTAAGAGAACCCATCTCAGATTATCTTGAGAAATAGGCCTCCTCCACCTGTTTCCTTCTTCTTTAGGAACAAACCAAAATCCAAATAATCAGAAACCATCATACCAGGCAAAAAAAGAAAAAAGAAAATCAGAATGTGACATAGAGAGGCTTTAAGGAAAAGAAGAGAGATTAAGAAAGATGCAGATCCTTATCTGTTAAAAAATGAAAAGTAAGAGAACAATGCTTTCCTTTTGTGCCAAAATAGAAAGAAGGGTTGAGAATAACATTTAATAAAAATAAATTTACATTGAACACCTTCTCAATAAAAACTCAATATTCAAAACTCCAACTAAAAGTATTTATACAACTTGATTTATTTTTCTTTTGTTTTATGTATAATACTTTTAACATTTTAAGTTATTTTACCAAAATAACTGTGCTTATCACTTACATTCAAGGGACATGTTAATGTGCTTGTGTGAATATGTGTGTTTATTGATGCATCAAGAAATTTTTATGACACATAACTTGAATAACATGACAATTGAAAAATTCCAATCATTGTAATATATGTCCACATGAACAAAGTGCATTATTCTTCAGAAAGAGAAAAAAATCAACACCGAGAAAGAAATACTGAATCAAGTATAGACAGATTATACAAATATGTTAAAAGCAACATACTCCATCTTCAAAAACCAGTAAGAGCTCTTTGCTTTTACCTGGACAAAAAAGGACTCTGTTTCATACATAAATATAGCAATTTTAATAAACTTACAATAAAATGTAATGGAGTGATTACTGTGGTTGTGTGGATGTGTGTGTATACATCAGGAAAATATCTATGATACATAACCTGAATACATGATACTTAAAATGTTCCATTTATTGTAACTATTTTTTTATGTACATGAACAAATACATTATTGTTTCACAAGAAAAAACTTATAAAGCAACAAACTCTGTCCTCATAAACTAAGGAGAACTTTTTGCTTTTATCTGCACACAAATGTTGTGATTTGACCAAGAGGACTTCTAAGTACAATAATAAGAAGGCAAACTAGGTTTAATGGCCACCTCCTACGGCTTCTCTTTACGTACTTTGGATCTTTCAAGGGATCTCATTGTTTCTTCAAATGATTTCTGAATGCAAATGAAAGCTTGTCAGTGAAACAATCTTGGAGAACATTCATTCTGCATTATATCCCTGGCATGATTTCAAAATGACCAAGTAGGGCATTCCCCAATAAAGTAAATGTATTTAAAGTTCAGTAACGAAAAAAAAAACAACCTCCAGTAGGCATCTCAGGTCTCAATTACTGTTAGACGAGGTTTAAGAGAAACCAACTGAAAGTAGTTCAAAATCAATGGCACTAACAATGCAACCACATGTATGCTTGCTGGAGCTAATATAAGAAAATTTTGATTGTGCATGCCTCTACATTTACTTTTTGAATTTGCATTTCATATTAATAATCAAAAGTGCGCAAAAACCCCACCATATGACAGTTATCAAACTCGCTAGGTTTCTAGGAAGGATTTATATAGCTTGCACCCTGAAGGGTCCCTTCTTTTGTTGATTTAGGTAAGCCAAATGAACCAGAGAATAATGGTTGAAATTAGGATCAACATTGGTCTTAGGTTCGGTTTCTATAAATCATATTACACACCACATGTCCCCACCAGGAAGGTTGTATGACCACAAAGTAGTGAAAGCGAGGATTTAAAAAACAAAACCCCGGAGAGAGGAATTCCAGGGTGAGAGGGGAATTCCAAACGTACCTCAGCATTATGCATCTTCCATAGAGCATCCCAGCCCCTATTAACAACGACCATGCCACCTAAGAAAGCCCTGCATAAAATTCATCTACCAATGAAAAATTTCAAAAGAGAAAACGTACCAAAAATCTTATATATAAGAAGATTTTGGGTATCGTTAAAAGTACTGACATGTTTGCATCATTAGCTAATAGGTATGTTTTTCTTGTCGCATTCATCATTACAATTAGCACAAAATTGAAACTAACTAGACTAGAAAATACCAGGCCAAGTAGCACTTTGTCAACATCTAAAACCCATGATCACAAATTGATACAAATTACAATCTAAATTCCATAACAACTGAACAAATCAGATATATTTGCAACATGTTTACCAGTCAAAGAAATCAAAATGAACAAAAACCAACCATGTATATTCATACATTTCTCAATTGCAACCATCAATTCACTCATAAAAATTAACCAGGGAAAATACACAACAATACCCTGCAACGGAGAGATTCAGAAGAAACGCTCGCGTCGTGACGTAGCGAAGGACATTCTCAAACGCAGAGGAAGCTCCAGAGCCTCCAGAGGAGGCTCGTCTGTACTTGCCTCCATAATTGGTAGCACTATAACCATAACCATGGCCGTAATTACTAGTACTTGCATTGTAATTGTGGGAGCGAGAGCTCTGGAAATTATAGTCGGCGCGCTTGCGATCGTCGATGAGGACCTGGTAGGCCTCGGAGACCTGCTTGAATCTGAGGGTGGTGCTCTCCCTCACGGCCTTGGGGGAGTGGGAGTGCTTGTCTGGGTGCAGCTTCACCGCCAGTTTCCTGAACGCTTCCTTGATTTCTTCTTTGCTCGCGCTCCTTGGCAAGCCCAGAACCTTGTAGTGGTCCATTGGTTTTGGAATTTGATGATTTTCAATCGATGTTTTCTGTTGGCATGGCCATGGAATTGGAGTGAAGGAGTGAGTTCAGAGGGGTTTATCAATTCAAGTCGTTTAGGTAAATATATGGTAAATTCGACCTCGTGGCAGCGCCATAGCCGCTTCCTTTTGGCCATGCCTTTGCAGTTTGCTTGCAATTCATTTTTTCAGGAAAAATGGGTCAAGCAAATTTCACTCCTGTCTCCTAATTTTGCCCAAATTTTCAATTTAGCCCCTATAGTTTTTCCTTTGACGACTTTAGTTTGATACCATTAGGGCTGGGATTTTCTCCCGAGAAACCGAGAAACCGAGAAACCGACCGAACCGACCCGAAAATTTGGGCCGAAAAATCGGCCTTTACGGCGTTGGTCGGTATTGGGCCGAGCCGAATACCGACCGACGCCGATTAACTCAGTTGTCGAAGCGGTTATCCATTTTGAGAACCGCCGGTATACCGAACCAACCCGATATAATTAAAATTATATATTTTTTTAATTATATTTATATATACTATTAATGTAGACCATTGATTCTTATTAATTAAAAAGCCCCGAATAATCTGGACCGTCCAATTCTCCTCACCCTAATCGTCTGTCTCTTCTCTTCTCAGTTGCCATTCGACGCCTCAGCCACCTCCTCACCCTCCATTTCTCTCTCTCTGTCAGATCAGTCGACGCCTCGACGCGACTTCACAACGGAATCAACACCACGCCGTCGCCACCTCTCCAAGTCGTCGTCATCATCCCCCAACCTCAATCAATCTCCATCTCTCCCTCTCTGTTCCTTTCTCTCTCTCTCTCAATCTCTTGCTCTCTGTCGGTCTCTCCCTCTCCGTACCTCTCTCGCCGATGACGCCTCCTCCACCAGCAAACAGACATAAGACAAGAGAGGTTACTAATTTTTGCTTTGATTTTGAGTTTCTTTCTAGGAATTTCGAATTAGGGTTTGGAATTTTAGGCTTGGGGCTTTCGGGTTTGGGGTTGTAATTGTAATTGGGGTTTCAATTTGAGCATTTGTATTGTGAATTTGTGATATTTTAACCATTTTTATTTCATGGATTTAATTGACAGACATTGGAAAAAAAAAGAGAGGAAGAGTTGACAGGCTTGTGGTTATTGCTTTGCTAGGGTGAATTAAGGCAGGTATTGAAAATTTTAACTTGTTTATAATCTGTTTTATGTTGTTTTATGTTTTTGAAAATATTTCTTTAATGTTTTTGTCTCTGTTTTAGGTTTTTAAAGTTGTTTAGAATCTGATTTAGGTTGTTTTAACTTATTTAGAATCTATTTTCATGTGTTTTGGCTATGATTTATATAGTTTTAAGTACGTTTTTGATATGAAATGTTATAGCTGGCTGTTGGTTAGGGTTTTAAATTTGCATTTGCTTTGTTTGAATTTTTTTGGAATGGTTACAATTATGTTATAGCTGGCTGATTGGTTAGGATGATTTTGTTTGATTTATTATGTATGATGGGAAAATGGAGTCTAGCCAATCAAACACACTTAATGCCTCAATTAGTGCACCTACAATTGATCCCCAAACACAACCCCAAGCCCAACCACAATCTTAAACACAACCTCAAACACAATCCCAAACACAAGGCCAAGAAGAAGAAGTTGTGTCATCATGTCATTTGGGAGGGAAGAGGAAACCGAATAAGAGTATGGTGTGGGATCACTGTACAAAAATTAGAAAGAAAGATGATATGGGGGTTGAGAGAATAATTGGGGTTTGCAATTATTGCAAAGCAGAGATGCCGACGGATCCCAAGAGAAATGGGACAGCTGGGTTGAAAACCCACTTAGAAAGGAGATGCAAGCTATCTCCTATCTATGGAAAAGGTGATGTAAACCAATCGGTGCTAGCACAAGGGGGGGCAAGTAGTGCTTTGGTGCCTCACACCTTCAATAAAGCAAGATTGGAAATGAAGTGTGTGAAGTACATCATCAAGGATGAAATCCCTTTTAGGGCAGTGGAGGGGACGAGGTTTAGGGAATTTATCTATGATCTTCAACCTAGATTCATAATCCCTAATAGGAAGAAGGTTGCTAAGGGAGTGTGGGATTTGTTCTTAGTTGAGAAGGCTAAGATTATGAGTGTGATAAGTGATCAAAGAGTAAGTATCACAACCGATACTTGGACCTCTATCCAAACCAAAACATCAACTACATGGTAGTCACCACCCATTTCATGGATCATGAATGGAAGTTGTATAAGAGGATAATAAATTTCGTTAAGATCACAAGTCACAAGGGTGATGACATTGGCAGGTGTTTAGATGCTTGTTTGAATAGTTGGGGGATAAAGAAGGTGTTTAGCATTACGGTTGATAATGCTAGTGCAAATGATGGGGCGGTGGAGTATATGGCCAAGAGGTTTAAGTCATTGAACACTCTTATGCTTGATGGAAAATATTTGCATATGAGGTGTGCTTGTCACATTCTTAATTTGGTTGTTGAGGATGGGTTGAAGGAGCTTTCTAGCTCAATTGAGGGGATTAGAAATTGTGTGAAGTACATACATTCTTCACCATCAAGATTGGATAAGTTTAGGGATTTTGCCATTTTAGAGAGTACGGATAATATGGCAAACATTCCTTTGGATGTGGCAACAAGGTGGAATGCTACTTATAAGATGCTTGATGGTGCATTTAAGTATAAAAATGTGTTTGCTAGGATGGCGGATGAGAATGCTCCATTTGTTGCTTATTTTAATGAGCTTGAGAGGGATGGAAAAAAAAACCTTGTGAAGAGAGTTGGGCCACCAACCGAGTCGAATTGGGAGAATGCACAGGCCTTTGTGCATTTTCTTAAAAAGTTTTATGAAACCACCCTAAAGCTTAGTGCCATCAAAACTTGTACATCCAATATCATGTTTACCGAATTAGTTGGGTTACAAGTTGAGATTGAAAGAAAAATTAAAGATGAGGGGAATGAAACTTTGCAAAAGGTGGCTTCTTCAATGAAGCTCAAGTGGGATAAGTATTGGGGCTTTGAGGGTGTCAACAAATTTGTGTTTATAGGGAATGTGTTAGACCCTAGATGGAAGCTTACCTTGCTCAAGATTAGCTTTTGCAATCTTGGAGCCGAACCTTCAAAGGTTGAAACTATTGGGGATGAAGTCAAAAGTGCCTTGCTTACTTTGTATAATGAGTATAAAGGGGTTGGTAACTTGGGTCCTCAACAAACACTAGATGAGGGGGATGAGGAAGGTTTGGAAGATGAGCTTGATGGTGATGATGCTTGTGGGAACCAAATTAAATCAGAACCCTAGGTCAAGTAATTCCTTCCATTTGGGGATTATTTGACCTAATTGGGAATTACTAAACCTAATTGGGGGTTATTCAATTTAATTGGGGGTTATCCAATTAAATTGAGAAATACCTAATTAATCAAATCCCTAAATACACCAACCCCACTAACCTCACCTACCACAATTAGGGATTTGATTAATTCCCTAATTAATCAAATCCCTAAATGTACCAACCTTACCAACCTCACCTACCTCACCAACCACACCAACCTCGTCAAGGCCCCCTATAAATACTTGGCCACGCACAAGGAATGAGGTACGTCAGAATTTCTACTAAAACTTCAGAGAGCTCTTCCCTTCACAAATCCTAGCCACCTCCTCTCTCTCTCTCTCTCTCTCTCTCTCTCTCTCTCTCTCTCTCTCTCTCTCTCTCTCTCTCTCTCTCTCTCTCTCTCTCTCTCTCTCTCTTTTACATAAGGCTCCGGCCGCCCGGTTTTCACCACACATATATATCTCCGTACCCTATTTAGCTATTGATTTTTCCCTAAATCAATTGAACTAACTTAGGCATCGGAGGGCCTTTGGCCAACACCCCCCGGGTGTGGTCCTCTTATCCAATTTATTTTGCAGGGAGAAAGAGGCGGCGAAGAAGAAAGGGGAATCTTTCAACGGAATATTCTCGTGGGAGGAAATTTGCTCCCACAAATTGGTGCTTTCATTGAGAGCACGAGTTATACTCAACGCGTGCTCAAGGAATCCGTTCCTCCTATTTTCCAATCCACCGAAGCCTTCCAAACAACCATGGTTGGAAACAAACATCTTAGAAGCAAAACCACCGCGATGGCGCACTCTGGAAATGCCAAAACCTCGCTGCCACCACGAGGTACAGCTGCTGCTAGCGATTTGCAGCAACCTCCCATCGCTGCCAGCACATTCCAGCAGCTTCTCGGCGAGATCCAGCAACATCCGATGGCTGCCAGCGCGTTCCAGCAGCTCCCAAGAGACTTGCAGCAGTCTCCCATAGCTGCCAGGGCGTTCCAGCAGCTCCCCAAAGCTTTCCAGCAGCCCCCTAGCGGGTTCCAGCAGCCCCCCGTGGCTGCCCTTGCTGTCCAACCACCTCCGGGGGCCTCACAACCTCTCCAAACAGCTGCTGTACCTGTTTTGCAGCAGCCTCCCGCGGCTGCCAGCACATTTCCGCAGCTTCCCGTGACTGCCAATACATCGCAGCAACCTCCCATGGCTGCCCATACCTTGCCGCAGCCTCCAGAAGCCATAGAACGGCCGCCAATGGCCGCCGGAACGGCCATACATGCTGCTGGAATTGTTCCACCTCTTATTGCACATACCTTATTTAATAGATTTATTATTTAAAGGCACAAGTGATATTATAGTTGGCATATAATCGTGTTTCTATCATGCGTGCTAATTACATTTTATCACTAATGATAAGAAAAATACCAAATGAGTTGGTGGCTAACCTACGAGTCCTTGGTCCACCCGATCAACGATTCTCCGGTCAACCCGACGCATGATCCTTCAAGCATTCCCTCCATTGCCTCCATGCTCGACGCACGCTCCCGCGTACACCTCCCATGAAACCCTAGCTCGTACGCAGTTGGGCTCCACACACTTCTCTCCTCCCGATCCACGAAGTCAAGCAGACCTTAATCAGAGAGTTGACCAGCTAGCTCAGAAAGTTGACCAGCTCCTCAACCATATAAACTTAGCTCAAAACCTTGGCCTTGGACCACTGGGTGAAGAGAGAAGGATGGACGACTGCGCCAACAGGCAGATTGACGGGTACCGAGCAGGTCGAGCAGGCATGAGCAGACAAGGAGAGGGACAACAACGTGATCAGCTCGCCAACATGTCGCAAGCATCCGCAAGCCACACTCAGCGCAACGTGAGAGGAAGGCTGGGCCCACGACTTGACGTCCGTGCCCGCCTGGGCCCGCAGAGGAATGTTCTTCAAAGGCTAGGCTCCCAGGGAGGTCAACCTGACAACCTTCACGGTGAGGATGGTCAGGAAAGGCGCTCCGCTGCTCACTCTCGAAGAACCGATTCTCGTCGACATGCTACGAAGAATCACTCGCAAGCTCAGTCTACCAATACGCCGCCTAGGCAACGCAGCCGAGAAGCTCGAACCTTGCGAATCAACGAGGAGGTCGATCATCGTCGCCCAAATCGCGAGGGTCGCCAACGTGTCCAACCAGCAATGTGTGCATAAGACGTCAAGAAGCTTGTGAATGACCAACTACGAGACATAAAACCGGCGAGAACTTCGAAGATGCCCTACGCAAGGAGATGGACCAAGCGAACTCCTCGCCTTTCATTGTCGAAATCGAGCAGGCGGCTCCCCCGAAGCGGTTCTCGACACCTTCGTTTACGCCCTTCAATGGAGACTCCGATCCCGAGAGCCACCTAAAACACTTCAAAAGTGTCATGATCCTCCACAAGGCCGACGACACATTGATGTGCAAGGTGTTTGTGATGACCCTGCAGGGAGCAACTCAGGATTGGTTCCACACCCTACCATCCGGGTCGATCAGCAGCTTCAAGGAGCTGGCATACGTCTTCGCCAAAGAATACACATCTTACCAGACAATCAAGAAGAACCCCGACCACTTGTTCAACATACGCAAGAAGTCCGAAGAATCCCTTCGAGACTACATCAAGAGATTCAAAGCAGAAAAGGCCAACATCGTAGGATGTGACGACCAGATCGCGTCCTCTGCTTTCAAGAAAGGCCTTCCAACTGAACACGACGTATACCGCGAGTTGACTATCGCTCCTAGCCAGACTCTGGCAGAGGTCCTCGCAACCGTGGAACGCTATGCGCTATGGGATGATGATCGAATCGCCGCGAAAAGGTCTACTAAGCAGAAAGATCAACCAACCAAGCGGGCAGACCAAAAGAACGACGGGTTTGGCAACAGGAACAAGGACAAACACAGGTCGCACCCAAAAGAGGACGCTACGGCAGGAGAAAATTACACCAAGTTCTCCATCACCATACACCAAATCTTAGCCCAAGTGAAGGACAAGTGGGATGACGAGTGCGAAGTAGCTTTTCAAAACTTGAAAACCTACCTCACTTCACCTCCCCTACTCTCAAAACCGATACCAGGCGAAGACTTGTACATCTACCTAGCGGTGTCTGACTCAGCTGTCAGCTTAGCTCTCATCCGAGAAGAGCTGGGGGCACAACATCCTGTATTCTACACTTCAAAAGCTCTCCTCGGCGCAGAGACTCGCTATCTGAAAATGGAGAAGCTCATTTTTTCGCTTGCACGGAATTCATTGCAAGGGGGGCCGTCCAGCAAATCAAGGATCGTGACGTAACTGCCAACAAGCCTCCATAAAAAGTCATACGGATCAGCACGATCCTGACTCTAAGAGCCCGAGCTGACCACCGGGGAGCAGCAGAGAAGGATCAAGCAAGCGACTTTTGTCTCCCAAGCTGTCACCAGCTACCTAGTCATGGAAAACGATCCTGGCATCATCTTTTAAGAGAAGGAAATTCCAAGACAATGGAATGCCCATCATCTCTTGAGGTACTATCCACGAAGCTCCTCGCCTATCAGCTCGGCACCAAGCAGGCGGCCAAGCCTCCCTCACCTCCCTTGAAGACAAGTTACTTTTGATGTTACCCCGGCAACTCATCTATTTTGTTCAATAAAGAAATGAAGTCACGCATACATCAATACAAGTTCAAGCTTTTCTCTCTAATGGAGTGTTCACAAATGCAATCGACACGTCTCCGGACGTAGGCCAAACGGGCATCTCTCATCGACACGTCTCCGGACGTAGGCAAAACGGGCCGCACTGATCGACACGTCTCCGGACGTAGGCCAAACGGGCCGCACTCATCGACACGTCTCCGGACGTAGGCCAAACGGGCCGCACTCATCGACACGTCTCCGGACGTAGGCCAAACGGGCCCCACTCATCGACACGTCTCCGGACGTAGGCCAAACGGGCCACACTCATCGACACGTCTCCGGACGTACGCCAAACGGGCCACTCTCATCGACACGTCTCCGGACGTACGCCAAACGGGCCACACTCATCGACACGTCTCCGGACGTACGCCAAACGAGCCACTCTCATCGACACGTCTCCGGACGTACGCCAGACGTACGCCAAAGGGGCCACTCTCATCGACACGTCTCCGGACATACGCCAAACGGGCCACACTCATCGACACGTCTCCGGACGTACGCCAAACGGGCCACGTCTCCGGACGTAGGCCAAACGGGCCACACTCATCGACACGTCTCCGAACGTAGGCCAAACGGGCCACTCTCATTGACACGTCTCCGGATGTAGGCCAAACGGGCAAACGGGCCACTCTCATCGACACGTCTCCGGATGTAGGCCAAACGGGCCACACTCATCGACACGTCTCCGGACGTAGGCCAAACGTCTCCACACTCATCGACACGTCTCCAGACGTACGCTAAACGGGCCACTCTCATCGACATGTCTTTGGACATAGGCAGAACACGCCCGGGGTCCCTTAAGGGGGACCATGGCCCTCGCCAATTTCCTACGCCCGGAGTCTCTTAAGGGGGACCCTAGCCTTCGCCAATTTCCTAAAGGAAAACATGCTACGGGATATGCATACCACGCCCGGAGTCCCTTAAGGGGGACCCTGGCAATCATAAATCTCCAAAAGAAGATGCGCAATCAAAATACAGGCTGGTTACTCAAGCAGTCCACAAGTCAATATGTCAATTGAAGTTGAAAAAATAATTGAAATTTTCATAGCAAGCTGACCAACCGGCCAAGTTCAACAAAAGGAAGATGGTCGAATAAGACCAATTATTCTAAACAAGAAAGCAGACTACAAGGTGAAAAGAAATAAAGGAGTCTTCATTTACTCTGAGACGCCAGCAGGAGATCCCTGATCTACAGCCTCTTCGGCATCCGCTTGATCAGTCACGTTCTTAGCAGCTCCACCTGCTTGATCCGCGACGTCTGCCACTACCTCATCTACTGCGTCCTCCTCTGCTCCATCCACTCCAGCTGCCTGCTCTTCAGTTCCTCCTTGCACATGGAATAAGTCAAGACTTGTTATAGGCGCCAAATCTAGCCAGAAGCTTGTCATAACTAAAGGAGACATCAGTAATCTTGAGCCCAAGACAGAAGTAGGCATATTTTCGACTAACCAAATCACCAGCAGAAGAGGGGACTACAGCAGACGAGTTTCGGATAATTTCAGCAGCAAAAAACTACTCATTTTTTGAGCAGATGAAATGTTGCTTCCCTTTGTTTTTCCAAGATCAGACATGTCTACATCCCCTGTAGGGTTGGACTTGTCTACCTTGGGGTCAGCCGCTGACGTTGTAGAAGAACCCTTCACTCGGACAGATGACTCTTTCGTCTTCTCAACCGCAGCCATCCTCACTTCCAAAAGAGTCAACGATGCTAAATCAACTCTACACTTGACTACTCGTGACTCAACAGCTGGATCGCGATAGTTGGGCGGATGAACACACCTCCCAATTCGATCTCCGTCCCTTGACTGGTGCAGACAACTCGAATTTCGGAGAGGAATATCAACATCTCTTTGCTTCTCAGTAGGTGAACTAGTTCGCGAGCGGACTAATTCATGGAGCAGATCACGATTTCCAAAGCTTGTTAGCAGGAGGCTTGAGCAGAACGTCCCGAGTGTCTCGCATAGCGCCAACCTTCTTGTTGTCTATACCCAGGAGGGGAGATTGGCAGAACACTTCTCCTGCCCAACTAGCAGATCATCAGAGTCTGGACGATTCTGTTCCCATCTCTCAACATCCTGGGCTGGGGGCAGACCACCAACTTCCTCCACTCAGGAGCCCAAATCCAAGAAGAAAGCCCAGTTACAGCTGGACAGCCCAACAGATGATTTACATCTCCTACATGCCACCACGCGCCATGCAGAAGCTGGGGGGCATTTGTGGGAACCAAATTAAATCAGAACCCTAGGTCAAGTAATTCCTTCCATTTGGGAATTATTTGACCTAATTGGGAATTACTAAACCTAATTGGGGGTTATTCAATTTAATCGGGGGTTATCCAATTAAATTGAGAAATACCTAATTAATCAAATCCCTAAATACACCAACCCCACTAACCTCACCTACCACAATTAGGGATTTGATTAATTCCCTAATTAATCAAATCCCTAAATGTACCAACCTTACCAACCTCACCTACCTCACCAACCACACCAACCACGTCAAGGCCCCCTATAAATACTTGGCCACGCACAAGGAATGAGGTACGTCAGAATTTCTACTAAAACTTCAGAGAGCTCTTCCCTTCACAAATCCTAGCCACCTCCTCTCTCTCTCTCTCTCTCTCTCTCTCTCTCTCTCTCTCTCTCTTTTACATAAGGCTCTGGCCACCCGGTTTTCACCACACATATATATCTCCGTACCCTATTTAGCTATTGATTTTTCCCTAAATCAATTGAACTAACTTAGGCATCGGAGGGCCTTTGGCCAACACCCCCCGGGTGTGGTCCTCTTATCCAATTTATTTTGCAGGGAGAAAGAGGCGGCGAAGAAGAAAGGGGAATCTTTCAACGGAATATTCTCGTGGGAGGAAATTTGCTCCCACAATGCTCATTCTCAAATGTTGAGGGAGATGTTGCTTCAAAGGAAGGAGGAGCAACAAATGGAGATCTCTAATGAAGTTGATAAATACTTTGCCGATCCATTTGAAAACCCAAGGAACAAAAACTTTAACCTTTTGGATTGGTGGAAAGGGAATCAATCAAGATATCCAATCCTTTCCAAGGTTGCCAAGGACATATTTGCAATCCCTTCCTCTACGGTTGCTAGTGAGAATGCCTTTAGCCTAGGCAAAAGGATTGTGGATCCTTTTAGAAGCTCCTTGACTCCAAAAATGGTAGAGGCATTAGTGTGTACTCATGATTGGCTTAGGGCGGATGAATTTAACTTATACAAGGAACCAACGGATGAGGAAATTGATTTTTATAAGGAACTTGAAGAAATTCAAGCAAGTAAGTATTTCAATTATTTATCTTTAAATTTTATTAATGCTTTGATGGTTTAATGCTTCTTCTAATATGTACATTTTCTTATATATATTTTTTCATGTAGTGGCCACTAAGGCTCAAGGTGGTAATGCTCAAGTTTCAACTTCAACAAGCATTTTGCCTCCTCCAACTCCATCACATTTGTAATGCTCAAGTGAAGTGCCTACTTTTTTTTGGGTTGTAAACCAATTCAAACTTCTTCTTTTGTTTGGGTTGTAAACTTATTAAAACTTCAACTTTTTTTTTGGGTTGTAAACTAATTCAAACTTACACTTTTTCCTTTTGGGTTGTAAACTAATTCAAACTTCTTCTTTTATTGGGTTGTAACTTGTAAGTTGTAACTTAAGTTTAACTATGTCGTACTTTCACTTTGGATTTGAATGTTTAGTTTAGTTTTAGGCAACAATTTATGTTTTGATTGAGCATGTTTAAATGTAGTTTTACAAAAATTAGGCTTAAGTTTCTTATTTTATCATGTTTGCCCAAGTAGCTGTCCAAAACAATCCTTAAAACATTGCCCAACAAAACTGGGTTAAAAACTGCATTCAAATCTCAAATTGCAGTCCAGAAAATGTCAAGTGGGCTAAAAAGTTTTGGTCAAAAAAGCCCAATCTGTTTGTTTCGGTAGGCCCACCATCGAACCGGCCCGACCGCTACTTGCGGTATTACTGACAGTCGAAGAACCAACGTCAAATCGGTCGGCGCGGTTTTAATTTTTGGTAAACCGATTACCATCGGTCGGTCAGCAGTTCTTGCTCATTGGTTCAATTACCGAACCAATTCCAGTCCTAGATACCATTGGCCCGTGTACATAATGTTATTTAGTTTGAGGGATACCTTTTTTTTTTGTCAAAGAGATGCTTCATTGAAAAAAAAAAAACCAACATAAGTCTCCAAGAAGGAGGGAACAACACCTCAACTCAACCAGAAAACAATAAGGCAAAGAGAAACATAACTAACAAAGAAAAACTAAGTTAGAAGGTCATCCGTTAAGACGTCACCATTGGGTGCACGTCATCCTTTAAACCACCCGAACTAGGAACTAGGAGGGTAGGGAAGCCCATCCGCCTGTAGAACAAAGACCAAGGAAGATGGGGGTCTGTGTAGCCAGACATCCTTGCTCATCCTACGTCTCGCACTCGCTGCAATTGAATCGGCTACACCATTGCAAGAATTGAAGCGGTTGCAACATATAATTTGATTTGAGGGATACCTTTGACTACATAGTAACATATTGTGGGAGCGATTTTTGTCCCACAAGAATATTTGCCTAAGATTCCTTCATCTTCTTCGCTTCTCTTTCTCCCTGGCAAACAAACTGGAGTAAAAGGACCACACCCTATGGTGGTCGGAGCCTTGTGTGAGAGAGAGAGAGAGTATGACAGCTAGGGTTAGTGAGGGATAATTTCTGCAAAGTTTCAGTAGGAATTTAGACATACCTCAACCCTTGTGTGTAGCCAAGTATTTATAGGAGCCTTGGAGGCTAGGGTTTCGGAAGAATAATTCCCTTATTTGGCGTAACCGATGTAATTAGGGAAAGAATCAAATACATCCCATTTAAATCAAATAACCTCCCAATTAAATCGAGTAACTCCCAATTAGGTCAAATAATTCCCCAAATTGATTGGCTTAATTATTTGACCTAGGATATTTGCTTCCACAAATGCCCCCCAGCTTCTGCATGGCGCATGGCAACATGGATGAGGTGTGAATTAGGTGTTGGGCTGTCCAGCTGTAATTGGGCTTTCTTCTATGACTTGGGCTCCTGAGTGGAGGAGGTCTTTGACTTGCCAATTGAACTTTGACTTAGGTAGTCTAGTTGTAACTGGGCTGGAGGCGCGCTGGCCTGCTACTAGAGCGGGTGGCAGTTCGGGGCGGCTTAGTTATTGGGGTTGGTCCAAACTGCTTCAATGTTTTTGTGCCACAAACTAGGGACAGTCTGAGTCAAGGTGATCATGCGTGGCATACAGATGTGCTGGAAGTCATCGGCAGATGGGAAGGGGAGGTCGATGGCGGTCCGCTTGTTCCTCACATTTACTGTGATGGTAAGTTGTACTTCTTTGATCTGCTATAGCCTTTCTGAAACTTTGTTGTGTATCTAACTGACTTCCATCTTCTACTTGCAGAGAATAACATCTGCAAGAAGCTCGATCTCAACCCGAACATGTCCAAGGTTCAGCAAGCTCTGAACATCCATGTCCGATTTTAGTGAATGGCCCTGGTTGCTAAGGGAACATCGGAAGGAGGTCGATGGTCTGCCTCCTACTGAAGATGTTGAAAGATGGAAGCTGCATGGCTCGGACCTAAGTGATTTTCCAACTGAGCAGGAGGAGTCCTCGACCGAGCTCCCTGAGGAGAGGAAGGCTAGCAGTAGATCTGCCCACAATGAAGTCGTAGTCTCACAATCAAGGGATACGTCTCCACAACAAAAGCAGCCAAGACCTTCTTCTGACACGAGCAAGCTTAATGGGGGTCTCGTCTGCTGAGAAGGTCCTTATGGAAATTGCTCCTACCTCATCTACCAGGATCAAGCGCCTCGTTAGCGTGAATAGTAAGCATGTCAATAGCATACAGGAGGTTTGGGATATTCTGCTCAGGTCTTCGGCCGAACTGCCCAAAACCTGTGATCTGCCTTATAAAGAGGCTGCAGAGAAGTAGGGTTTAGGTCGCCTGCACCGATCCGGGGATCAAACTGAGAGGACTGTGCCTCTATTCAACAGTCACGACTCGTCTGCAAAGCCACGAACAGTCAAGCGTGGAGCTGACTCAATGTTGCAAGTTACAGCCAAGAGAGGTAAAGAGTCGTCAGCTCGAGCAAAAAGTCATTCAGTTGCGCAAACTACCGATCCGGGAGTTGATGATAGCTCTGTTGGTCAAGTTTGACACTCATGTTGAAGCCATAGAGGCATCCAAGCATGAAATTGCTGCTAATGCATACAAGCTGGGATACTTGGACTGCAGGAACGGTGCTCCTCCTTGTTGCCCGCTCGAACATGAAGATGGTGAGCAGCTCTATCTTGAGTTGCCCCCTACTCAAAGTGAGCAGATCAATGTTGTGGATGTTGAAGGAGTTGAAGAGCAGGTAGCTGATGAAGCTATAATGGAGGAAGACGACGCCAAAGGTGGTGCGGCTGATGAGGTTAAGGCAAATGCGGAGGAGGAGGCAGTTGGGGCTGTCGAGCAGATGGTGCCAGTTGAGCAGAATGAGGCTCATTTCTTGTTGAACTTGGCTGGTTGGCCACTTTGTAATGGAATTTTCAGTTGTCCTTCAAACTTTAATTCTCATTGTATCTTGTAAGTGTATGTCTGGAGACATAGCGCTTGAAAGAGACTCAATTGAGTTCGTACTTGAGAAGTAGCTTGCTTACAATGGAGGTAAGGCTTGTCGCTTGTGTGCGTATGTCGGGGACATAGCGCTCAAAAAAGACTCCATGAAATTTGTACTCGAGAAGTAGCTTGCCTTCAGTGGAGGTAAGGCTTGTCACCTGCGGGCGTATATTGGGGACATAGTGCTCGAAAAAGGCTCCATTGAGTTTGTACTAAAGAAGTAGCTTGCCTACAATGGAGGTAAGGCTTGTCTCCTGCGGGCGTATGTCGGGGACATAGCGCTCGAAAAAGACCTATGAAGTTTGTACTCGAGAAGTAGCTTGCCTTCAGTGGAGGTAAGGCTTGTCGCCTGTGGGTGTATGTCAGGGACATAACGCTAGAAAAAGGCTCCATTGAGTTTGTACAAGAGAAGTAGCTTGCCTGCAATGGAGATAAGGCTTGTCGCCTGCATGTGTATGTTTGTGGGACATAATGCTTGAAAAAATACTTCATTGAAAAGATTGCTCTTGTATTGATGTTGGTGTGACTACATTGCTTGAAAAAGACTCCATTGAGTTTGTACTCAAGAAGTAGCTTGCCTACAATGGAGGTAAGGCTTGTCGCCTGTGTGCGTATGTCGGGGACATAGAGCTCGAAAAAGACTCCATGAAGTTTGTACTCAAGAAGTAGCTTGCCTTCAGTGGAGGTAAGGCTTGTCGCCTACGGGCGTATGTCGGGGACATAGCGCTCGAAAAAGGCTCCATTGAGTTTGTACTCAAGAAGTAGCTTGCCTACAATGGAGGTAAGGCTTGTTGCATGCGGGCGTATGTCAGGGACATAGCTCTAGAAAAAGACTCCAAGAAGTTTGTACTTGAGAAGTAGCTTGCCTTCAGTGGAGGTAAGGCTTGTCGCCTACGAGCATATGTCGGGGACATAACGCTCGAAAAAGGCTCCATTGAGTTTGTACTCGAGAAGTAGCTTGCTTGCAATGGAGATAAGGCTTGTCGCCTACCGGCGTATGTCGGGGACATAGCGCTCAAAAAAAGACTCCATGAAGTTTGTACTCGAGAAGTAGCTTGCCTTCAATGGAGATAAGGCTGGTCGCCTGCATGTGTATGTTTGAGGTACGTCTAAATACCTACTGAAACTCTACAGAAATTATCCCTCACTAACCCTAGCTGCCATACTCTTTCTCTCTCTCACACAAGGCTCCGGCCACCACACATGGCTCTGGCCACCCGGTTTTCCTTCAAACACCCAACCTAACTTAGGCATTGGAGGCCCCGAGTGTGGTCCTTTTACTTCGGTTTGTTTTGCAGGGAGAAAGAGAAGCGAAGAAGATGAAGGAATCTTAGGCGAATATTCTTGTGGGACCAAAATCGCTCCCACACATATAATATGATTTGAATTTTAAAGAACAAGGATTCACCTGTCTCAACATCAGATCTCTACCTGCATTTCAATGTCGTATCTGATCTCTATCACCATCTCTTTTTGCGATTTCTTCATGTTTGGAATAAGTCGCAGAGACTCTCTGGATTTTCTGTGTAGTTTTCAACTCTTATTTTATGAGAGTTTTTCACCTCTCTTTTGCAAGAGCTTTCCACCTCTTTTTTGTGAGAGTTTTATTTATATTGTTATGGCTTAGTTTTTTCAAGCTTTATCTCCTTTTGGTTAGTGATGTTTTTGGTGCGCTATGAGAACCAGTTACCGCCCGACAACCATCAAAAAGGCCTAAAAGATTGCGGTGGAATTGTAGTATCGAATGATCCAGTTCAGTGGTGGGCTTACCGTGAAGCCCAGTTTGTTGCGCCATTTTCCTAGTTTTTAAGCCCAACCAGCTTTTAAGCACAGTTTTTAGAAGGGTTCATCAAAGATAAACTCGACCGTTTTTAGGACATTTTTTGAAGCCTTTTTTTATGCAAGTTTTTGGCCACTTATAACTTAAAGCCAAGTTTTGATTCAAAACTTTTGAACATAATTTAAGGCACTTTTTCATTCATAACATAATTTATCATCATGCATTGCATCATCATAACATCAAATTATTCTACATAACAAGTAAAACTTAATTAAAAGTTACAACCCAAATAGAAAATGAAGTACAATGAAAACTTAATTAAAAGTTACAACCCAAATAGAAAATGAAGTGCAATGAAAACTTAATTAAAATTACAACCTAAATATGAAATGAAGTGCAATGAAAACTTATTTAAGTTACAAACCATGGTCTCTCTCACAAATCAAAGTGATATTTCTTCAAAGAGGAGGTAATGATGATGTGGAAGCAAATCAAGGGGGTAGTGATGTTGTTGTAGAAGCTTCAGTACTGGCCAAATCTAATAACAAGGAAAAAAAACATTAATGTGAAACATAGAAGCTAGAAATAGAAATTTTTGTTTTAAAAAAAAATTAGCTATGTCACTTTTTTCTAGTGCTTCAAGTTCTTTATAGAACACAAACTCTTTATTTGTTGGTTCCTTGTAGAAGCAAAATTCATCCGCCTTGAGCCAATCACTAGTACACACTAATGCCTCTACCATTTTAGGTGTCAATGAAGCTCTAAAAGGATCCACAAGACTCTTGCCTAGGCTAAAAGCATTCTCACTAGCAACAGTAGAGCTTGGGATAGCAAAGATATCCTTGGAAATCTTTGAAAGGATTGGATATCTACCCTCGTTGCCTTTCTACCAATTCAAGAGTTTAAAAGCCTTAGCTAAAAGGGCTTTCAAAAGGATCAATGAAGTATTTATCATCTTCATTGGATATTTCCACAAGTTTTTCCTCCTTCCTTTGTTGCACAAGTTGATGGAACATTTTAGTTTGAACATCATCATAGCCTTCAACCTCATTTGCAAAATTTTCATCTTGGCCTTCATTCATTGGTTGGCTCACTAACGCATCCACCCCTCTATACTCATGATACAAGTTGAACAAGCATGTTCTCACTTCTCACACAACCTCATCTTTCTTATTAGAATCGACCTTGAGATTTTGGAAGCTTATCCTAAGCATTTGAAGTTTGTTTCTTGGGTCTGGCACTAATGCTATAAAAGTCATTTTGTTACTTTTAAAACTTCCCCAATACTTGTCAAACTTCTTTTTCATTCATCAAGCGACCTTTGCAAGACCGGATCTCTTGGATCATTAATTTTGAGTTCAATCTCAACTTGTAAACTAACCAATTCATGGAAAATTAAATTGGATGTAGCCATTTTGGTTGCACTTAGTTTCAAGGTTGTGTAATAGAATTTCTTAAGAAAGTGAACAAAGGAGATTGACTTCTCCCAATCTTCATTACTCGGAGTTCCCACTCTCTTTATCCCATCTCTATCTCCTCGAAGTAAGTTTGAAAAGCTTGATTTTTAGCCACCATCCTATTGAAAACTATCATGTACTTGAAAGCACAATCAAGTTTTTTATAAGTTGAATTCCACCTTACCACACATCCATTGGCACATTTTCCATCCCATCGATACCATGTAGTTGATGTTTTGAATCAATGTCCAAGTATTAGTTCTCAAGCAAAAAGGTCATTGCTTCCAAGCTCACTATTTGATGAAAGTAAACAATGAGTTGGATGGGGACAAATAGTTTATACCAAGAGACGATTTGTATCCTGTCATGCACAAGACAATTCGTAACAAAATTGCATGGGGAAGCAATTTCAGGTTTTTCGGTTGTGCTAATTTTCAACCATTTGTATTGTATTGGATGGAGTCTATCTTAAACGACTTTGGTGACATCCTATGCCAAGCTAATATTTATGGTGCTGTTGATGTTTCCCGTTACTCTTACAATGTTTGCCCTAATGTTTGGCGAGCATTCTGTGAGTTATAGGGGCCTTTATCCAACATGTTCTGTCCTCGAAATGGTGAAATGAGCTTTTCTTTATAAGACCTAAAAGTAATTGGCAAATTACCAATTTTAGGTCTCCCATATGATGAGTTTATCCCTGAACGAAGAGCTATGTCACGAAGACTTATATCCCTCAACTGTTAGGGAACTTTTGAGGATCCACGCTCAACTAAGCATTTTCCATAAGAAGGAATAAATTTACTACCGTCATTAAATGCAACATTTTTTGCGAGGAGAACTTGTATATGGTGCTGTTGGGAATGGCAAGAAAATAATTCCTGACCAGAAAGACAAGGCCCAAAAGCTTCCTTTGGACATTTCACGTGAACGACAATTGACCACTTTCTGAGCCTTTTGGCTTAGTCGTTTTGTCTTGCCTGTTAGTGAGGCTATAAGGCTAGAATGTTTCTATATGTCTAGTTTCACTTGGACCAACGATATTAGGCCTTATTTACCATCCTCTCGGTATAGTTGCTACTCATCATAAAGGACCTCGGCTAGCGAATGAGCATCTTCCCATTCATTACTTGGTCGGATGGCTAGGCGAGCATTTTCCTAATTTGACTACTCGTCGATGTGATAGGGACTTTCCATAACATTATCCTTTTCTAGCGAGGTGGTTAGATTGAAGCCAAATATGTTAGTTCCAATCAAGCTAGAATCATCTTCAGGAACGAGTTCATGGTTTATAGGCCCAGTGTCTTCCTTGCACATGAAGATTGTATCCTATTAGACACAGAGACTCTAGCATGCAATGTCTTTGAGTACTTGATTTGCATGCGCTATGCATTGCTTCCTGCGAGGGTGGGTGACAATCTTTGGTTGGAGCCTTACTACCCAAACACATTAGCTCGCCAATTTGGTTTTGACCAAGGTGTTCCAACAAACAAGCTTCTCTTTAGTGTGTGTGTGAGAGATGGTGATGTGGGATTGAAAAATTAGTGAGAGCACAAGCCGTTCTTCTTTGCAAAGACATCATGGTGCACTTCTATATTCCACACTCTACCTGCATAGGAGAATGCTCTTGGTGATATTGGAGATGGTGGATGACTGCCTCTATACCTTACATGGGATTTTGTGTCAAATAATTTCTCAGTTGTAGACAAGCACGTCCAATGGAAGGACCATGTCTTTGTGACTGATAATTTTAAAAATATCTCGACATGAATGAGAAAAAGGGGCTCCAATTCATCTTCACCTCCTCATGGTGCTTCTTCAAGGAACGGGCACAAGAAGAGAATTCGTGATGCTAGAGGGCACCATTTCTCTGGGGTTAATCCAGCGATGCACCACTCCCCCAAGGTTAATTGAGACTCACACCTCAAACAAGTACGTCATGACAAACACAACAAGGTTGAGATTGAAAGTTCTAGCCATGTACCCGAAGAAGAGAGTTCATATCCGATGCAATGGGAAATGAGACTTGATGATGTTGTTTTCCCTTGCGAAATGGAGCCTATAAATGTAGATAACTCAGCTTTTGAGTTCATTTCTTCAAGTGAAGAGGAAAACATTCTTTATAGGGACGCTAACTTAGCAGTTATGCAACCTCTTTGAAATTTAGCATATGACGAGAATTTTGTTTGTAAGATTCTAGGGAAGGAAGTGAGCAAAAGCAGGCGGGAGTTCATCAGTGGAGAAATTAAAGGTATCTTCATCTGACTTTCCTCCTTAGAGACACCTGCTTAACTTCTTATGCACCATTTCGAGGTTCTCAAGGCCCTTCAACTTTTGTGGTCCATGGTTGATATTTTTGGGTATGGTGAAGCTGCATTTAAACAATTTGCTAGGTTTTTGGATTGGAGTTTTGAGCTTTCCAGGCGACATTCCAAGAGCAACACCTACATTGAAGCATGATGAGATGTGAATGTTGATCTGATTGATGATTTGATCCGTCAGCATGAGGAATGTTTAACCACTAAGTAAGTTGTTGACACGCAGCTAACAGAGATTGTTAAAGAGTTTGATGACTTGGATGTCAAGGAAGCTACTGTCAGGGAAGTAAAAGAGAGAGTTCGCCATATGCGGGAAGAGCATGAAGCTAAGAAAACTTCCCTTAAAGCGCAAAAGATGAACTTGGAGGTTTCCTTGAAGCATTAGAATGAATGGGCAGCCCGGCTTCAACAATTGAGAATTGATGCTAAAGAAGATCTCATTTCCCAAATTGGGAGTAGTCGACTGTCAATGAAGGCTCAAGAGCAAAAGATTCACCAGCTAATCAATGCCCCGTTCTCTCCCATTTTTTTTTTTTTTGAATAAGCTCTCTTGTAATGTGATTCATCCACCAAGAACCCATAGTTAGGCTTTTGTTTCAGTATTCCTTGCTCTTGTAATGTGAGTTTTCCACCAAGAATAATTTTCTAAAATAAACATTTGGTAGGATTTTACTTTCCTATTTCACATATTATGCTCATGTGATGTTGGAGTTCATACAACAATTTAACAAACTGCTAATACCATCGATGGACAAAATGAATTTGTGATAATTTATTGCTACACCTAGATTTTGGGCTAGCTTGCCTATATACCCTGTAAATGGATTAAGCCGAACATAGTTCACCCTCTTTGAATTGAGGTAATGAAGGGGGATTTTCAAACTTGTGACTAAATCTTGCTTTTTAGGAACTATATTGCCTACGTACCTCTTCTGAAGGATCAAGTCGTCTATAGTTCATTTTCTTGGGCTACCCTTTTGGGTTTTTAGGCCACAAAGCTCTTTATATATATATAATTCTTTTGCTCTAATTTTTGCTTGGACCGCCCTTCCAGGTTTTTCAGCCCATTGAGCATTTTTATTTTCCCTAACTTTTGCTTGAATCACCCTTTCGGGTTTTTAGTCCAACGAGTGTTTTTTTTTTTCATGCCCTAACTTTTGCTTTAACCACCCTGGCGGGTTTTTAGTTCAACGGGCATTTTTGAACCATTAGGCATAAAACCTCTTGAGGAATTTCTCATTCACACAAGGATAGATGCATTTGCCTTCGGAGTTTGACAACTCATAGGCACCCTTGGAGAAAACTTTAGTAATGACATAGGGCCCCTCCCACTTTGGTTCAAACTTTCCAGGCATCTTCTTGGCAATGACAAAGGGTCTTCAGATAATTAAAACCAAATCTCCAATTGAGAAGGATCTGAATGCCCTTGCAACATGAGCTTGATAGATTTCGAGCCTTTGTTGAACTACCACTCTTTTCTCTTGTAAAGCTTCCAATTCTGCCAGTTTTACATTTGCATTTTTGTTGGGGTTTGTCACTTGTAAAGCTACCCCTAATGATGACAATTGGACTTCTAATGCTAGAACTGCTTCAGAGCCATACACCAAATTGTAAGGTGTACATCTTGTTGAGTTGCGTACAGTCATCCTATAAGCCCATAATGCTTCAGGGAGGCATTCATGCCAGTCTCTTTTATTTCCCGTGACCATCTTCTTCAAGATATTGCATATTATCTTATGCTTCAACTTGATCGTTTGATGATAGATTATAACTCGAGGAAAACTAGTGTTGAAACCTATACTTCTCACACAACTTGGTCATGGACTTGCACTTGAAATAAAATGCATTTCGGATATTATCTTTGATGGAACCTCGTAATGGCAAATAATGTGATTCCTTATGAAGTTTGTAACATCTTCTACTTGTATGTCCTTTAAAAGAATTGGTGTTGAGGTGATGACTTAGGCTTTATGATACCAACAACATCCAATACCCAAGCTTCAAATGGCCAACACAAAGTTGTCAGATGCAATTGTTGAGGTGGCTAGTGTATGAAATCTCCAGGCAACTACAATCTTTACATGTGGTTACAAATTTCATTGCGTTTCGAACCATCGTTGGCCAGTAATAACCAAATCTATTGAGAGTTTTGGACTGGCTTGATAAGCATCGCAAGTGTCAACATGAGTATCATGAATGGCTTTAGTTGGGTCTTGTTTCGACAGATACCTTAATAGCATATCATCAAAGGACCGTTTGTACAAGGTATCATTTAAATGCACGAACCGGGTGGCTCTACGTCTCACTTCAACACTTTTCTTGCGTCACTTGGAAACTTGCCATGTTGGAGGTACTCAATTATGGGATAGCACCAGTCAAGGTCATCTGGTTCTTTCTCACATTCAAAAGTCGTAATGACATTTGACGAAACAACTTCTTCGATTCTCTCTATAGCTGGTGGTAGTAAATGACGTTCCTCAATAGTGATTTGAATATCCATTTCATCAGGTAGCATTAACGATGTGCCCAAATTAGCTAGTGCATCAGCTTTATCATTTTCTGACCTCGGGATGTGATTGGCATGAATGTCAAGGAACTGTGACATAAGGTATTTTGCCCTTTCATGGTACGGAAAGAGAGTCGCATTTTTTATAGCATATTAGCCATTTAACTATCTGACAATTAACTGTGAATCACCGTATGCCTGCAAACAATCAATATGCATCTCGAGAGCAATTTCAAGGCCAATGATGAGTGCCTCATATTCTGCCACGTTATTTGAACACAAAGCTAGTAGAAAAATGAGTATGAGATTAAGCCCCCAAACACAATTCCATATTGAATCCCTGATTTATTCAGCTAAATTCACTCAAACACTCATCAATACAATTCAAGTCAAATTTTTTCTTGCAATGAGTAATTTATTCATTGCGATTCTTTGAATGACAAGTGGCTTGATTGCTGCAAAGGATACATAAGCACCCTGAGGTTTGACTTAGGAGAAGCTGCAAAACCAAATACACATGTTCTGTTTCTTTATGATGGAATTAAAGGGTATTCCCTTGAATTCAAGGGATTGTAATTAAGGGTCGAACCTAAAATAATAAAATCCTATTATTTAAGTAAGGGTGGTGAAATTATGTTGATAGATTCACATTTTTCTTCAACATACAAGGTAATACCCTTTGATTCCATCATAAAGAAACAAAACTTGTGTGTTTAGTTTTGCACCTGCTCTAAAGTTGAACCTCAAGGTGCCTACGTGTCCCCTGTGGGAATCAAGCAACTCTTAGTTCAAAAAATCGCAATGAATAAATGACTCATTGCAAGAAGATTTGATTTGAATCGTATTGAGGAGTGTTTGAGTGAATTTAGTTGAATAAACCGAGGATTTGATATGGAATTGTGTCAGGGGGGAATTTGATTAAGAAACCAAGGATTCTGTTTGGATTCTATTTGAGAGCGGTTGCATCCAGATTGACCCTAGATTGCCTAGGTACTCTTTCGAAGGGATCAAACCAACATAGTTCTGAAATTTGGGGTTGTAGAATGAATTTGATTTGTGAGAATTTGGTTGATGTAACCAATGATTCAAATTTTGTCGCTATTTCGTCTAGCAGGATGTTAGACTACCTATGAACCCTTGTCGGGATCAAACCAACTGTTTGGGCAAAATTCTCAAGGGAGAATATTCGCAAGAGATTCTTCGCCCTTTGAACTTCCTTTTCTCTCTTCTTCCTCAATCCCTTCGAAAAAGATTGGAGTAAATAGACCACACCCAATGGGTGTTGCCCAAAGGCCTTCCGATGCCTAAGTCAGTTCATTGGATCTTAAGAAAGATACAACAAAGTAACGAAAAAGATGGTGGTCTTCTGTGATGGGGAGAGCAGGGTAGTTAGAGCCGTGTGTGGTGGTGGCCGGAGCCTTGTGGGTGATCCAAAACTTCTAGTCGATAGAACTATGAATTCCTAGTTTATAGGAAAAAGGGAACGAGAGGAATTTTAAGACAATTAGAGAAACAAAAAGAAGAAGCTAAGGAACTGCTTTGAGTTATGCTTTCAGAATTGCTTGATTCATTTCAATGAATAACTTACGTATTTGTACAAGGTTCGGTTGCTAAAATTAACTAAACTAAAATAGTAAATTATTTTAAGCCATAGAGAACAAATGGCCTAAAATCTCACTCATTTAAAACCATTAACTTTTTATGGTTTATAACAATTTGTTATAAACCATTAGTTTTTATGGTTTTAAATAATTTAATAATTTAATTGAATTAATTATAATTATATTATATTATGTTTATTTTTGTTGGTAGATCCTCTTGGATCATGGCTCCCTCATTTAAGATGCTTGAGCTCATGGTCAAGCTAAATTGTGAGATGAGGAAACTCTGTTATTGACTTGTCTCGAATATACCACTTCGACTTGCTAGGAAGTTGACCTTTTTTGCCAATATGGAAATACTCATACTTTCCATGTCGAGTCTCATGAACTTTCTGTTCCAAGATACAATCCTCCTACAAAGCATCTTCTCGTTCAATCTTTAAGTCATCAACTGATGGAAGGCATGTGTCTTCGTCGGGATCATCATCAAGTAGAGATGGCTCAAAAAGTTTAAGATTCTCGGCATTGATGACTGGGTACATATGCATGTATGGTGGTAAATCAAGTTGAAAGGCATTATCTCTAATTTGATTGATGATCTTGAACGGTCCATAACAAATAGACTTCAGTTTCTTGCCTTCAGCGGTTAGCCGCTCCTTTCCAAGGTGTAACCATACTAGGTCACCTTCTTTGAAGTTACATGGCACATGATGCTTATCATGGCGAGCTTTATATCGTTGCTGAGAACCTTTCGGTTGTGCCTCCACTTCAGTATGAATCTTTCTGACTCGTTCGAGAAATTTATGTACTCAAATATGTTCTTCTTCTTTCCCACTTAATGGCTGATCACTCATAGTGAATGCTAAATCAAAAGAACTCTGGGGTAAATAACCCAAACAAACCTCAAATGGAGATTTGAGTGTGGAGCCATGAATTGCTCGGTTAAAAGCAAATTGTAAGTAAGCGAGACTTTCATCCCAAGTCTTTGGATGCTTGGAATTGTAACCCCTTAACAAGTGTACCATAGTCAGGTTTACGACCTCCGTTTGCCCATCTTTTTGTGCATGAAATACAGTGCTTCTTTTCAATCTGGTATCCATCATTCCCCATAACGACCTCCAGAAATGACCTAAGAATCGACTGTCTCTATCAGAAATAATTGATGTAGGTAAGCCAAAATGCTTCCAAACATGTTGGAGAAATAACTTAGCATCTCCTTCTCCATTAACGGTCTTCTTGCATGCAATGAGAATCACCAACTTACTGAAACGATCTACCACCACAAACAAATTGTCGTTTCTAGACTTTGTTTTAGGCAATCCACCTAAGAAATCCATTGAGATACTCTCCCAATGTCGGCTAGGTACTGTCAATGGAAGATACAGTTCTAACTTTTTGTTGGAAGGCTTCGATGTGTTGCATAGAACACAACCTCAAATGTATCGTGAAACATCGAGATGCATCTTTGGCCAATAAACATATATAGCAACAAAGATTCAATAGTCTTCTCAACCCCAAAATGTCCTGCTACTTTGGAAGTATGAGCCTCACGAATCCACCGCAATCTGTCGCCCCATCTTCTGGAATGCACAATTGTGTTCCCTTGTACATTAGTCCATCCTTCAATTGGAACTCACTAGTCTTTCCTTGTTGCAGCTTAGCATAGGTTGAGTTGAAATCAGCATTGTGGGAACCAAATTAAATCAAAACCCTAGGTCAAATAATTCCTTCCATTTGGGGATTATTTGACCTAATTGGGAATTATTTAATCTAATTGGGAGTTACTCAATTTAATTGGGGATTACCCAATTAAATTGAATGTTACCTAATTAGGTTGAGAATTGATTTGATTCCTACCACATTTCCCAATTAAATGAGGAGTTACCTAATCAGATTGGAAATTGATTGGATACCTACCACAATTAGGGATTTGATTTAAATCCCTAATAAATCAAATCCCTAAATACACCAACCTCACCAACCTCACCAACCTTGTCAAGGCCCCCTATAAATACTTGGCTACGCACAAGGATTGAGGTACGTCAGAATTACTACTAAAACTCTGTAGAGATCTTCCCCTCACAAACCCTAGCCACCTCCTCTCTCTCTCTCTCTCTCTCTCTCTCTCTCTCTCTCTCTCTCTCTCTCTCTCTCTCTCTCTCTCTCTCTTTTAGATAAGGCTCCAGCCGCCCGGTTTACTCTATAAACATATCTTCGTACCCTATTAGCTATTGGTTTTTCCCTAAATCAATTGAACTAATTTAGGCATCGGAGGGCCTTTGGCCAACACCTCAGGGTGTGGTCCTCTTATTTGTTCTATTTTATAGGGAGAAAGAGGCGGCGAAGAAGAAAGAGGAATCTTTCCAATCGAATATTCTTGTGGGGAAATTTGCTCCCACAAATTGGTGCTTTCATTGAGAGCACGAAATATACTCAAAGCGTGCTCCAAACATATTTTTCAATCCACCAAAGCCTTCCAAACAACCATGGTTGGAAGCAAGAAGACGAGGGGCAAAGCCACTCCACCCACGATCCGGGACGGCCCAAAGCCATGTGAGACCACCGTGCCACGATCCGCGACTTGCAGTTGAGACCACCGCCGTCGCCATGTCAACCCAAGGCCCCGTGGCAGGATCTAGCCACCTTCATGGCGCCACCGCTGAGCATGGTGGAACCTCCCATCAAGGTGGGCTCATTGCCACCGCCGATTTGGGCCCGATCTTGCAACCATTCCCTTCATTGCCTCCACGCTCAACGCATGCTCCCGCGTACACCTCCCATGAAACCCTAGCCCGTATGCAATTGGGCTCTACACACTTCTCTCCTCCTAATCTACGAAGTCAAGTAGACCTTAATTTGAGAGTTGACCAGCTAGCTCAGAGAATGAACGACCAAAGAAATTTGATGAGGCAGCTCCTCAACCAAATAAATCTGGCTCAAAACCTTGGCCTTGGACAACTGGGCAAAGAGAGAAGGATGGACGAACGCGCCGATAGGCAGCTCGATGGGTACCAACTAGGTCGAGCAGGAGTAAGCAGACAAGGAGAGGGACAACAACATGTCATAAGCATCCGCAACGTGTGCGAAAGGCTGGGCCCACGACTTGACATCCGCGCCCTCCTGGGCCTGCAGGGAAATGTTCTTCAAAGGTTAGGCTTCCAGGGACGTCAACCTGACAACCATCGTAGTGTGGATCGTGAAGAAAGGCGCTCCGCTGCCCACTCGCAGAGGAACATTCACGAAAGGCTAGGCTCCCAGGGACGTCAACCTGATAACCCTCACAATGAGGGCCGTGAGGAAAGGCGCTCCGTTGCTCACTCTCGAAGAGTCGATTCTCGTCGACAAGCTACAGAAAATCCTTCGCAAGTGCAGTCCACAAACACGCCGCTTAAGCAGTGCAGTCGAGAAGCCCGAACCTTGCGAATCAACGAGGAGGTCAATCAGCGTCATCCAAATCACGAAGGTCGCCAGCATGGCCAACCGGCAATGTGTGCGGAAGATGTTGAGAAGCTTGTGAATGACCGACTTCGAGACTTGAAGATCGGCGGGAACTTTGAAGATGCACTATGTAAGGAGATGGACCAGGCGAACTCTACGCCTTTCACCCCCGAAATCGAGCAGACTGCTCCCCCAAAACGATTCTTCACACCTTCGATTACACACTTCAAAGGGGATTCCGATCCCGAGAACCACCTAAAACACTTCAAAAGTGTCATGATCCTCCACAAGGCCGACGACGCGCTGATGTGCAAGGTTTTCGCAATGACCTTGCGAGGAGCAGCCCAAGACTGGTTCCACACTCTACCATCCGGGTCAATCAGTAGCTTCAAGGAGCTAGCTTACGTCTTCACCAAAGAGTGTCTTACCAGATGATCAAGAAGAACCTAAACCACCTGTACAACCTACACAAGAAGTTCGATGAATCCCTTCGAGACTACATCAAGAGATTCAAAGCAGAAAAGGCCAACATTGTAGGATGTGACGACCGGATCGCGTCTTATACCGCGACATATACCCCGAACATCATCTGCCATCGACCCGAACATCATCTGGCATCGACTCTACGTCAACCCTGCCAGTAAGCCAGTGGCTATCATCAAAGTCGAGATTGACAAACTCCTAGCTGCCGGCTTCATCGAAGAGGTCTCCTACTCGGATTGGCAGGCAAACGTTGCTCTGGTGGCGAAACAAGAAAAGGGCAAATAGAGTCTACATCGATTACACCGACCTCAACAAAGCATGCCCTAAAGACAACTTCCCATTGCCGAGAATCGACCAACTCGTGAATTCCACTTCTAGCAATCAGCTGCTCAGCTTCATGGATGCCTACTTCAGCTATAACCAAGTCCTAATGCACGAGGATGACTAGGCGAAAACTTCTTTCATCATCGAGAGAGCGACCTACTGCTACAAGGTCATGCCTTTTGGGCTGAAGAACGCCAGAGCAACCTACCAAAGGCTTGTGAATAAAGTCTACATGGACGACATGTTGGTCAAGGCCCCAAAATGTGCAGATCACATCAAAAACCTCACCGAGGCATTCAGCCTGCCCCGCTAGTATCGCATGAAGTTGAATCCAAGTAAATGCACGTTTGGTGTATCGCTCGGCCGATTCCTGGGATACCTAGTCACGCAACGAGGTATCGAGGCACACCCACGCCAAATCAAAGCCATTCTCGAGATGAAGTCACCTTCCATTGTAAAGAAGATACAAAGTCTAATGAGTAGAGTAGCAGCTCTCAACCAATTCCTCTCGAGATCTACCGACAAGTGCAGGTCATTCTTCAAAGCTTTGAAGAAAGGACACAAGGACAAGTGGGATGACGAGTGCAAAGTAGCTTTTCAAAACTTGAAAACCTACCTCACTACACCTCCCCTACTCTCAAAACTGATACCAAGCGAAGACTTGTACATCTACCTGGCGTTGTTCGACTCAACTGTCAGCTCAGCTCTCATCCGAGAAGAGCTGGGGGCACAACATCCGGTATTCTACACTTCAAAAGCTCTCTTCGACGCAGAGACTCGCTACTCGAAAATGGAGAAGCTCATTTATTTTCGCTTGTGGTTTCTGCGAGAAAACTAAGGCCTTACTATCAGGCTCACCGGATAATTTTCATGACAAAATTTCCTTTGAGATCGATCCTCCACAGCCCCGACGCTTCTCAACAACTCATGAAATGGGCTATCGAACTCAATCAATATGACCTCCTCTACCGGCCGAAGACTGCTATAAGAGCTCAGGCTTTAGCAGATTTTGTTGTAGAGTTTACTCCGATAGCCGGAGAAGAGAAGCTAGTCACGAAAAGCAAGGTAAAAGCCGACGTTACCTCCCCCACCGATTCAAACCTACCTAACGACATGTGGCAGGTGCATGTAGACGAAGCGTCAAATCATAAAGGAGCTGGGGCAGGCGTTGTCATAATCACCCCGAACGGAATTTTGTTGGAACAAGCCATCATACTAGGCTTTCCTGCTTCAAACAATGAGGCAGAATATGAGGCATTGCTCACCAGACTGCGCTTAGCAAAAGAACTGTCGATCAAAAGATTAGCCATCTACTCAGACTCCCGGCTGATCACGAATCAAGCCTCAGGCAAGTACATGGCGAAACATCCAAGAATGATCCAGTACCCTGACAAAATCCAAGGACTTTTGAAAGAATTCCCTACTTTCACCATCCAACAAGTTCCACGGGTGGAGAACACTCATGCAGACGTACTGGCGAGCCTGGGATCAACGTTGGACACCCAGTTCAAACGCTCCATCCTGGTCGAACACCTTGACCGGCCAAGCATCGAAGAAATAGAGCCAATTGACTCAATGCAGATTGATGAAGACCCCAGCTGGCAAGACCCCATCATCGACTACTTGGTGAATGGAAATCTTCCAATGGATAAGTTCGAAGCTAGGAAGGTCCAGCAGAAAGCCGTGAGATACTACATATAAGGCGATAAGCTCATTCGCAGATCATACTCCGGCCCTCATCTCACCTGCATAAAATACCTTCAAACACTTAAGGTCCTCTACAAAATTCACGATGGCAAGTGTGGCAACCACTCTAGGGGCAAGTCACTAGCCCAGAAGGCTCTAAATATAGGCTATTTCTGGCCTACCATGCGCCATGACTCTATTGAGTATGTCAAAAGATGTGATCGCTGCCAACGGTACAAACCGGTTCCTAACCTGCCTGCTGAAATCTACCATCCGCAAAACAGTCCATGGCCTTTCATGCAAGGGGCCATTGACTTAGTGGGCCCCATGCTAACGACACCAGCCAAGAAAGAAATGATGATCGTCGCCACTGATTACTTTACTAAATGGATAGAGGCCGAAGCTCTATCCTCTACTAAAGAAGCTGATGTGGAACGATTCGTTTGGAGAAACATCAACTCCCTTTTTGGCAGCCCACAATCACCAGTTACCGACAATGGCTCACAATTCATCGACAAGCAGATGACTGAGCCCTGCACATTTTTGAAGAAGAGAAGCAACTACTGGAAATTACAGAATGTGCCACAACAAAAGATAGTTGCCCATAAGCAGCGTCTTTCGGGAGACGCAAGGAGACGACCAACAGCGTCCTTCAGGAGACGCAGCCCGCAAAGAAGCGTCCTAAGGGAGACGCAGGGAAGTATCTAGGTTCCTATCCGTTTCTTAAGGGGGGCAGGATAGTCATACAGTTGCCCATAAAAAGCGTCCTAAGGGAGACACAGGGCGACGATCAAAAGCGTCCTTCGGGAGACGCAGGCCGCAAAGCAGCGTCCTAAGGGAGATTATTTGACCTAATTGGGAATTATTTAACCTAATTGGGAGTTACTCAATTTAATTGGCGATTACCCAATTGAATTGAATGTTACCTAATTAGGTTGAGAATTGATTTGATTCCTACCACATTTCCCAATTAAATGAGGAGTTACCTAATCAGATTGGGAATTGATTGGATACCTACCGCAATTAGGGATTTGATTTAAATCCCTAAATACCCCAACCTCGTCAAGTCCCCCTATAAATACTTGGCTACGCACTAGGAGTAAGGTACGTCAGAATTACTACTAAAACTCTGTCGAGATCTTCCCCTCACAAACCCTAGCCACCTCTTCTCTCTCTCTCTCTCTCTCTCTCTCTCTCTCTTTTAGATAGGGCTCCGGCCGCCTGGTTTACTCTATAAACATATCTCTGTACCCTATTAGCTATTGGTTTTTCCCTAAATCAATTAAACTAATTTAGGCATCGGAGGGCCTTTGGCCAACACCCCCGGGTGTGGTCCTCTTATTTGTTCTATTTTGCAGGGAGAAAGACGCAGCGAAGAAGAAAGGGGAATCTTTCCAATCGAATATTCTTGTGGGGAAATTTGCTCCCACAAGCATCTATGTCGTAGGTGGTCTAGATAACATATCTGCCAACTTATTAGTTGCTCCCTTCTTGTACTTTATCACAATATTGAATTGTTATAGGTAAGACATCCATTTCATATGGAGAGCTTGCTACAACTTAGATTGTGTAGTTAAAAAATGAAAAGGTTTATGATCTGAGTGAACTACAACTTCTTTTCCCAACAAGTAAGCTCTCCAATGCTTCATTGTTTGATGCATTGCATACAATTCCTTGTCATAAGTCGGATAGTTCAATACCGGTCCACTAAACATCTCAGAATGATATGCAAAATGAATCACCCACATGAATTGATGACTCCTTGTTCAAGAAGTCCCTGAATTTGCTTCTTGATGTCATTAGATTCCGTCAGAGAAGTGCAGTACAAACCCAAGTTTGGTATAGGTGAATCTCCTACCAACTGGATATCATGCTCCACAGTTCTCCTCGGTGGCAAACCATGCACATCCTGAAATAAGTCCTTGAACTTCTCCATCAATTTCCCTATGTTTAAACATTGCATAGGAGATAAAGACAAAGTAGACAATGTCATAGCTCCAGAACTCTGATCTTGCGGTCGAATCATCAACAAAATGAATCACCCATAGGAATTGACGAACCTCTTTGCTTGGTTAGCTGTCAGCAAATTATCTGTAGCTTGAGGCTTGCAAGCGTTGATGTGGAACAACTTCCCATCCTTCACAAGTCGATACTTGCGAAGCCTCCAATAGTGAATGGCATCTCGATCCCATAAATATGGACTGCCTAATATGACTTGGCAAACGTCCAAAGGAACCACCTCACATGTCACCTCACCGATATATCGATTGGTGATAGCAAATTTGAAGGTACATTGCTTCGTGATCTGTAAGTCAATGTCCTTCTGAATCCATCCTAGTGGGTACGACTTAGGATGCTGTGTGGTGTCTAAACCCACATTTCTTACTAAAGCCTCTGAAATCAGGTTTTTCTAACTTCCAGGGTCAATGATAGCTTGTACAACACTTTGCTTCACCTGAATATTCACATGAAACAAGTCTTCACGGTTATACGTGTCTTCAGTATCTGCTAGTCTTATCATAAGGGTAAGTGTAACATCAGGTTGCTTCAACTCTGGAAGCTCTTCTGCCTGTTGTGCAGTTAAGGTTGCTTTTCTGTCATTTCTCACCTGGTTGTTTTTCGCTCTTTGGTCGCAACTCAAGATGGAGTATCCAGCACTTGTCTTTGGCATGTTTGCTGGTTTGATAGTGATCACAGTAGACCTTCTGTGTCTGACTTTCCTTGCTCTACTTCCCCTTTTTCTGCCAGTCAGTTTTGTTGACAGGTTTTGATATGTTATCCTTCTTGTCAGTTCTTTTATTTTTCGTCTCAATGGTGATGGCCTTCACAGTAGCTTCTTCAATAGTATCTACGGTGAACAATTTCAGTTCTTTCTGAATGTAGTCGGTAAGACCTTCGGTATACTTCATGTGAACATCGTAGCCATCGATGTCGGTGTCCAGAACCATAGCTTGGTTGTGGAACTCTATTGTATACTCTTGTACAGGCTGCCCGAATCTTTGTCTGAAGTGTTTCCACTTATACCATCTTTCATCTTCATAGCCAACTGGATAGAATTATTTTCTCAAAAGTATCTTGAAGTTAACCAAAGTCAATTTTGAGAAAACGAACCGTCTCCGATAGGACCTCCACCATGCAAGGGCATGGCTTGAAAGTTTCAAACTCGCAAATTTTATCTTTTGCACATTAGAATACTTATAAACTGTGAAATAAGTTTCTAATGTGTCTATCTAGTTATCTAGCTTTTCAGGATCAACATCTCCTTTATATATAGGGATATCAACCTTAAAATCAATTTTTAAGGTATCAACAGAATTTTTGTTGTCACCTGATTCAGCTTTGTTTTTTGTTGGATCAGCTTGTGCGTCGTCTTCATCTTCGCTATCCTCAACAACCTTTTTCTTGAGCTTTTGATCAGGCTCATATGAAGTTGATGGACATGAAGGTTTTCCAGTCTTCAAACACTCTACGAGTTTAAGGATTGATGCAGACAAGTTATTTTCAACTTGTTGCTCAAGCCTAGTGATGCGATCACCATCACTAGATGTATCCTGTTTGTTTTCTCCAGTCATAATGTCTCCCTTGGACCTTGGCTTTCGGTGTATGAGCAAAGGACCTAAAAGTTCATCTCCAGAAGCTTTGCGTTCGTTGCGAATTGAGACCATAAACCACCGTCACCCTATCGGATTTGGTGCTCTAATACCACTTGATCCAAAACTTCTAGTCGTTAGAACTATGAATTCTGTGTTTATAGAAAAAAAGGAACGAGAGGAATTTTAAGACAATTAGAGAAATAAAATGAATAGCTTACGTATTTATACAAGGTTCGGTTGCTAAAATTAACTAAACTAAAATAGTAAATTATTTTAAGCCATAAAGAACAAATGTCCTAAAATCTCACTCATTTAAAACCATTAACTTTTTATGGTTTATAACAATTCGTTATAAACCAATAGTTTTTATACTTTTAAATACTTGAATAATATAATATAATTATATTATATATATTTTTTTTATTGTTGGTAGATCCTTCTGGATCAATGGGAGAGAGAGAGAGAGAGAGAGAGAGAGAGAGAGAGGGGTTGGGCTAGGGTTAAGAGTGTGAGTTTAGATTTACCTTAAATATCTTGTGTAGCCATGAATTTATAGACTTCTTGCTTGGCTAGGGTTTGGAGAATAATCCTTATTTAATTAAGATTATTCTTTCCCCAAAAAGATGATAGGAATTAATCAAAGAGATTTGCTGAAAATTAACTCCTTGATTTAGGTTGATATTCCTATCTTAAATCAAAGATAATAATTAGTTGACTTAAGGAATATCTTTTTTTTTTTCACTTGTTATCTTCTTATTGGCTGCCAAAATATATGATCCCACCAATGCCCCTAGCTTCTGCATGGCGCTTGTCATGGAAGATCCTATAAAGGTAAGTGTTCGGGTCAATTGATCAAGAACCTCATGTAATGCAGGTATTGCTCTAGGTGGTTCATTCTCGCCAGGTCCCCCAACTTGAGGTGGCGAAGGGGGTGGTGGAGGTGGTAGATTTTGCTCCTCCAACCTTTGACCATGAGTCATTTGTCCGCAACGTATTGGAGGTCTACTGCGTCTAGGGGGCAAGATTCCATCAGAACTCCGAAGAACTCCGAAGTTAAGCGAGTTTGGGCGAGAGTAGTACTAGGATGGGTGACCTCCTGGGAAGTCCTCGTGTTGCATCCCTTCTTTTTGCCCTTTTGCCGTTCCAATTGCCGTGGGCGTTTGCTTTCCGTCGTCCTATTCATCTGGCTGTCTTTGTTATTCCACGACCCAGGTGACGCCGCGTGACAATCGACGCAAACTACGCTTAAATGCTCCTAGAAAGCTCAGGATTAACGCGAGAATTAAAATCGGAAAATAACATAGTTTTCCGTAAACTTGTAAAGGCCGGATTTCGGGCTAGTAAACGATGCCGGATGCCCGAAAAAGCCCGTGAGTCATGGCAACGCAATGAGTTTTACTCGTGACGCCGTTCTCTTCAAATCGACGGTTCAGGGGCCCAATTCTGAGGTCGGAGCCCGGATCTGCGGTTTACCCGATTTTCCGTTGCACGCGCGTCGCTCCAGCTCCTCTTCAATTGCTTCCGCCATGTGTCCTACGTCACCCCGTCTTCAATTAACTAGGCAGCGGAAATGAATGAAAACGAAAAAGCTGCGGGACCGACGCACTGCCGAAATTACTGCGGTTGTTCTTAATGTTGCTTTTGCTTCTGTTTTTGGGGTTCAATTATGGTTATGTAGGCCGCACAGCCGATTGCACCCGGCGGTTCGGCAGGCCCGCGCGTCGCACAAGGTAGGGGTGACGAGGACAAGGCCTGACAGGCCATGCCTTTTCACGTGGGGGGACGTTTGATAGCCAACCCGTGGTCATATGGCATGGCTCGAACGTGGCTTATATACTTTTAGGCGTTATAAGCTAACGGATGCGATCATACCAACTCACATGCACCGGATCCCATCAGAACTCCGAAGTTAAGCGAGTTTGGGCGAGAGTAGTACTAGGATTCGTGACCTCCTGGGAAGTCCTCGTGTTGCATCCCTTCTTTTTTGCCCTTTTGCCTTTCCAATTGCCGTGGGCGTTTGCTTTCCGTCGTCTTATTCATCTGGCTGTCTTTGTTATTCCACGACCCAGTGACGCCGCGTGACAATCGACGCAAACTACGCTTAAATGCTCCTAGAAAGCCCGGGATTAACGCGAGAATTAAAATCGGAAAATCACATAGTTTCCGTAAATTGTAAAGGCCGGATTTCGGGCTAGTAAACGATGTCGGATGCCCGAAAAAGGCCGGAAAATCACATAGTGAAAACATTTTACTACAATAGTAAATGTAATTGTAGAAACCTTTTAGGCATAGTTACATTTATCATATATTGCAACTAGGTCTAAAACTATTCAACAATTAATAATGAATCCAAAGTTGATCCACTAGGGTGTGGGGTTAAAGCATGCATTTGTAAAATACAAAGTGGTGATCATGATTTTTCCAACTAAGTGAATAATCATGAATGTGACTAGGTAGGCCAACCACACTCACCAAAGTAATCAAAATTAATTTTAGTGTGGTAGGTAAATAATTAGTGATATGAATAAATTGAACAACTTTTGCATTTTATATCAAATCACCATCATTTACATCAAGATAGCCCCACACACTCACCAAAGTAATCTTATTAATTCTAGTGTGGTGGGTAAATGTTTATTGAGTGGAAACATTTTTGAAAAACTTTTAATTTTATAATAAAACATCATCATCATCTTTTGACCTATTTTGGTGGAAAATTCCACTAAACACAATCATCAAAATTAGCCACCTAACTTATGGATCAAAAAGATCCCATAACAAGAACATCAAGAACACCAAGAACATGCATATGAACTTATATGAATGTTCATGCTATTTCCGGAAAAATCCATATTCCATTTTAACTATCTCATGCTCTTAATATCATATATTTCATGAAGTTAAAATTATGGGAGTTTTAATGCAACTATGCTCTAATATTCATACACATATATGAACACAAAGAGAGCATCAATCATCAAAACACAAATCCGGAAATCCAAAATCCCAAACAACCACTTTCACTCCATTTGATTTTTATTCAATCAAATCAAAATAAATCAAGTATAACTATTATACTTTTAAATGAATTCACAACCCATATATGCATCTCTAAACCCCAAAAACATATCAAGTTCATGACCTATGGCTCTGATACCAATTGTAGGAAATTTCAAAACATTTTTCCAAAGTTCATTTGAATATTAAACATGCATTTAATCAAATTAATCGCAGCGGAAGTCTAAGGTGGTTGTTTAAATTCAAAAACAAAACTTCTTCCAAGTATCTTAAGCCATGAACATTGATATGTTTTTCATAAATGAAAATTCAAGAGAAAAGGATAAGATCTAATTACCCTTGAAGCAATTATATGAACCAATTTGTGTTTGGTCTTCTCTTGATGATTTCCTCTTTGATCTTTGATCTTTGCTCCTTGATCTTTCTCCTCCATGTGAGCCACAAAAGTATATGGCCTCTAAGTCTCCACACCAATGGAACCTTGAGATGAGAAGAAGTATCTTGAGAATACTTGGATGCTAGTGCAAGATTCTCAAGATTGGTTTCAATCTAAACCACTTTTGAAAGATGAAAGTGTTTCACTCTTGAAAACTCTCTTTTATCTCTCTTTGATCTTCCAAACTCATTTGGTTGATGTTGGATTGTGTTTGTGTGTTAATGAGCTTATGGAAACAATTCCCATACATACTTACTTAAGCATTTTCGGCAAAAACCCATTGGGCTTCCAAAATTGGGCCTCATGACACTTAAACCATAATATTTAGGTGTCTTAAGCCCTTGGGCTTGATACCCAACCATTTGGGCTTCCCGTTAACTATTACCGAGGCCCAAATACGTTTTTACACGTAGTAAATCATCCACATCAAATCAATCAAATTGATTTCCTCATTCTCATTTGTATTACTCAAAGTTAACCATTTAAGGTGTGCGATCCATTAGGTTCTAATTAGCAAGGCAGTGGGAAAATATAAGAACTCTTTCTAACCAACTGGAATTAAAACCCCTTTTTAATTCTTCCTTTATTTGGATCGATCACAATCAATCCTAGGACTTCCACAAGCCAAGAGTGACATCTAGCAATATATCAAGGCTACCCAAGCTAACCAAAATAGATAAAGAACCTATTCAGTTGGAATTGCAATGCAATACGGTCCTTCTCTTATACAATGTTTCAAATCATATTATTAGGGTACGGATTGATTATGTCAAACCCCTAATATGATTTATAACCTCATGTGATTCAAAAGAACATGATTAAGAACAACTTTCTAAATCAAGCTCAAAATACTTTGGCCAAAGATTTACTGAATCACATCTTGAAACATTCTCCTTCTTTATCGAAAGTAGAGATTCCTTATTGTACATTCACATGCCCCTATGATGAATTAAGAGATCCCAACAACACTTAAGACAAATCTTTTACGGCTTGCCTTTAAGAGCTATCAAAGATCAATAACGCATCACAGGACAACCATGATGCCTCAGGTCTAAGGACTAATTTGCATTATTGCAACTATGAGTTCTCGTTTGACATATAGATAAATACTCCATACGAGAACTACGGTTGATCGCGTTCAGTGTACTCATTCACTAATGAGCACCCACATACTTGTATTAGTGTCAACTACACAAATGGTTTGAGACTAACCATCCTCCCAATTGAGCATACATAATATGTGCTAATCTTAACGGTTTATCAATGCCCATTTGATAACCTATGATTAGGAACATTTTGGGATACTACAGTTAGAGTTTAAAGGTCTCCCGAATCTAATCTTCTTTAGATTACTTTATCTCTTATTTAGCATACCTTGGACATTTGTTTCTTTACACGATGTAAAAGATAACAAAATAAGTTTGCCCTTTATATATCATATACGAAATGTATTCTAAGGAGATTACATCAAATGTATTGGCTCTTAGGGCACATTTCTAACAGTCCTCGTGTTGCATTCCTTCTTTTTTGCCCTTTTGCCGTTCCAATTGCCGTGGGGGTTTGCTTTCCGCCGTCTTATTCATCTCGCTGTCTTTGTTATTCCACGACCCAGTGACGCCGCGTGACAATCGACGCAAACTACGCTTAAATGCTCCTAGAAAGCCCGGGATTAACGCGAGAATTAAAATCGGAAAATAACATAGTTTCCGTAAATTGTAAAGGCCGGATTTCGGGCTAGTAAACGATGTCGGATGCCAGAAAAAGCCCATGAGTCATGGCAACGCAATGAGTTTTACTCGTGACGCCGTTCTCTTCAAATCGACGGTTCAGGGGCCCAATTCTGAGGTCGGAGCCCGGATCTGCGGTTTACCCGATTTTCCGTTGCACGCGCGTCGCTCCAGCTCCTCTTCAATTGCTTCCGCCATGTGTCCTACGTCACCCCGTCTTCAATTAACTAGGCAGCGGAAATGAATGAAAACGAAAAAGCTGCGGGATCGACGCACTGCCGAAATTACTGCGGTTGTTCTTAATGTTGCTTTTGCTTCTGTTTTTGGAGTTCAATTATGGTTAGGTAGGCCGCACAGCCGATTGGACCCGGCGGTTCTGCAGGCCCGCGCGTGGCACAAGGTAGGGGTGGCGAGGACAAGGCCTGACAGGCCATGCCTTTTCACGTGGGGGGGCGTTTGATAGCCAACCCGTGGTCATATGGCATGGCTCAAGCGTGGCTTATATACTTTTAGGCGTTATAAGCTAACGGATGCGATCATACCAACTCACATGCAGCGGATCCAATCAGAACTCCGAAGTTAAGCGAGTTTGGGAGAGAGTAGTACTAGGATGGGTGACCTCCTGGGAAGTCCTCGTGTTGCATTCCTTCTTTTTTGCCCTTTTGCCGTTCCAATTGCCGTGGGGGTTTGCTTTCCGCCGTCTTATTCATCTCGCTGTCTTTGTTATTCCACGACCCAGTGACGCCGCGTGACAATCGACGCAAACTACGCTTAAATGCTCCTGGAAAGCCCGGGATTAACGCGAGAATTAAAATCGGAAAATAACATAGTTTCCGTAAATTGTAAAGGCCGGATTTCGGGCTAGTAAACGATGTCGGATGCCTGAAAAAGCCCATGAGTCATGGCACCGCAATGAGTTTTACTCGTGACGCCGTTCTCTTCAAATCGACGGTTCAGGGGCCCAATTCTGAGGTCGGAGCCCGGATCTGCGGTTTACCCGATTTTCCGTTGCACGCGCGTCGCTCCAGCTCCTCTTCAATTGCTTCCGCCATGTGTCCTACGTCACCCCGTCTTCAATTAACTAGGCAGCGGAAATGAATGAAAACGAAAAAGCTGCGGGATCGACGCACTGCCGAAATTACTGCGGTTGTTCTTAATGTTGCTTTTGCTTCTGTTTTTGGAGTTCAATTATGGTTAGGTAGGCGGCACAGCCGATTGGACCCGGCGGTTCGGCAGGCCCGCGCGTGGCACAAGGTAGGGGTGGCGAGGACAAGGCCTGACAGGCCATGCCTTTTCACGTGGGGGGCGTTTGATAGCCAACCCGTGGTCATATGGCATGGCTCAAGCGTGGCTTATATACTTTTAGGCGTTATAAGCTAACGGATGCGAGCATACCAACTCACATGCACCGGATCCCATCAGAACTCCGAAGTTAAGCGAGTTTGGGAGAGAGTAGTACTAGGATGGGTGACCTCCTGGGAAGTCCTCGTGTTGCATTCCTTCTTTTTTGCCCTTTTGCCGTTCCAATTGCCGTGGGGGTTTGCTTTCCGCCGTCTTATTCATCTCGCTGTCTTTGTTATTCCACGACCCAGTGACGCCGCGTGACAATCGACGCAAACTACGCTTAAATGCTCCTAGAAAGCCCGGGATTAACGCGAGAATTAAAATCGGAAAATAACATAGTTTCCGTAAATTGTAATGGCCGGATTTCGGGCTAGTAAACGATGTCGGATGCCCGAAAAAGCCCATGAGTCATGGCACCGCAATGAGTTTTACTCGTGACGCCGTTCTCTTCAAATCGACGGTTCAGGGGCCCAATTCTGAGGTCGGAGCCCGGATCTGCGGTTTACCCGATTTTCCGTTGCACGCGCGTCGCTCCAGCTCCTCTTCAATTGCTTCCGCCATGTGTCCTACGTCACCCCGTCTTCAATTAACTAGGCAGCGGAAATGAATGAAAACGAAAAAGCTGCGGGATCGACGCACTGCCGAAATTACTGCGGTTGTTCTTAATGTTGCTTTTGCTTCTATTTTTGGAGTTCAATTATGGTTAGGTAGGCGGCACAGCCGATTGGACCCGGCGGTTCGGCAGGCCCGCGCGTGGCACAAGGTAGGGGTGGCGAGGACAAGGCCTGACAGGCCATGCCTTTTCACGTGGGGGGGCGTTTGATAGCCAACCCGTGGTCATATGGCATGGCTCAAGCGTGGGTTATATTCTTTTAGGCGTTATAAGCTAACGGATGCGATCATACCAACTCACATGCAGCGGATCCCATCAGAACTCCGAAGTTAAGCGAGTTTGGGAGAGAGTAGTACTAGGATGGGTGACCTCCTGGGAAGTCCTCGTGTTGCATTCCTTCTTTTTTGCCCTTTTGCCGTTCCAATTGCCGTGGGGGTTTGCTTTCCGCCGTCTTATTCATCTCGCTGTCTTTGTTATTCCACGACCCAGTGACGCCGCGTGACAATCGACGCAAACTACGCTTAAATGCTCCTAGAAAGCCCGGGATTAACGCGAGAATTAAAATCGGAAAATAACATAGTTTCCGTAAATTGTAAAGGCCGGATTTCGGGCTAGTAAACGATGTCGGATGCCCGAAAAAGCCCATGAGTCATGGCACCGCAATGAGTTTTACTCGTGACGCCGTTCTCTTCAAATCGACGGTTCAGGGGCCCAATTCTGAGGTCGGAGCCCGGATCTGCGGTTTACCCGATTTTCCGTTGCACGCGCGTCGCTCCAGCTCCTCTTCAATTGCTTCCGCCATGTGTCCTACGTCACCCCGTCTTCAATTAACTAGGCAGCGGAAATGAATGAAAACGAAAAAGCTGCGGGATCGACGCACTGCCGAAATTACTGCGGTTGTTCTTAATGTTGCTTTTGCTTCTGTTTTTGGAGTTCAATTATGGTTAGGTAGGCCGCACAGCCGATTGCACCCGGCGGTTCGGCAGGCCCGCGCGTGGCACAAGGTAGGGGTGACGAGGACAAGGCCTGACAGGCCATGCCTTTTCACGTGGGGGGGCGTTTGATAGCCAACCCGTGGTCATATGGCATGGCTCGAAGCGTGGCTTATATACTTTTAGGCGTTATAAGCTAACGGATGCGATCATACCAACTCACATGCAGCGGATCCCATCAGAACTCCGAAGTTAAGCGAGTTTGGGAGAGAGTAGTACTAGGATGGGTGACCTCCTGGGAAGTCCTCGTGTTGCATTCCCTTCTTTTTGCCCTTTTGCCGTTCCAATTGCCGTGGGGGTTTGCTTTCCGTCGTCTTATTCATCTCGCTGTCTTTGTTATTCCACGACCCAGTGACGCCGCGTGACAATCGACGCAAACTACGCTTAAATGCTCCTAGAAAGCCCAGGGATTAACGCGAGAATTAAAATCGGAAAATAACATAGTTTCCGTAAATTGTAAAGGCCGGATTTCGGGCTAGTAAACGATGTCGGATGCCCTGAAAAAGCCCAGTGAGTCATGGCACCGCAATGAGTTTTACTCGTGACGCCGTTCTCTTCAAATCGACGGTTCAGGGGCCCAATTCTGAGGTCGGAGCCCGGATCTGCGGTTTACCCGATTTTCCGTTGCACGCGCGTCGCTCCAGCTCCTCTTCAATTGCTTCCGCCATGTGTCCTACGTCACCCCGTCTTCAATTAACTAGGCAGCGGAAATGAATGAAAACGAAAAAGCTGCGGGATCCGACGCACTGCCGAAATTACTGCGGTTGTTCTTAATGTTGCTTTTGCTTCTGTTTTTGGAGTTCAATTATGGTTATGTAGGCCGCACAGCCGATTGCACCCGGCGGTTCGGCAGGCCCGCGCGTGGCACAAGGTAGGGGTGACGAGGACAAGGCCTGACAGGCCATGCCTTTTCACGTGGGGGGGACGTTTGATAGCCAACCCGTGGTCATATGGCATGGCTCGAACGTGGCTTATATACTTTTAGGCGTTATAAGCTAACGGATGCGATCATACCAACTCACATGCACCGGATCCCATCAGAACTCCGAAGTTAAGCGAGTTTGGGCGAGAGTAGTACTAGGATGGGTGACCTCCTGGGAAGTCCTCGTGTTGCATCCCTTCTTTTTGCCCTTTTGCCGTTCCAATTGCCGTGGGCGTTTGCTTTCCGTCGTCTTATTCATCTGGCTGTCTTTGTTATTGCACGACCCAGTGACGCCGCGTGACAATCGACGCAAACTACGCTTAAATGCTCCTAGAAAGCCCAGGATTAACGCGAGAATTAAAATCGGAAAATAACGTAGTTTCCGTAAATTGTAAAGGCCGGATTTCGGGCTAGTAAACGATGCCGGATGCCCGAAAAAGCCCGTGAGTCATGGCAACGCAATGAGTTTTACTCGTGACGCCGTTCTCTTCAAATCGACGGTTCAGGGGCCCAATTCTGAGGTCGGAGCCCGGATCTGCGGTTTACCCGATTTTCCGTTGCACGCGCGTCGCTCCAGCTCCTCTTCAATTGCTTCCGCCATGTGTCCTACGTCACCCCGTCTTCAATTAACTAGGCAGCGGAAATGAATGAAAACGAAAAAGCTGCGGGACCGACGCACTGCCGAAATTACTGCGGTTGTTCTTAATGTTGCTTTTGCTTCTGTTTTTGGGGTTCAATTATGGTTATGTAGGCCGCACAGCCGATTGCACCCGGCGGTTCGGCAGGCCCGCGCGTCGCACAAGGTAGGGGTGACGAGGACAAGGCCTGACAGGCCATGCCTTTTCACGTGGGGGGGACGTTTGATAGCCAACCCGTGGTCATATGGCATGGCTCGAACGTGGCTTATATACTTTTAGGCGTTATAAGCTAACGGATGCGATCATACCAACTCACATGCACCGGATCCCATCAGAACTCCGAAGTTAAGCGAGTTTGGGAGAGAGTAGTACTAGGATGGGTGACCTCCTGGGAAGTCCTCGTGTTGCATTCCCTTCTTTTTTGCCCTTTTGCCGTTCCAATTGCCGTGGGCGTTTGCTTTCCGTCGTCTTATTCATCTCGGCTGTCTTTGTTATTCCACGACCCAGTGACGCTGCGTGACAATCGACGCAAACTACGCTTAAATGCTCCTAGAAAGCCCAGGATTAACGCGAGAATTAAAATCGGAAAATAACAGTAGTTTCCGTAAATTGTAAAGGCCGGATTTCGGGCTAGTAAACGATGTCGGATGCCCGAAAAAGCCCGTGAGTCATGGCAACGCAATGAGTTTTACTCGTGACGCCGTTCTCTTCAAATCGACGGTTCAGGGGCCCAATTCTGAGGTCGGAGCCCGGATCTGCGGTTTACCCGATTTTCCGTTGCACGCGCGTCGCTCCAGCTCCTCTTCAATTGCTTCCGCCATGTGTCCTACGTCACCCCGTCTTCAATTAACTAGGCAGCGGAAATGAATGAAAACGAAAAAGCTGCGGGACCGACGCACTGCCGAAATTACTGCGGTTGTTCTTAATGTTGCTTTTGCTTCTGTTTTTGGGGTTCAATTATGGTTATGTAGGCCGCACAGCCGATTGCACCCGGCGGTTCGGCAGGCCCGCGCGTCGCACAAGGTAGGGGTGACGAGGACAAGGCCTGACAGGCCATGCCTTTTCACGTGGGGGGACGTTTGATAGCCAACCCGTGGTCATATGGCATGGCTCGAACGTGGCTTATATACTTTTAGGCGTTATAAGCTAACGGATGCGATCATACCAACTCACATGCACCGGATCCCATCAGAACTCCGAAGTTAAGCGAGTTTGGGCGAGAGTAGTACTAGGATGGGTGACCTCCTGGGAAGTCCTCGTGTTGCATCCCTTCTTTTTGCCCTTTTGCCGTTCCAATTGCCGTGGGCGTTTGCTTTCCGTCGTCTTATTCATCTGGCTGTCTTTGTTATTCCACGACCCAGTGACGCCGCGTGACAATCGACGCAAACTACGCTTAAATGCTCCTAGAAAGCCCAGGATTAACGCGAGAATTAAAATCGGAAAATAACGTAGTTTCCGTAAATTGTAAAGGCCGGATTTCGGGCTAGTAAACGATGCCGGATGCCCGAAAAAGCCCGTGAGTCATGGCAACGCAATGAGTTTTACTCGTGACGCCGTTCTCTTCAAATCGACGGTTCAGGGGCCCAATTCTGAGGTCGGAGCCCGGATCTGCGGTTTACCCGATTTTCCGTTGCACGCGCGTCGCTCCAGCTCCTCTTCAATTGCTTCCGCCATGTGTCCTACGTCACCCCGTCTTCAATTAACTAGGCAGCGGAAATGAATGAAAACGAAAAAGCTGCGGGATCCGACGCACTGCCGAAATTACTGCGGTTGTTCTTAATGTTGCTTTTGCTTCTGTTTTTGGGGTTCAATTATGGTTATGTAGGCCGCACAGCCGATTGCACCCGGCGGTTCGGCAGGCCCGCGCGTCGCACAAGGTAGGGGTGACGAGGACAAGGCCTGACAGGCCATGCCTTTTCACGTGGGGGGGACGTTTGATAGCCAACCCGTGGTCATATGCAAGGTCTTAAATATCGGTTGTATCGGAAATATCGGTAGGCCAAAAACACGGAAATTTCGATGGAAATATCGGGATATTATCGATATCGATAAAAATTGAATAAAAACCACGGAAATTGTAAGAAAAACTTGGAAATTTTTATTGAAACTTTGTAGGATGTTTATTTAGGCAATTATCTATTAGTTTATCATAAAAAGTTGGAAGGAAATGCATTACATGATGGATTTAACTTATTTAAGTTGATTATATAGCGTGCTGGCAAACACTGTGAGTGTAGAAAATACATAGTAATTAATGAAAAAAGATTAAACACACCATAATCATTTATATATAATGAATTACTACAATATTTTACACTTTATACATTGCATGGTAAAATACATGAGTGACTTAGTACCACATAGAGTTCCTATGAGGTTCAAATTTTTCACTATCTTCATCATCTCTATGTGTAGAGTAAGTATATTGTGAAGAGTAGTCATCAAATGATAAGTCCCCAAAATAGTTTTGCATGTAATTATTAACGTGCCACCCATATGGATCCGAGATTGGTTGATGTTGTCCATAAGCAAAATCATTTGAAGATTGGGTCTCGGATTCTTTCCACAAGTCGCTCGATTCCATCCCAACAGGAATGGGATATGAAGGGTAAGGAAATGGTTGGTTATGAGTATAATCATAATTACTACTTCCCACTCCAACAGAGTCCGAAGTTATTGATAACGAGTCATCTTCTTGACTTGACAAAATCCCCTTACCTCTTTCTCTACGAGTATAGTCCTTCCCTATGGCACCAATTCCTGGTCCTGCCCGCCTACTGCCATGGTCCTCATCTTGTGTTGCATGCGTGAAGTTTGCCTCACCAGTGAAGGGGCTCATAAATCCGGGAGGTGGCCCAGCATAGTTTCCATATCCACCACTACCTCCAGCTCCACTATATCCTCCATCATTCCCACCTCCGGTGGTAGGTGAGTCTCCTGATCTTGTACTAGAGCTATCATTAGTATCAGCAGGATCTTGTGGTTGTGTAGGATTGGAAGAAGGTGGAATTCCAGTGTTTCTTGGTCTTGGGCGCAAAAGTTCTTCCAAAGAGTCAGTGCTGCTAGATCCCACCTCCTCCTCTAATACTCTTTCTACATTTATCCCTTCATTACGTGCTTCTTCAGCAACTCTTAGAGCTGGGTTGCCTTCATCATCATCTAAATGAAAAGGTCTAATCCATTGATAAAGTTGGTTACCCTCTACATCATCAGTTTCAGCAACAATATCAAACACATCTAGTGGGTCACCACGGTCGACATGATCTATTTCTGCTTCCTTATCTCGAATTTGAAGCTTCATGTTGTAGTAGCAATAAACTAATTTTTCCAACCTACTATGAGCCAACCTATTTCTTTGCTTTGTGTGTATGAGTGCAAATGTACTCCAATTTCTTTCACAAGCAGATGAGGAAGCTGTCTGTGATAATACTTTGATTGCTAACTTCCTCACAGTTGGTGCATCAGTCCCATACATGATCCACCATTCAGCTAAAATGAAAAACAATGTTAATAAGTCTAATAACTCCAACAAATTCTATTATAAACTGATAGTAAAAAATTATTACACTCACTAGGAGACATTTTTGTTCAAGCAGCAACTGATGTTGGTTCTCCAGAAGTTCTTCTTGCATCTTTAAACCATGATAGCTGAATTCAATAAATCGTGTTAGTTTAATCCAACAATGTAATTATTATAATTTGAGTAATTGTGTACCTCATTTCCAAATTGGCCAACTGCTGGTGATGTAGGGTCTAATTTAGAGTATACATTGTGTACAGCACGTATAAGGGTACCATCATCTCCAACACCGGGTCTGTATTGGTATCGAGGATTCAAATAATATGCTATTCAAAGAAACACATGCTCAAGTAAGAGAAATAATATTTATGGAACTAAAGAAATGAATTGCAAATTAGGACATAATTTATACCTGCTGCATGCAAATCGTGGTATAATGTTTTATACCATCGGTCATCAATTATCTTTATTAGCCACCTTGCACCATGTTTTCTTTCCAAGTCCTCCTTCACTACACGCATCAACTCATATATTGCCCCCATAGTAGGATACACTTCTGTGTCAACGATCCGTAAAACTTTGTAAAGAGGTTCAAACAGTTGGCACACATGTTCTGATTGAGTCCAAAAAGCATGATCAAGCACTATACTTTCCACCATACGACCTGCATTTGACCTGCTGAAATTGTGGTTGGCCCAATCTTCGCTAGTGAATAGTTGCTTCAACCCTGATTTCTTCTTAATTAGGCTGTCTAATGCAATATAGTTGGTGGCGAATCGAGTGGTAGTTGGACGAATAATTTCTCCTTTGCAAAATTCACGCATCTTTGCCAACAACCAACCGTGATTATAAATATAATTTGTGATCGTTCTAGCTCTTTTTACGATAGTAGCAATATTCTCTCTCTTCCCCATTGCCTCAAACATGAGATCAATACAATGTGCTGCACATGATGTCCAAAACACATTATGATGCTTCATTAACTTTTTTCCAGCTTTGACAAATGCAGAACCGTTGTCGGTCACGACTTGGACAACATTATGCTCTCCCACCTCCATGATTACATCCCTCAATAGTTTGTAAATATACTTGTAGTTCTTTATATGGTCTGAAGCATCAACGGACTTCAAAAAAATTCTCTTTCCCTTGGAGTATACCATGAAGTTTATGATAGACAATCTGGTCGGGCCAGTCCATCCGTCACACATGATTGTGCAACCATTAGTTTCCCACTTTGACCTCAACTTGTTAACATACTCACTAATGTCTTTATACTCCATTTCCAAATATTTGTTTCTTACCTCATAGGGAGTGGGAGGTTGTACTCCAACACCGACCTATTGACATCCCAATACCATATTTTTGAAATGATGTGATGATGCCTTCTCAGCAGGGACATTGTCATAGATAAAGAACTTGCTAATTAAACGCCCCATTCCCTCCTTCACATTACCTCCAGCGAAATAACTCCAAACACTCTTTTGACGTGCTTTGGATGACTTATATAAACTGGGGGCTATTGGTGGTGTTGGTTGTGATTCTCTAACACTTCCTCCCCGTCTCATTTGTGCACCACCACTTGCCCCGGAACCTTGTGCTCTATTAGGAAATTTATGGAGGTGTTCTCTTTCCCATGCTGACTGTTTGGAGGCACGTAATGCTTGTTTGAAATTGCGTCGCTCTTCAGGTCCCATGTCATCATTACATTCGTCCTCATCGTCATCATCATCACTGTCAACTGCTTGGCCAATGACTTCTCCTCGTAGCCCAGCTCGAATATTTTCCATTCCATGTGTTTTTTTTTTCCTTCTGGTGTTGTTTATTTTTTAATAATTTGGTGATGAATGCCTTCACTTCAGGGGGGACATTTTCGCATCGATGGACATTATTTCCTGGATCTAATCCACTAAGATGGTACTTAAGTCGTGTCACTCCACCACTCTTCATTACCTGACCACAATATTTGCAAACTGTGCCATATTTGTTTCCTTCTATTGGGTCTCCATGTTCCCAAGCTGGATCACGTTTAGAACCTCCACTAGACATCTTAAACGTACCTATATTTATTTTTCATGGAAATTAGGTAATTATTTTTTTGGCCAAAAAATATAGTAGTGACGGTTGTATAAGAGAACCTAAATAATAAAGTTATTCTACAGAAGAATTAAATAGGAAGTAAAGAAAATGATTGTAGGAATTTAAGTAATTATAAAAATAATATGGAATAATAAAACCTAATAATGAATAATAATCCAATTCGATAATAAAATAAAGAACAACATTAAACATATTAAAATTATCGTAGGGAATAATTATACAACATTACTTAATTTAATTACTTCAAAAAATGAACATGCAAGTATTGGTTCTTAGCTCACATGCACGGGTCCACACAAATTTTATGTTGTTGTATAAATTACAATAATATAAATATAAGTTTGTAAACTTACCTCAAATATGGAACCCTTTGTGCCAAATAGAATCTGTATAGATGATATAGACCAACACATGTAAGTGACCAAATAAATGATAGAAAAATTAAAAACCACATGCCATTGACTAAGTAATTAATTGACACAATTTAAAATATAATACCACCAAAGTTTTGGAATAGATAATAATAAACATGCAAATTAAATAACAACAATGAATGAGAATAACTTACTATAGTTCAGTTGTTTTCAAACTTGGGGGAAATTGAGGTTGATATATGTTGAGAATAAGATGAGCATTATGTTTTGTTTTGGATAGATGTTGAGAAATAAGGGACGGCATGGGTAAGGGATGTAAGTTGAAATATGACTACAACTAATTAGTTAGGTGAGTGGTTGAATGGTAGGGTCAAGGATGTAAGTTGAAAACGTGGTGATTAGTTGAAAAGTAGAGACTTGCAAAAGGAATGGTCAAAAGAATTCAAAACAATTTGTTTTTTGCAAAAGAAATTCACAACAAAACCATGTATATATATAAATATTTTCACATATTTTCACAAAAACATAAGTGATATGGTGGTTAAGGTGTTGAATGAGTAAAAATGGGAGGGGTTCGAATCCCCTTGGTGTTTTTTTAATTTAGAAATTTATCTTATATAATAAATATTAGCTTACATACATTTGAAAGACATTATAAATATTATACACTGAAAATATAATCACAAGCGTACATTCAGTTGAGTTGGATAACCGGTTGGGTTGCCTCTCACTGAGGCAAGGTTCGAATCACAGAGGCAACATAATTTTCAGCAATTTTCAAGTCTTTTTGGGTCAACATATCGCGAGAATCTCGATATTATCGATAATATCGAGATATTACAGCGGTTTTGGTGTTGGAGGCGCGCGATATTATCCAATTCGATATTTCGCCGATAATGTCGGCGATACTGTCGATATTATGACGAAAACAAACTGGTTTGTTCCCAGTTTATCGCGAGTTGAAAAAAATGAAATTATCGCCGAAATTTCGGCGATAATTTCGATTTTTAATACATTGGTCATATGGCATGGCTCAAGCGTGGCTTATATACTTTTAGGCGTTATAAGCTAACGGATGCGATCGTACCAACTCACATGCACCGGATCCCATCAGAACTCCGAAGTTAAGCGAGTTTGGGCGAGAGTAGTACTAGGATGGGTGACCTCCTGGGAAGTCCTCGTGTTGCATCCCTTCTTTTTTGCCCTTTTGCCGTTCCAATTGCCGTGGGCGTTTGCTTTCCGTCGTCTTATTCATCTGGCTGTCTTTGTTATTCCATGACCCAGTGACGCCGCGTGACAATCGACGCAAACAACGCTTGAATGCTCCTAGAAAGCCCGGGATTAACGCGAGAATTAAAATCGGAAAATAGCATAGTTTCCGTAAATTGTAAAGGCCGGATTTCGGGCTAGTAAACGATGTCGGATGCCCGAAAAAGCCCATGAGTCATGGCAGCGCAATGAGTTTTACTCGTGACGCCGTTCTCTTCAAATCGACGGTTCAGGGGCCCAATTCTGAGGTC